>CM031240.1:980149761-980566962 GCA_018340775.1 Taxus wallichiana var. yunnanensis
CTAAAGTAATGCACTTATTGCTATACAAGACTATCATGGGAAGGAACCCGCCTTGTTTCACATCAAATCATGTGAGAAGGACTGGATGGAAGGTGTAGAATCCATACCATTATCACTATGGGTGCATAAGCTTTACTCCACCTTACAAGGCTGTGCATGCATGTGGTACATTCATTTAGAGTTACGCTGCAGGACAAGAAACTGAAAGGAGTTGACGGTTGATCTTATTCAAACTTTTGAGTATCGAGGTACTAAACCATTAGTGAATTAGGCACTACATGTTGTTAATCACCTAAGTATGGGATATAGTGCTATGGCGGAGGATAAAATACTGGAGTTGTTGGGAGAACCTGACTTGGAAGTGCACTTCGATGAGGAAGAGTAAGAGGAATTATAGCTAGAGCGTGCTTGCATGGAAAAAGTGAAAGTAAATTTGGTCTACATGATAGATGGTGAATAGGTGGAAAACTTGGATGTTAACCATACTATCATTACATGTGAGGTTGTGGATAGTGCTGATGAGAAAGCATGCTACTACCATGAACCCCGAAAATTAAGAAGGCTACTCGGAGAGGCGTAACCTAAGGCAAGCTATTATTGGAGATTCTGGACATAAAGGGAGGTTTCAAAGATTATTTATTTGTTGCGTGAATTCCAGAATTTATTCCCGCATGGGTATTATGAGCTTAAAGGAGTTCAAACTCCTTGGGAGAAATGAAAATCAAGCTAAAGGATGGTGTGTACCCAATTCGAAGAGACCTTATCAAATGAATCAATCGCACATCAAGGTCAAGGATGTGATTGACAAGATGATTACATCAAGCATCATTGAGGCTGTTGAGGAATCAAAGTGGATAAGTTTGATGGTTATCAACATTAAGAAGGATGGGAAGACAAGGATTTTTGTTGATTACATGGATTTGAATGCGGTGTGTGTCATTGATCCTTTTCCAACCCCCTTCACCGAGGAGATCCTGGAAGGAGTAGCTAGGTGCAAGATCTATTCTTTCATAGATGGATTCTCGGATATCATTAGGTTAGAATTGTAAAGGAGGACCAAGAAAAGACAAATTTCACCATTAAATGGGGAAGTTTTTCCTATATGGTTATGCCTTTTGGACTAAAGAATGCACCTGTTGTGTTTTCACACATTGTGGTTCAAGTGTTTCAAGACTTCATCCATAAATTTCTACAAGTCTACTTGGATGATTTGAAAATATATGGACTAGTGAGGGACCATTGTGGCAACCGAGATTGATGTTTGAGTGATGTCGAGAAGTTGAGTATATCTCTCATCATTAAGAAATGTGTTTTTGCTACTCCATTTGGCACCCTGTTGGGACATATCATATGTAAAGAATGTTTGCTAGTGGATCTTGCCAAAGTTGCCATTATTATGGGTTTGGAGAAACCGACTAACTAGAGAAAAGTACATGGATTCCTTGGGCATACAGGATATTACAAGAAATTTATCAAGGGGTATGCCAAGATCGCCATGCCGTTGGAGGAATTATTAAAGCACAAAAGTACATTTGATTGGGAGAGGCACAACAGATGGCATTTGACACATTAAAGAATAGACATATCACTGGGCCCATATTATGATTTCCCTCTTGGGATAATCCATTCCTTATACATGTCGATGCTTTAGGGATGGAGAATGGATCAATCTCAACACAACCTAGAGAGGGAATTATCAACCATCCCTTGTACTTTGTTAGTAGGAAGATAGCCCCAAAAAAAAAAGAATTATACTACCATGGAGCATGAGGCATTGTTGATGATTTACACCTTTGTATAAATTCGGGAAGTATTTGCTAGGAACACCCTTTATATTCTACATGGACCATATGGCATTAAATTACTTGGTGAACAAGCCCATCTTACAAAGTCACATATGCGGTAGGTCCTATTGTTGTAAGAATTTGAGTTCTGATTGTTGTAAAACTGGGTAAGAGTAATTTGGGGCTTGACCATTTATCAAGGATTGAATCAAGAGAGGACATGTAGAGAATTGAGGATACAATGCCAGATGTACAATTGTTCATATTGTGGCACGCGTCCTCTGACTTGGAAGATATTATTGTGTTTCTCAAAATGGGTGTGGCACTAAAGGGAATGAAGACTTTAGAAAGGAAGAATTCATCCATACACGTCGTGCCCTACATATTAATTATTGGAGACTTATACAAGCCCGCGATGAGGTTTTGCATCGGTGTGTACTTGAGCATGAGCACACTACAATCATGGAAGAGGCTCATGGTGGAATAACAAGAGGATACTATGCGGGGATACAATCATGGAAGATGCTCATGGTGGAATTATAGGAGGATACTATGGGGAATGTGACTATGTGCAAGATACTCTTAATGGCCTTTAGTGGGAGATGGTTTACAAGGATTGTATTGAATATTACAAGGCCTGTGATCATTGTTAGTTCCTTGGTAAGCCAGAAAAAGGGATGAAATTCCATTGAGACCAATAGCTAGTGCTAAACCATTCAAGAAATGGGAAATTGACTTTGTAGGACCTATTTCATCTATTACATGAAGGATGAGTTCATGCTATATCACTAATTGCATTGATTATCTAAAAGCAAGTGTGTGGAGGTAACACTTATGAGGGATTGCACGGTGGCCATAATAGCAAGATTCCTATGGAAAAATATAATCAGCAGGTATGGGTGCCCTCTGAGTTTGACTAGTGACCGAGGTACTCATTTTTTGAATGAGACAGTCAATATTTTGTTGGTAGAGTTCATGGTGGCTCATCACAAGACTACTCCTTATTGCCCTCAAAGCTAATGGGACTGTTGAGACATTTAACAAGATATTGAGTCATAAACTTACCAAGATTTTTGATTTTGGGAGGAAGGATCGGGATGCCAAAGTCTTAGTTGTGTTATTGGTGTATATAACAACTTACAAGAGATTCAACAAAGCCATATTATTCTAATTGATGTTTGGCACGAAGCCATTTTTCCGGTATAGTTTATGCTACCTTCTCTCGTGTATTGTACATGTAGGAGGATTGGATGAAAAAAAAGCATTGCAAAAGTGCATTGATAACATAATGATGTTAGCAGAATGACGATCAATTGCTAAGTGGATTCAAAAGACTGAGAAGGAGAGACAAAAGACGGCGACATGGTCGTTACATGAAGAATAAACAATTTGAAGTTGGGAAGATGGCTTTACTTTATGATTCTAAGTTTTTGTGCCATCCTGGGAAGCTCAAGGTCCATTGGTTGGGACCGTATTATACTAACCATATACTTGATTTAGGCACTTTCCAACTATAGGCACTTGGAAAAATGTGACTTCCCGAGTATTTCAATAGAAGTAGGCTAAAGCCCTACTATAAATAAGGATTCTGGGTGTTTGTAAATAAGGTAGTATTACCAGTTAGCTTAGGATTTCCCTTAACACATTTTCCTTTCTTTGTCTTTCCTTTCTTCATTGTTTTGATTTCTATTTTGGTTTGTTTTGTTGTGGGAACGTTTGTGGGCTAGTGGCCACTTGCCTTTCAAAGGGCTTACATGCACTGAGAGGATGTACATCTGTTTAGTGTGGGGTGGAGTGTAAAATACAGTAAAGACTAGAAACAATGGTTGCTGGTGGCATGGGTTGTAAATTCAAAGGTGTATGGGATCATAAGAGCATGTGTAGTAGAGGTGAACATGAGAGAAGATTGGTGTCAAAAAGATTTATAGAAACCACATACGAGGAAAAATCGCAGGAGCAACATGAGGTAGGTAGCGGAAATAACTTGGTCCAAGACATAGAGGAAGATTGAATTTGGTGTGGGAGAAAGCGTGAAGAGTTATATGGTCAAGGAAATTACATGTCGAAGGTTTCAAGTGTCCGTGTAGGTTTGTACGTGAAGGAAAAGCGCTGGATAGAACATGTGGAAGGATGACATTGGAAAAATCTGAATTTAATGTGTTTGTACATTCATAGGTGACATCGGATTTTGTGGGAAAAAAATCTATAAATAGAAGGTCGGGGTGAAGTATTCTTTTACCTTGAGTTTTAGTTATCGAAGATCTCTTGTAAAATAGGGCATCCTTGTGAAAGAAGAGTTGTGCAAAGAGAATTTGAGAATATTTGCATGTGAAAGATTCAACGGGATTTGATCTGTGAACCAGAGTGGAAAGGGAGTACATGGGCATGAGCAAAGGAGTTTGTTTAGAGGATTTTGTGGGTGTTACACTATCTTGTGGAAGAAGGGTTTTCTAGGTTAGGATTACAGAGTTAGGGCACAAGATTTGAAGGAATTTTCGCAGAGAATTGGAGTCTTGGGATTTGAGAAGAGCTAGGGCAAGGAGGAAAGGAAGAAGTTATAAGAACCCGACAAAAAAATATGGCACCAAGGAAGGGATCAAATGTTCCACCAAAGAAGGGAAAGGGAAAAGGAAAACCAGTTATATCGACTAGTTTTAATGAAGAGTGGTATGCAAAGATACAGTTCCCAGATGGCGTATTGCTAGGAAAGGAATGGGTATCTCATATACGAAATATGGTCATAAGTGATTATAACCATCGAACGAGTGTGTTTAAAAAAGGTTGTAAAAGCTATGGAATGGGGTAAGAACACTTAAGAACCCCAAATCTTTGTGCAAAACTGATCAATGGACCATCAGTTAAGAAATAAACAAGGATTCCTACTTTACATGCATTAGTTTAAAGAAAACAAACAAAATTTAGCAAATGTAATTAACCTCTATTCTTGAAAGCTTAATCAAATGAGCCTAATAAGGATCTAAGCAATCAGTTTATGCTTTAAGAGAATGGGATCTCACCATTAATGGATTCAAGGCGAATGGTTCTTCCCATTTACTCCATGTTTATGTGGTGGAATGCAAAAGACAAAGCAAGATAGCTCAATAAGAAGAAATAAAACTCCTAATCCTAGCAATAATACTATAGTTTATGTTAGAGGGAAGAAGTGTTCTTGAAAATGAGAGGGGGTAGTGGGCTATTTATAGTTTTCCATTTGGGAAATGGAAGGCTTTTTGGTGCATGTGGGACTAAAAGGGAGTCAACATGTTAATTAGCAAGTCAAAGTAAGATTTGACTAAGTTTATAGAAGTTGATCATGTTTTAGGGTAATTAACCTAGGTTAGACTAATTAATCTTGTTTAGAGAGAAATTAGGGTTCTATAGGGGTTCGAAAGGCCTAATCAATCCAATGAAATGGATTGATAGTCCAGGAAGCTAATAGAGGTGGTAAAGAAGAGGATTCTAGCCAAGAAGAGGCTATAATAGCCTATTTAATTGACTTATAAGAGGAATAAGACCAAAAGAGTGTCATAAAAGGGGAGTTAGATAGATCTAACTGACGATGTGTTGTCAATTGGTGAGGAAGAGAATAGTTAGTGCAATATTAGAGATAATAGTGCTTTGATCAAACTACAGGTGTCTACATTTTCCCCTCTTTGGGGTGACATAAGTTACGTCACTTCAAAGAAAGTAGATAGGTATAAACGAGTAGAAATTTTTTGAAGGGGTAGAAGAAAAATTAATAGGATGAAGGTAGGATAAAGGATGCCCCCTCGAGTGTCAATGGGGTGATAGAAGAACTCGATTGATGATCAAAAAGAGAACAAAAGGAAGGTAAAGTGTAAAGAGGAGATGAGGAAAACAACAAGAAAAGGGGATATTGAGCTATCCAGTAAACTAGTGCCAACAACTTTAAATCATCATTTTTCTTAGAATCCTCATCATCGACCCTTATTAAGATGTAAGCATATGACAAAAGTGTAAAATGGTATGAAAAATCCATGATACAAACAATTGTCCCTTGCTAAAATAACAACTCCATGTAACATACAAACATGCAATGCAATACGAGAAGTAAAAAAACTCTTCTAACATGGATAGAGAGCAGTCACACACACTCAAACTAACAACGTTCAAGATAGTTGCACAAATATTTTGTTATCGAGATGTAGTCCCAAATGTTCGATAAATGAAAAGGGTTAAAAATGATGCCCCAAGAAATTTGTATATGCAAGGGAAAAGATGGAGGACACTTGGGTCCAATGAAAAAGTGACGTGCACGACAAAAATAGTACCAGGCAACTAATAGTGCCCTAGAGTACAAATAAAGTAAGCAACGTAGATTTTGTAGATGATTGAATATTTAGATGATCCAAGTCGTTGTTTCAAAACATGTGAAAATGTCAGCAAGATATGAGATGAGTGCCATGCGAGAGACACAAATTTCAGTTGTAAATGAGTTGTTTACCAATTTTTAGTCCATTTTTGAAGTATTTCGATGTTTTTGGCTTTTTAAATGGTTTTACAATTTTTAAATTTTTTGATCGGTCAGAAGAATTTGTATAAGAGATCAAAGATCTCCTAAAAACATGCGCAACTACCTAAAGGTGAAGGCAAAGGCATCAATCAGCATATAAAATGCCCTGGTGAGAAGAATTATAAGCCAAAAATAATTATTTAATAAAAATAATCATTACGATAGGTGAAAGAGAGGGAAAATAGAAGAAAAATTGTTAGGAAATGACACCGGAATACGCATAAATTATTCCAGTGCAATGAAGAAGTGACCATTGGGTGGCATTGAGTGCCCCAACGTGCAAAAAGGAGTAAAAATAACTATTTTAATAGAAAAATAATTACCTTGGTGGATAGAAGAAGGGTTAGAATGATCACGATGGAGAAAACATGCCCCAAGGGCATCGCAACAACCTAATATACCCACTCGGGGGTAAATCAATCATGACCAGTTCATTTGTACCAGAGCTCTTGCAAATTTTTACCGCGAGCAAGAGCGATAGCCCTGGAGTGAGATGGCAAGGCTACCGAGTAGGAGGAGGTGAGAAGATCACATCCAAGAGTTCATGTGGGACCCAACGGATGGACCCTACGTGAGTGGTCTATCCTTCCTTGTGAATTATGCATTTAATGTCATTTTTAGGGCACTTTTAGGCTAGATTAGGGAAATTTTGATGTATGCACATGTGTGTGCATGCATCAAATTAACATATACCTATACGCGTATGCGTCGAACCCGGTGGGTATGCATATGCGTATCTGTCAAAAAAAAAATAGAAATGTGTACGTGTGGCTACTAGAAGGAAACCACATGGATGTGCATGCGCATGAATTGAAGAGGGCACTTATGCGTCTTGGGTATGGGAAATAGGGGTGTGTGCGTGCATACATTGAAATAGGTGCATAGGTGTCTTACTTGGGTGTGTATACGTCCCTGGGTAGGGGAAACGGGGGTACGTGTGTGCATGTACCGAAATGGGTGATTAGGCATCATGTGTGTCCTATATAGATGAGGAAAAATTATAGAAGAATAGAGGGGCGTGTATGTGCTTTGAGATAGGCACACATGCATCAGAAAGTGCTTGTATGCATCGGGGAAGGGGGAGTAGAACACCCTTTTGGCCAAATGGCCAAGGAGAAAAGAAAGTAGACTAGAAGAAAGTGAAAATTTAGGAAATGAGATGGAAGAATGAAGGATTTTACCAACAAATTAGATAGAAGTAGATAGAAATGTGCCTAATACATGTGTGTTTCTTTGTTTGTAGCATATATTACCCGTTCTACATACACACGAGTGATATGGTTGGCTAGCAACGATAGAGGCACAATTTGATGAGGATGATAGGGCGATATTAGATAGCCTCTTATACATCACGGGATTGGCCTACGTGGCTGATATGCCTCAGATCACATTGGATCACGAGACTTTTGACAATTATAGCGTAGATAGCATAGTGAGAGTTAGTGCTTCGGCTTCCGACTAGGGATATTACGATTACTCTTGAGGATGTGTAACGCATTATGCAGGTCCCAATTTCATCCAAGATATGAGTCACCGGATTGATATTGATGTTGCATCATAGATTTATTTGGTGTCCCGACGATACCATGACATGGGATGATTCTTAAGTTGTCATGGTGCATTGAGGATCCAGAGCTAGATCAAGTGGTGGTTCACATGATGGCCATTTTTAGTGGAGTTCTACTCCCGACAAGAAAAAGGCTTCATTTTCACTTATCCTTCTTGGATTGATACGTGGGTTGATAGACAAAGAGACCTACTATTGGGGTCAGTGCATTCTAGCACACTTATACTGGGACCTACATTTGATTACCTACTACCATCGAAGATAGTAGGGAAAAGCCGATTGCTTGATTTTGGCGTGGGACCATATTTCTATTGTTTACCCCTTAAGCATTTTGAGAGTTCAGGCTCTAGAGGAGCCTTCTACTATGGGTTGGGTCCCGATTGGGGACAATGTGTAGCCATACATGGGAGATGTGTATCATTACCGCCATGAGCTTGATGAGTTACAACAGTTACCATGGTATGGAGGCCTTACAGACATTTCCAGTGGCCTGAGGATGGTTTAGAGTTCAACACTACCACAATTGAGCACTTCATGTTGGGCAGCCACAACTATATGCGAGAGATGTATAGAGTATATCGGTGCCAGAGATAGTTTGTCATTACCAGGATATTCCTAGGCTAGATATATGGTATGCTCACAGGTCTCGAGAGTAATTTGATATGGGTCCATAGATTCGAAAGGTTGTACCTGCTATGTGGGTGCCATTGAGATAAGTCAGAGATCCTGGTACCACACCTGAGTATGTGCCATGGTACCATGGTGTGTTTCCACACCGTTTGACTATTTTCGGTGGTGGCTTATAATGTCGATGTGAGAGCTGATCCAATGAAGCCTCCTAGTGGTGATAAGGGTGGAGCCGTTGGTGGTGATGATATGATGATGATGATGATGTTGATGGTGGTGGTGGTTGTCCTAACACACCACATTATGCTAGGGTAGGGATAGGGTCCTCATTTACATCAGGCTCCTAGACATGGAACCCAACTCAGGAAGAGATAGGTAACCAAGGAACGAGACATAGAGTTGCCTCCCATAGGCATTTCATTAGGGATATATGACCCTCTTTAGCACATATTTCAGAGTAAGGACCATCACCTCATGATCTAGGGGTGGTGGTGATAGTGGGCAGTTGGCTACTCTTCATCAAGCATTTACAGATGGCTATTATCGTTCGGGCCATGGGTGGATGGAGAGAGAGATGCAGTGAGGGCACAGGTGCAGGCCCTACTAAAGAGTGAGATTAGGCTAGCGCTCAGTGCATATTTTGACAATGGAGAGGATCGAGGCTAGAGTACAAGCCACTCATAGCGGGGATAGTATCTCATGGCAGAGTTAGATTAGTGAGATGGCCACATATGGGGCTCAAATACTAAGCCTTTTACATTAGTTCCAGAGCAAGTCTAGATGGTTTTCTCTCATAGGGAACACACCGGGAACATGCATGGGCTATATCATCCAATGAGATCACACATGAGTCTAGGTACATACCATTACTGCAAATAGAGATCAAGAGGTTGCCACTACTAGACATGCTTAAGCTAATAGGGGAAAATTGATAGGTAAGAGAGATGTCACTATGCAAGTAGCCACTTACTTTGGAGATTCTGACTTGATACAAGATGCTATGAGGGCTGTCAACGAGGCCTTATATTATAGGACTACTTATTTTAGAGTAGTCCTAACATGACAGCGAGTAGCACCTTTTGAGCGATCAGTGTGAGCATGACATGCTCCAGTCATGATAGTCGAGCCGTTCGCTTAGATCATCCCGACAACTGTTGTAGAGTAGTCGGTTAGACAATAGCCTGCTAGATAAAGTAGCCATCTAGACAACATGGTGATACCCTTGGTGCCATTCCGTTAAAGCCACCAATTTTCCATCCTCTAGGTCATGGACCGGGAGCCTCGGCGAGGGCATGAGCTGTGGTTGAGCTCTTCACTTTCCTTTTGTACAAATGTATTATATTCATGCCTCTTATGAAGGCTGATTTTTATGTATAGATTCATGTACCATTATTTTGATGATGCCTCTTGATGAAGGCTCAACTTTTGATGCATGCCCCTTTTAGATGGCGTATTGTATCGATAATGTACACATGAGTTTTGAGATGGACATTTATATATGTATCATATGGACATTTGATGATGATTTTGTCATGTTATATTGTGATTATGCTTTGTATGATTTGTGGTTATTATTTTGCAATTATCGTATCATGATGTATGATTTCCCTTTCCTCTATGTATGTGGTGTTTTCATATTTGATGATAAATCTGTAGATAATATCACATGCTTTGGATTTATGGAATGTTTTTATTTCTATTCTAGCACTTGGGATGATACTAGATGATATTGGTGCAGGGGGGATAAATTTGTGATTATGTGCAACCCCTCTTACCCTCATTGATGATATGATATGTGATGATTAGCTTAGCATTCATGGATGATGTAATACTTAGAATTTTTGTATATATGATGTTTTATATGTGATGAATGATAGGTGATATATGTGATAACAAACAATTGTGCAAGAAACAAACACACAAGAAAAAGTTAACAAAGCTAAACAACTGTACCTATACAACATAACATAACCAAGATGCAAACTACATGAATTTACTAAACATACCAAAGAGATCAAATGGACATTTAATCTAAGTAAGTAAAATGAATCCTAATAGATGCATACAAGCTACAAATGAACCTAATGCCATATACAATTAATTCAAACAAGATCCAACCCATGGTAAGAAAATGAGTCACGACATCACACAAAAAAGTATTCTCAATCAAAACTATACAAACCAACAACTAAAAGCAATTAAATCATTACCTTGTTTTTGTAGGACAACATTGACATATTTTCTAATGTTTTTGGGTTTATCTAAAAAGATAAGTTTTTCAAGGCTACTGTTCACATTGTTTCAAGGCTTTTCTAAGACAACGTTATGTAGTTGGTGTAGCTTCATCCCTAGAAAGGGGGATTTTCTAAATTTTTAGGTTTTTGTGTATCTTTTCCGAATGTTTTTGTATTTTCTAAGGTCATGTTCTAAAGAAATGTTCCAGGAAAAAGAAGCGTGGATTCCCCAACGTGATGTGGGAATATACAAAAGGAAAAATACCACGTGTGTATGTACGAGAAATTGGAATGTGAAGGTGCCCCCAATGTTAGATGGGAATATACAAAGGCAACATCCTTCATGTAGATATAAGAGCAAACAAGCCAGATCACGGCTTGACGAAGATGGAGTTGGTAGGGTTCCTAGACCTAGAAAAGGAAGTTATATCCAGAAAAAAGTGAGGGTTACCCACCTTGTAAGAGTGACTTGTGACCGGTGAATCGTCTTTGAGCACCGAAGACTAGTTTTCACTCAAAGACCTGCCCACTGCACCACCATAATTGCATGGTTTTCACATGTGGATGACCTGATTTTTCTTTGTTGTTTTCTCAATTTTCCACTTATTTATTTATTTATTCTTGTTTTTCTACTTTTTAGTTCTTATATGATATTATCTTCATGCTTAAGCCTAGAACCGCTTGAGGTGCATGGTGTTCATAGGATCTAGAGCTCTTCACCATCTGAGTATGCAATTTTATAGGCTCTTAATCCATACTTAGAAACCACCACATAAGGCCTAGCCAATTAGCTTCAAACTTACCTTTCTTTTCTCTGTCTTTGTGAGCTTTTATTCTTATTTTATTTTAGGACTAGATCTCCTACATCAAATTCCTGATGAATGATGTGTTTGTTGTATCCCCTAGACACTCTGTTCTTATAGACTTTCAAGTGATTTAGCAATCGATATGCTTTTCATCTTATAGTTTCAACTCACAATCGAGCAACTCTATAGTCCTCATCTTTATCAAGATAGTCCATGAGAGATATTCTTAGGGAAGGAAGCTCCACTTCCAGAGGTATGATGGCTTTAGTGTCATAGACAAGTGAATATGGGGTCACACCAGTAGGAGTGCGGATGGAGGTTCGATAGGCCCAAAGGGTGAGATGTATCTATAACTACCAATTACGGCTAGTCTTACTAACTATTTTCTCCATAATCTATACAAGGGTTTTATTAGTAGCCTCTACTTGTCCATTACCTTAGGGGTAATAGGGGGTAGACCACTTGAGTTGAATATGGAAACATTGACACAATTTCTTAACCATTTTATTTTTGAAGGACTTACCATTATAAGTGACAATGGCGGAGGGGATACCATAACGACATATGAAATACTTCATAATGAATTTAGAAATTTGTGCACCAGTGATGTAAGTAAGAGGCAAAACCTCTACCCATTTGGTAAAATACTTGGTGGCAGTGATGATGTGTGTGTGTCCATTTGAAGAAGAAGGATGGAGCTTCCCTATGAGATCTAGACCCCATTTAGAAAATGGCCAAGGTGTTGCGATAGGCTACAAAGCCTAGTTTGTTGCATGTATTAAGTTTCCATAATTCTAACATATTTCACACTCCTTGATAAAATTACAGCAGTTTGATTCCATGGTAGGCCAATAATAGCCTACTCTTAATAGTTTTTTAGCTAAGACCATGTCGCTAGTGTGTGCTCCACAAATACCACCGTGTACTTCCTTAATAGCATGGATTGAGTCAATAACATCCAAATAATGAAGAATATTCCTATCATAGACATGATGATAAAGGGTGCCTCCTAGGAGGGTATAATGGGATATACGGTGAATAAGGGATTTCTTCTCAGAATGGGTGATGTCTGGTGGAAAAGTGCCATCTTGTAAGTATCAAAAGATAGGGTCATACTAGGGGATAATGGACCAACAACTTCACATGCCAAACATGATTCCGACATATCATATGTAGGCACTTGTAAATGCTCTACAAAGAAAGGAATCTTACTTTCTTGAGGTGGAATGTGTAATAAAGACCCAATTATAGCCATATCATATGTGGATCTATTATACGACCCTAGTTTTTTGCTCAAATATGATATTTTTAACGTACTCCTTTAGGGTTTTGACCATTTTCTTATATGGAATGAGATTCTCATCTTTAACTTTATACTCATCATTAACTTGTTTAATGATAAGATGGGAGTCTCCAATGACTGTAGCTATCTGATATTCCAAGTAATAGCTAGCTTGAGGCCAGCGATGAGTGCCTCATACTCTGCAATGTTATTAGTGCACGGAAATCCTAACCGAAATGCTCTTGGTATGACTTCCCTTGTGGGAGTGATGAGCACCACTCTACTTCTGGATCCATGGAAGGTGAAAGATCCATCAAAATGGACCTTCCATTCTACAGACTCTTCAATGTACATCATAGATGCATCTGGCAGATCCAGGCACAAAGGTTCCATCCCTAGGAGAGGAGCTTCTGCTAATTGATCAACCAATACCTATCCTTTTAAGGATTTTTGATTCACGAACTCAATATCAAATTCACTTAGGAGAATGATCCAATTAGCCATTCATCCTGTGAGGGTGGGTTTGGATAAAAGGTACTTGAGAGGGTCAACTTTGGATATGAGTTTGGTTTTATTGTTTAGGAGATAATGGTGAAGATTTTGGAAGGTAAAGACAACTGCCAAGGCCTTTTCAATCTGGGTAATTTAACTCATAAGCAATTAAGGTGCAACTGAGATAGTAAAATTCCCTTTCTTTATGGTCTAAGTCATATTGGGCAAGCAGTGCACCAATAGAAAACTGGGTAGTGGAAATGTACAAGAGGAGAGGTTCACCTGGGGTAGGTGGCATGAGTATAGGTGGGTTGACCAAGTATTGTTTTATTAGTGTAAAGGCCTTTTGGCAATCTAGTCCCTAGTTGAATGCAACATCATTCTTTAGTAAATGGGTAAAGGGGTGGAACTTATCCATAAGTTGTGAAATAAAGTGAGATTGCCTTAATTTTCCCTTGTATACTTCTTAGTTGTTTAAGAGTGGTATGTGGTGGAGTTTACATGATATTTGTAACTTTTCGGGGTCCACTTCAATCCCTCTTTATGAAACAATGAACCCTAGGAGCTTTCCGATAAAACACCAAAGACACATTTCTTAGGGTTCAAGTGAACCTTATAATCCTAGAGACACTGAAAAATATGTCTCAGCACTTTAGGGTGCTCTCCTCTACTCTTGGATTTAGCTAGGATGTCATCAACATAATCTTCCATGATGTCATTCATCATATCATGGAAGATAATAGTCATGGCCCACTGATAAGTAGCCCCAAAGATTCTTGAGTCTGAAAGGCATGACCTTGTAGCAAAATGTTCCCCATGGGGTAATGAAGGTTGTTTTATGTTGATCTTCTTCTGCAATCTGTATCTAATTATAACCTGAAAACCCATCCATTAAAGACAACATTTCATAACCAATGGTGGAATCAACTATCATGTCAATGTTAGGAAAAGGGAAGTCATCCTTAGGGCATGCTTTATTGATGTCATGGAAATCAGTGCAAATTCTTATGCCAATAGGATTCTTCTGTATAGGGACTATGTTAGAGATCCACTCTGAATAGTCAATGGGTTTAATAAAATCAACAACTAACAATTTTTCCAATTCTTCTTTGACAAGGAGTGCCACCTTAGGGTGCATCTTTCTCAAATTTTTCTTGATGGGTTTGGCATCTGGGTGCACAATGAGGTTGTGCACAACTAACTTTGGGTCCAAACCAGACATATCTATGTATGTCCATGTAAATATATCCACGTATTCTCTTAAGAGCTCTACAAAGACCTTTTGTTCTTGAGCTGAGAGTGAAGCTCCCAACTTTATTATTCTAGGTTGTTCTTCTGAGCCAATGTTGACATTAATTGTTTCCTCAAAAAGAATCTTAGACGCATCTTCCATCCATATAGAATCAAGGGGAAGAGTAAGATAAACCTCATTTAGAATCTCATCATTATCTTTAAATTAATAAAACACTTCATCTTTAGACTCTTTGTTTTTTTAATCTACGAGTGTTTCAAAGAGTTTGTCACTGTGAGACTTCTGTTTATCATTTCTGCAAGGTTTCTCTGAAGTGTTTTTACTCTTTTTACCACCTTCTTATTCAAACGTCCACACATCTCTACCTCTTCTCCAAAGTATGCATAGGTGTCTAGTTGAATTGCAAATCCTTTCTTGTGATCCCTAGCTAGAATAGAATCCCTAAGTCCCATGAACTCTGTAAATGCCTCATCATTTTCAAAGAAATCTAGTGGTATGTGAAGTTTTTGATCCCAATCTATAAGTTCAGGATACACAAGGGCTATTTGATAATTGGTTAGGGGTTGGAATCTAGATAAGGTAAGGACAACTGAATCTGGGAATAGGTTAGTGGAAGCAAGATCCTCATAGAGGCTACATTAGGAATTTTGCATTGCTATCAAAATGAGATGAAACATCCTCACATTCAAAAGAGGTGACATCAATCTCAGAGGAATAGAATCATGATGCCATATCCCCAAGACATGCTTATCTAATTTAAAATGGGGGATGTGAATAGGCTCTAGCTGGCCTTATGCATTAATTCCACATCCAAACCCACTATAACCCATGACAAACATCATGCGGTGACCTTTGATGTATTGGGGTGCTTGATGGCATGAAGCCATGGTACCTTCTAGAACTCTGCTAGTAGGATCTTCTAACATCTTCTCCTCAAATAGGAGACCACTATGGACAAAATTTTCCAATGGTTTAGGACACTACTCCCGAGTGCTCTTGAACTGAAAAATAAGGCTTACCCCATGTTCTAGGAGATACTGATAAATCTGATATTAACAAAGCCTGTTCAAGAGTGAATGGCTCACCTAGGCCATATTTTTCCGACATTTCCTCCCATGAAGAGAACGGGTTGACTAACAAAGGAAAATATTGATTATAAGGTGTGAGTGACTCTGAATCTACCCATTTCTTAATAGCTTCCATTTGTAGGGGATAACAACATCCACCGAAGGACACTCATAAGCCACACGAGAAAAATTGTGCAATGCCCTACAATGTGTGAATGGTTCCGGGTCACCCAGAATGGTAACCACTTGTCCTTCATGACATAGCTTGATACACTGATGGAAAGTTGATGGAATGGCTTGCATGGCATGAATCCATGGGTACCCCAAGAGCATGTTATATGGAAGGTCTAAGTCAAGGACATGAAATGTCATGTCATGACAAGTTGGGCCTACTTCCATGGGAACTACTATAGTACCCACTGACTCTCGTTCTTCATTGTCATAAGTGTGATCATGATAGTCTTAGCTCCCATATCTATTTCTGAATGTCCTAGCTGTTTAATCAACTTCAAAGTGCAAATATTTAGAACAGATCCATCATCCACAAGTACCCTCTTGATTTTGTGACGGGTAACCACCACTTCTAAGTATAAGGGTAAGTTGTGTTCTAGGTTGTTACGGGATTGTGGTGCGATCAAAAGTAATATGATCATTGGAGTCGAGGTGTGCAATCATGGCTTGGAGGTACGTGGGATCTACATCTGTAGAGACTCCCAAATTTTGCAATGTCTTATATAGTATGTTCTTATGGGCAGTAGAGATTTTGAGGAGATCGAGAATGGATATCCTAGTAGGCATTTTCTCTAACTGGTCTATCAAATTGTACTGACCTTCTTGAGGGATAAGCATGGGATCTGGTATGATTAAACAAGCACATATTGTCCCTACCACAAAACTCTTTTCTAATATCCGGATAGTGTTGACATGTTCATCATATGAGTGAATACATCCTATGAGAGAATCAAAGGGACTATCATTAGTATGGTAAACATAAGTAGAAGTTCTATAGTCATTAGAGGTTTTCTGTGATATGGCTTTCTTTTCTTTTTATCTACATGATTAGGAAAAGGATCTTTGTAGATACCCATTTTCTCATTTGGACCTTGTCCTAAGTCAGGGGGAGAATCTACAACGATCTTACCCTCTTCAATGAGGTCTTGTATGTAGTGACATAGTCTTAAACACTTAAATGTATCGTGTCCTTTAACACGGTGCAAGTCACAGTACTCATGGTCTTTGAGCCAACCAAGTTTTGGAGCATCCTCGAAGTATGGTATTGTCATAGTTGGATATTCAACCATTATTACATTATCTAACTGATTTAGTATGGAAGATAGGTATTTCGTTAATGGTGTGAATGTATGTTTAGTGGGTGTCTTGGGATGAGGTCCCTATGAAAGTTTTAAAAGTGGGCCTGTCTACATGGCTTGGACTCTCTTGGAGTCTCGTAATGCCATCACCAATAACATGTTTGTTTTTATTGAAAAATTTTAGTTTGTCTATGGATTTGGATTCATGTTTGTCTTTAATGACAGACTTAAGTGTTCCCTTTGCAATGAGGGATTTCTCGATTTGACCGCCTTTCTCTATGACCTCTTCGAAGTTTGAGCCATAGTTTATTTGTAAATGGAATGTTATTTTTGGGTTTAAGTGTCGTATTGCATATATCATTCATTGTAATATCATTTTCATTGTTATAGGAATAATTTTGTATGAATTTTTCTACTAATGCAAACCATGTTGTAATGGAGCCCTTGGGAATACCATAGAACCTTTCCAATCCCAAAGTGTGCCTATTTTGTGAGGAAAAAGTCATATTAATAAGTTATCACTATATGCAACCTCCTGACAAGCCATGTAAAAGTCTTTTATATGATCATGAGGATCACTCTTGCACTTATACTTATCAAACTTGGGAACGGTAAAGTGTTTTGGGAAGGGTTGTCATAACATGTCCTTATTGAAGGGGTAAGGGCATAGTTCTTCATATGAATATTTCCTATTTTGGCCTACATTTCCCTCATGTAGCGTGGTAAGCATATCTTTCATTGATTGTAACTCTTTCTGAATGAGTTGTTCTTTAGTAGGCGACATTGGTCTTTGTGCTTGAGCTGCCTTAAAGGTAATGTCAGTGTATGGATCAAAGTGAAATTCACTAGATTTCATTTTGTCTTTGTCTTTGTATACATTTCTTCTTGAAGAGCCTAGGTTTGCTAATTTCTGGCTCAATTTCAAGATCTATTTTTGAAGGATCTCCTCTTCAACCAAAGGGTCCTCTTCTTCATCAAATTTGGGAGGAGGTGAAGCTTTACACTCAATCTTCACTTTATGTGAAGCTTTGTAGTGAGGTCTTCATGATGGGTCCCCTTCAACAAAGTGGCATGATGTTGCCCAAAAGTAGAAGCATACCCTGTCTCAAAGGGGTTATCTATGTCTAAGAGCGATACCCATTCTCCTACTTTTTATTAATGACTTTGGTTTCTATTTTGTGTTCGTGTGGAAGTTTAGCTCCTAATTCTAAGACTCTTGCAAGTACTTGATCTCTATTATAATATAGGAGTTCATCAAATCTTCCTAGGTCTAATCTCTGTTGCTCTCCGAGAAGAGTCTGACTCTTCTCCACTATGGTCAATTAATGGCTCTACATCTTTGACTTGAGAAAAGAGAGGTGTTAAGTTGTTGTGCCGATAAATGGGAAGGTTTTGAAAGGGTTTTCTCCTAAGTCATGCTCATTTGATTTGGTTTCCATCTTTGTGATTTTAGGCATTACTAGCCAACATTTGTATGAAGCTAGTGTGGCTCCCAAATGTGTGATTTTGTAATTCGTTTGAGGTGATGTTTGAAATATACCATAGTGTGTCCTAGATGCAATGCTATGCAGCTTTTTTATCAAAGAACACTCATATGCACACCTAAATGTAATGATCACTCAATTTTTTTGCTACCAAGCCTATACCCTAAAATGAATAGTGACAATATTGTATCAATGCGTAGGTCAAGTTAGAATTCTAACAAGACCTAAATATCAAAGTGGTATTGATGCAGTCTCTTGACGAGGTATACTTAAAATTAGTTTGAATGTCGATGAAAGCTAAGTCTTCTGAAAAATGGAAGTCGCGACTAGATATAGCATAACAACGCTATCCTGATACATTAACCGAGAAAGCAAGGTGTTAGTATCAAGACAACATCATTGCAATATATATAAGGCGATATCGACACTTTTAAAAAGACTCAGATGACGTTGAAACTAAAACCAAGTAATAAGTATGACAAGTCTTTTTAATTGTGCAAGCAATGTAACCATGTAATAAAAGGGACTTATATCACGTTTTCAATGAAAACACAATGTAAGTACCAAGATTGTGTGACTAGAATGCGAGAAAAACTATCAACTCAAGAAGAGACAAATGATGAACCGAACTCACAACAGTGAAGATGATCTTGAAATCAAGATCAAAGGAATTTATCAAAGATATGAAAAAATGTACCTATGCACTTTAGACATTTAACAACCCAACCACAAACATGGATGGGCATAAATGGAAAAAAAGTGGCAAGTACTATCTCTAATAAAAATGCGCAAGGTATGCCTCCTTCTCACCCCAAAATTGGAAAGTGAGAATGCATGGGTATAGATTGAAAATATGAAAAATAGACCAAGCACCACTTGGGCAGAGCTTCACCTCATCCGAAGGTGAGAAAGAAGCTAAGATAAGTGGGATGTTTGTCTAATTTTTGTGATAGAAGACACTTAGCTCAAACTTACATGGGCTCTTTGCCTTGTTTGAGGAACAAGGTTCAGATTCCAAGTGATTTGTCACTTTGTGATGGCTTGACATGACAACGGACTAGAAAAGTGGGCTCCAAGATAGAATGGCCTCCTTAATAAGTTCTCTCAACTAGGTGTTAGAAGATTTTTCTAGATGTGAGTGCAATTTTCCCAAAGAGTTACAATGATTGATTTGGAAGTATCTTGAATTTAGGGTACCCCCTATGATACAATGAGAAACTAGTGTATTTAGTTCACCACCATCACTGGAGCCATGACATAGAAAACCTTTGACTCTAACTCACAAGGCGTACTATTCAAGTGGGTAAGCGGAGTCCTTCCTATTTCATCCACAAGGTTACACAAAGTGGTGGATTACTTTAGAGTTCTTGGAACCACCCCCATTGTTATAGCTTAATGCATTATGCCAAAGGGGTTATGTTCTAGTTGAATAGATAGGGACGTACCCTTTTCTGAAACCTGCAATACAGTGTGAAGGGGAATGGTGTATTTTTTATCTTTTTAACTTAAATGTGGTTTAAGTAGCACACCATTTGGCAATCTGCATGTAAACACATGTATTAGAAGTTTTGTGTTTTGTTTTGACACCTTTCTTTAACAAGTGTTAGGTCCGTAGATAATGAGTTTAGTAATTTTCCATTTCACAAATTGATATCAAGAAAGAGAATTGACACTTTGCTTTTGATTCCTAAGATCGCCAAATGGCGCGAAGGAAGAGCATACGCAATGTGAAAATTCTACTAAGAAAAATCATATGGAAATTATTTTACTCTTTAGAATCATAGAACAAGTGTTTTTAAAGTGTGACATAAAGTTGTACAAGTGATTTTGATCTCCAAGATCACCTAGAAGGCATGAGGAGAGAGCATACACACTTTACAAACTCGTGCAAGCCAAGAAATGAAAACACTTAAGCTATGCAAGTTGAAATGACAAAACAAAACCCTACATCTACTTGGTTAGTCTTAAAAACCTTAGAAATGCTTAGCAAAATGAGTTTACAGTTTGGAGAAAGATTTTCAAATTTTAATACAGATGCATGTGCACTAGAATGACACCAGCGCACCCCATCCGACGGATACGTGCCCTAACCAACATAGACACATGGCAGGAAAACCTGATAGAGAGGTATAACACCTATGTGGGCCTATCAGACAGGTACACTAGGGTTTCAATATGTGTGCTCGCCATTCAACGGGTACACCTGCAGGTAGAAAATGTGAGAAAAACATTGTGGTAGTATACACTAATATGTCCAAGGACACGAAGACACTCAAAATTCAACAGAGACGCATCCAATTCAAAATGACAGAGTTTACATAGTAAGACAGTATACTCCAATGCATCTAGCATGACAAGTACACATGCCAACCAATGGAGACACCCACCTCTCAATGGAGATGTGTCTCATTCTAAAATGAATCGTAAAGCGTGTAATATGCTTAGAAGGGTGTGTGGTCAACTCAACACCAATGTTAGGGTTTTCATGCAGATGCACCCTATCATGACTCCTACGCGTACCCACTAAAAAATCTTGCCAAAGTCATGGATTTTGAAATTTTCAAAAATAAACAGGTTAGTTGTTAGTCAAAGAATCTTATTTCTAGTTCAAACCCACAAAATATATGCAAACAAGGGTGATTTAACTAGCTTTAGAAATGGAAATAAGAAAATAACAAGTTGTTTTCTCTAAAAACCTATAAGTGAACTTTGAAAAACTTAAAAGACCTCCATTAATGGAGGATGGACATAAGTGTCCCACCGAGCATGCCAAATGTGTTCAAAGAAAGGTTACAAAAGCTATGGAATGGGGTAAGAACACTCAAGAACCCCAAAGATTTGTGCAAAACCGATCAATGGACCATTAGTTAAGAAATAAACAAGGATTCCTACTTTGCATGCATTAGTTTAAAGCAAACAAGCAAACTTTAGCAAATGTAATTAACCTCTATTCTTGAAAGCTTAATCAAATGAGCCTAATAAGGATCTAAGCAATCAATTTATGCTTTAAGAGAATGGGATCTCACCATTAATGGCTTCAAGGCCAATGGTTCTTCCCATTTACTCCATGTTTATGTGGTGAAATGCAAAATACAAAGCAAGATAGCTCAATAAGAAGAAATAAAACTCCTAATCCTAGCAATAATACTATAGTTTATGTTAGAGGGAAGAAGTGTTCTTGAAAATGAGAGGGGGTAGTGGGCTATTTATAGTTTTTCATTTGGGAAATGGAAGGATTTTTGGTGCATGTGGGACTAAAAGGGAGTCAACATGTTAATTAGCAAGTCAAAGAAATATTTGACTAAGTTTAGAAGAAGTTGATCATGTTTTAGGGTAATTAACCTAGGTTAGACTAATTAATATTTTTAGATATAAATTAGGGTTCTGGAGGGTTTTGAAAGGCCTAATAAATCTAATGAAATGGATTGATAGTCCAGGAAGCTAATAGAGGTGGTGAAAAAGAGGATTCTAGCCAAGAAGAGGCTATAATAGCCTATTTAATTGACTTATAAGAGGAATAAGACCAAAAGAATGTTGTAAAAGGGGAGTTAGATAAATCTAACTGATGATGTGTCATCAATTGGCGAGAATAGAATGGTTATTGCAATATTAGAGATAATAGTGCTTTGATCAAACTACAAGTGTCTACAATGAGCACCACAGAAAAGAAGATGGTGTTAGAGTTGGTTCTACCTACAAAAAGAGGACACTAAATGGGAAGCGCATTTATGAAAATGAAGTAAAGGTTAAGATGGAAAAGGATGGGCTTCTACAACTCTATGAGTTGCCCTATTTTGGAAAACCCGAGTGACTATACCAATGGTTGATGTCACGCATGCATGAGGATCACTTCTATTTCACAGGATGAAGAATGTGCATAACTCCTCAGCTAATTTCAAAGTACATTGACATTATCTGTGAGGGAGAGCCACTAGATGATGACTTGTGCAACAAGGAGGCCATCAAGAAAATGGTTGAGGCATATGATTACAAGAAGGGTTCGCATTACTTTGATATCTCTATAATCACCGACCTTGTTATGAGGATGGCCAATGCTTGGTTACAAAGTTAAATGGGCAAGAGAGATGGACTCAGATAAACAAGAGTTGGTTGAATGTTTGTCATGAATGGACAAAATACAAACTTTCAACCTTTATTGCAGAGGAAATTATAGATGTCACGTGTGACAGAGAGAAAATTATGTTTGGTAATGTCCTCCTCACCATTGTCTTTTCAAAAATTGGGGTGCCCGATGGGCTGGATAAGTTTGTTTGGGAGTACCTAGATGAGGACCCCTCCCCGCCAAGAGATTTGAGGCTTACACTTGTGACACCATGATGGCCACTCATAAGGCATGCTTGGAGAAATGGTATAAATGGATGCGTGATGCATTTGGGGTAGAATGGAGGATACCTGAGAAATTTTTGGCATTGGTGGATGGAGAGGCTGAATTCACGTATACTAGCACTTATGTATCTGTAGGTTTACCTTGATAGATGACACCAATAGTCCTTGGTGTAAATTTCCATTCTCCTTCACAACACAATACTTTCAAAGCACAATCAGAGGTTCAAGGAAGCCAAAAATCTTCATTTTGATCTAAGTGTAGTTGATTAGGACTATCATGAGATGTGCCAAACATTGGTGTATCCTAAGAAGCACACATATGTAGAAAAGTACGTATCTTATGACGTGTACATGGTGAAACCAATGACATTACCTATTGCGGGTAGGACAACAACAAGGGTATATGTGTGACTAAGGCCCAAGTTTGAGAAGGGTGCTTACATTGAGGATGATGTATCAATCCTAGAAGACCCCACTAGAAGGAAGAAAGTGGTAATAAAGAAGAGAGAATGAGAAGAGACTTCGGCAGCCAAGGTGTCAATATTGCATACAGTGTAAACTATAGGGGTACATGAGTCAAGTGTGGGCACAAGAACTTATGTTCACCGAAAGAATTCCCCCATGCAGGAGAAGGAGAAGTCACTTGAGAAAGAGGAGTCACCTGAAAGGGAGTTGTCCCTAGAGTTAGAGGGATCTCTAGTTAAGAAGAAGAAGAAGTTGATTGAGAACTCAGATTCGGAGGAAACAGAGAGCGTGGAAGGCCATGAGACTGAAGAAGAAAATGAGGAGTGCGAAGGATCTCAAAATCCTCCTGTGTATGATGTGCACACATTTGATGGAGGGGATGAAGAGAGGAATGAATATGAAGAGGGCACACATGAAAAAGAGGAAGTGAGGAGGTAAACATGTGTGATCAGAAGACCCCGACCATGACCAAGGATCGGATAGAAAAATATCAGAGAGAGGGAGGAGGTGGGTATTAGACAACAATTAGTGGAGCTCGAGGTGGAACACAAAGCACCGACGAAGTGCTAAGGGAAACAAAGGGTAGCATGAGTGTCTAAAATAAGTGTGGGAGCATGGGAGGAGACCCCAACTTAGTAGTAAGATTCTTGAAAGAGCCCACATGGGTGGAAAGGGCATAGTAGCAGGCACATAGGAGCACACCATGAATTATATCAATGATCTAAGCAAGGTACTATGTGCATGCTTCCAAAGTACAAAGTGCCCACATACCAACTCCTCACTTGGTCATCTTTTGATGAAGAGAGTGTGTACCCTCACACAAGAAAGATGTTGTCTTGGGATTTTGAGTCCCACGTTGATGAGCCCGAGTTTGAGGTAAATAATGACACGTTGATGAAGGCACCAGGTGTCAAGGGAATAAACCCTCTCATGAATGCCTATTAGCTGTTAGATGAGAAATTTTGTAACGTGCTCAACAAAGTGTTGGTAGAAGTGGAGGCAAGAATTTTTGGGAGAAATGATAGAATAAGAGCCTTAGAGGAGGAACTTGAGAAGAATAATGAGGAGATCATTGAGAGGGATAGGGAGATAAATTAAAAAGAGTTTATCAATTCACAGTTAAGGCATGAGCTAAGGGATGAAGAGTCGAAAGTGTACGAGGTCCATTTAAAGGTAGAGGCTATTTAAAATTCCATTATCTTGAAGCACCCGGACCTGGCCCCTCCTGATTAGAAGTATGAGTTGACCATGAATTTTTGGAAGACTTAGTGTGCATACTCACTTTAGAGAGGAAACCCCTTTCTTTGGAGTCGTCCAAGGAAGTTTTTCCATGCCAGAAGGTGGAAGAGAAGGTGAATATTGAGGAGACCATAACTCATTATACTAATCTCATTTCCTTAGTAAATACCATGACACACATGGCCAAAGTTGTGTATGACAACTATGGTGACAGAGATCGAGTAGATAGTATTTTATTAGCTACCTACAAGGTGGGCCTGAAGGAATTTGAGAGAATAACAAGGGTAACAAGGAAGAGAGGAAAAGGATTCGTGGAGAATAAGAAAATAAGTTTGAGGCCACCGAAATGTTAAGGTTTTTGACCAAAAGTAAGGTGAAAGAGTTAGACCCCAAGTTACTAAAATGATGGATGCACTAGACGACCTTAGAAAATAGTTAGAAAACATTGTGGATAAGCTAAAGGATAAGGGTGAAAATTTTACATATGATGAAGTCAGCACACTAATAGGGGATATGATGTAATAGGCACATAGTGAGGTCGATGCTTGAAATAAGATTGAGGCCTCTTTGTAAAACAACTTCCCTATACTTTTAAAAAAGTAGTAGGATCCTTCTATTCTCCCATTATTTATTTAATAACATATTCTTTCATCCCTCCTATTCTTTATTCTTTAGTGAAAGAGCAGAGTGTTTCTAAGGATAGACAACACACGTAGTGTGGGGTAATTTTGGCCCTGAATTGACTAAGTCCCAAGGTAGAAGGTGTGTGTGCACAAGACAAGCAAGAGGAATACACTCAAGGAAAAGCATGCAAGGAAAGGGTTTAAGATGGAACTAGCGCACATGCGAAAGTAGAACAAGGATTTAAGGACTTAGCAACATTTTGAAGGTGGTATCATAGGAGAAACATGTCAGGGCCCGAGTAGGTGTGAGGAATGGATAAGGTGCCAACCTGGAGCCTTGGAGGTTAAGAAAATAATATTCCATGTAGGTAATATTCCCAAGGGAGATCATTATAGTTAATAGATGCCTTTGCAAGTTGAAAAAACACTCGACTATAAAGGACAACACTTCCACTTGGCATGTGATCTGATCATGAGAGAAGCTATGACATTGTATCCAAATTATATTCAAATAAGTGTTTTGGTCCAAGATAAAAGAAGAGGAACAGGAAACGAAGTTCTATAAGAATGCTTGGTGATGTTAGGGTTTGTAGTTCTTAGTGCTAGGAAATATGGGAAAGAATGTTAGGCATATATGTATGCACTCGAGCCTGTAACAAGGGTTGTAATGGGGAAAGCATAGCTAGGATCTCTATTCAGAGTAGTTTTGTATGGCTAGATCTATATTCCTTGATGTATATGGTCTGAGATGAACCCTTTTGTGATGTAAGGTGGCTACTGTGGATGTTTATAAATCGATATATGAAGCTTTGTTATGGATATATTTGTTTATGGGTATAACCCTTATGTTATTCATGTTATATGGATTAAACCTAGTTCCTTTTGCTATTTACAATGCTTATTTCTATTTATGATGAACTGTTCTTGGATCTCGTGTGTGTACTTTTTATTTCTAAGTAAATGAATGCATTTATGATCCACAACCCATCCTCCATTAATGGAAAATCATTCTCATGAAGTTCACATAAAGGAGGGGCTTAGTTCCGTACATGCCTTGGGTGAGTGTTGAGCAGCATGAATATGACACTAAGGATAGGGCACATAGAAGATTTACACGTGATAACAAGGCATATTTGAAGGTACAAAAAAATAGGGAAGGAAATGTGTGTGAAAGATAGATTGATTCGTAACTTATCCATTTTCATGGTTACGAGGATATTTTGGAGATAGAGTACGGAGAACACAACACGGGATGAAGACTTGCATGAAACACAAATGCTATTTTGGGAAGATTGTCTACTAAGTGCCATGCATGATTTCAAGTTAATAATAGAATTATTACTTGCCGCTTAAGCGTAAGAGATATATTATTAGTCACTGTCATGTGTGCATGTTATTGTAAAGGCGCATGACTATTTTCAGCATGCAACCTATTTTTGTAAGTACATAAGAGGTGAAGGGAAACACACCACCCTTATAAATATGTATTAATCTGTAGTAAAATAGACATTGTGTATGAGCTATTATGGAGTTACTCTACCAGATCTGATGCACGCATAAACTTATGATACTACTTATTGTAAGAAGCTTCTGTATTTACTGTGTTTAATATAATGGAGTGTATTGGGTGAATAATGGTGTTAAACATGACTATAACTGAATCTTGCATGGTTGACTTCATTATGTTTATCACTTAATTCATTATTCTTTTAGATATAGATCTAGAATATGCTCTGTGGAATATTTATGTTATTTATGGATATGAATACATTACATCTTCATCATGTTCACATCCTGCACAAGAAACTCTAAGGAGGGGCCTGATACCTTTACGTGCTTCAGGTGAGTGTTCAGCTCAAGATGGGTGATGTGTCAGCATACCTAGGTTATTCATGGTAAATTCTAGGCTGAATCAGTGAGCACCCAACACACACTAGGTGATAGGCCAACATACTTGGGGTAGAAAGAAGGTATATGAAGAAATGAGTACATTTTGGTTCCATCATCAAGACCTCTTTTCGAATATTTTTTGAGAATAACGTGTGATGATGGAGCACTTGACCTTGGACAACATCAAGGCATGGATTAAAATCAAGGAGGATGAGTTTTCTCAGAGATTTAACACTTGACCTGAGTTTGATGCACGTAAATGGGTAAAGAACCATCTATATCATGAGTTATATGAAACCTTTTTTTTTTGTTTCCCAGTGGAGTTGTATGGATGAATTTCAACATATGCATATAGTTCAAGTTGGTACTATAGACCTTGTGTATGGACCTAAGATGAGTATCAGAGGCTACATGATGTCGATCTGACCTGGACCCATGTTGTTGATCACTGTTGGAGTAGAATGATGACTAGTTATACCTTGGAATACACTATTTATATGTATTCTTTCCCAGATATTGCTAATTTTGAGTTTACGAGGGAGCTTAGAGAATCATTCTTGCATGTTATTCCATTGGTTATAAAGATCCTAGTTATTACTTTGAGTTTGGAAGCCTTTCCCATGGCTGGTTAAACTCTGGTAGGCATGGAACGTAGAAGCTAGTGTGGTGAAATATGGAACATCCTATGATGGTGAAGGAGAGGTAAGAATGCGACTCAAGTATGATGAATCATGAGAGAGGGAGTTGAAGAGATAATTTGAGGTTGTAGGAGTGATGGAAATATAGAGACAAACATTGTGGGAAGCATTTGATGTCCTGTGTGGAAGGTGTGAGACTTGACAGTGTCGTTACCCTATCTTGGAAAGCGCAGAGAGTTATCCTTTCAAATTCTAGTGAGAGTTCATCAAGTGAAGAAAGGAGAGCCATAGGCGTGCCTCTTGGCCCACTTGGTGACCAAACCCTAGCGTTTATCCTTCTATTTTCACGAGGAACACTTTACTTATTTGGTTATTAGTGGTGTTGATATTAGCAAGTCAAACAACACCTAGGAGGTATAATTTCTCTTTTCGTACATCTATGGTTGCACAGTCATTTCTTGTATTCGGAGGTATCATGTCTGGTACAAAATTTGGGCAAGGTGTGGGTTCATAAAGTTTGGGTATCACATCTAGAAGTTGTGCATGAAACACATTTGGGAGTGGGTCAACTTTACAGATTTTCAGCACGTAGTTTAGCATGGTGGTGGGTTTGCAAGGAGTAGTTGCATTAGGCCCCTTACCTACGATAGGAGGAGGATCTAGTGGATCCGTAGGAGTTGGCACTAGTGGATCTAGTGGTGCTAGAGGTGGTGGAAATATTGGAGGAGGCCAAGGTTCTGGATTTGGTGGGCAAGGGCCTCAACAACCTCAGTAGGTATTTTTTGAGATGTCTTTGCATTTTCCTAATTACAAAGGTGTGGAATACACTACAAAACATGTGCATAAATGTGATTTTCTATGGTGTGCGAAGGGTATCACTCCACCATAAATGAAGGTGATTCAATTTCTAACTATGTTGCAAGGGCACGCGCATAGCTGGTACAGGAAGTATGATCCACACCAAATGGTGGTGGATTACATCATGCTACATGATGCATTTTTGGTGGAGTTCCACATTCCTGAGTTTGAATAGAAGAGCATCAAAGTGTTGAAGGAAATCCAACAAGGGATGGTAGAAAGTGTGCGAGAGTATGACATGCGCTTTAAGAATCTTCTGTCAAATTTGTCTTATGATATTCACCCATCTCAACATGCTCAGTGGTTCATTAGAGGGCTGATCACTCCATTCAGGAGGGCACTTTCACATAATACCTTCATAGATCCGTGTGAGGCCTTGGAGGATTCCTTACACGTTGAGGCCATGGAAAGCATTGACACTAGAATTATTCCATTCCTTGAAGCCTAGATTACTGCCATGGTAAATTAGATGGAGAAACTATCTACGAACTCGGCTCATAAGACTTGCAGTGGGCTATGGTGCACAAAATGTGAAGTAGAGGGGAATATAAAGGATAGTTGGCCATGAAGATTAGTGTGTGCTATGTCGTGGATTTGCGAGATTTTCTATAGAGATCTTGATGCAATTATATGCCCATTTACACAAAGCATGTAATCCGTAGGAATGTGTCCTGCTATTGCAAAATTTACACCTCTACTACTCATGACACCAAGGATTGTAGATTGATTGACCAGATACATGATGCCATTGATCTTTTGGTGTGTTCTAGACCAGCATTTCTAGTAGTTCCAAGGATGATGGTTATCATTATGAAGGGTGCACGGATAGTGGAGGTCACGGAAGATGATTTTGCGGTGGATTTCTAGGCCATGGAAATCATGGAGGAGGAAGAATTGAATTTCCTCATGGAGCTGTTATAACTGTGGATCTACAAAACATTATAAACATGTGTGTCCTAATTTTTTGTAGTGCTCTTGGTGTGGGAAAAAGCACAAGTATAAGGAATACCCAAAATTTTTGAATACATGAGCTAGGAGAAATGGAAGGATAAAGGTGTCAGGATGGTAAGTGTGAAGAGATATGATCCACAGTGGATGTCAAGGGTGGTGCACGGGTTAGAGTTAGAACCTGTATTGGTGATGACGTGAGCCGAGGCTGCATGTGCCAGGATATACCAAAGTAGAGACCACTTTTAAAAGAGAAGAATTGGTGCACGGGAAGTATATAAATCATACGCATCATAAGGAAGTTTATCAGAAACCATGGATGTTATTCGAAGTGTACAAGAAGAGATCTAGGTCTTGAAGGAGCAATCATGAAGGTTAGAGAAGAATAATATTGTTGAGGCTCCATGAAGGATCTGGATGAAGTTAGAGATGTATGCTAGATGTTGAGACAAGATAATATCATCCCTCTATTAGGAGAGTAGCCGAGAGGAAAAGTCCCAAGCATCAAAGGAGAGTGCAAGAGGAAGGTTTTGCATGTTAATGTGTTCCCTTTTAAAACCATTTATCAATAGTAAAAAAATTAGATCTTACTTCAAAATTAAAATGGAATTTCAAAAGATAGATAATGTTACTCCAAAAAAATTCACCATGTTTTAAATGATGAGAAGGGTGTATTTTTCAATGATGATGTTATGAATGTATCTCAAATTGATAATGCATTCAAATAGACCATTTTCACGAAGCATGTGTTGTAAAGGTTCTTCATCATATTTTAAATAGAATATGTTATCTAAAAAATCTATAGAATACACAATAGGTTGGGCTATACCAAAAATTAATTTTCAGTCCCACATAACATTTTATGTTGTTGCATGATCTAGGTTTAAGACTATGTATGCATAATAGATGTGAGGAATGATGTAGGAACCCCAACAGTGACCCAAAAACGTGTCATAATTTATTTATATTTTTAAAACTAGAATTTTGAATACCCATTCACACCTAGGGAAGGAAATCAATGCATCTCAATTTCCTAGTGCTATTCTTAATCACATAACACTTGCATGAAGAAACATATAAGTAATACAAGTAATGAGAGTTATCTAACATACTAGATTAGTTTTGAAGATTGTCCTGAAGATTGATTTGAAAGTTTATAACAAGTCTCTTAATTAGTTATATGTTTCTATTTTGTTGTTTTGGTGTAGTTGTGGTACAATGGTTTTGTTATTTTGTGTCTCGTTGTTTGGCTCCTTGTAGGTAGATGACCCCCATCTTTGTTCTTATTGGTTTATCTTGCTCTTCTTAAGTTTTTTCGATGGGGATTTCCCCACATATAAAAAAACCACTCTGATCTCAATGTTCATCTTGGATTTTGATCCTTTTTGTACAAGGTATGGTCTCTTCAAAACCATTTACCAATAATAAAAACATAGTAGATTAAATTTTGTTATTCATTTCGACTTGTATAGTTTGCTTCCATTATAATATATAAATTAATTAATTGTATGTAAAATAATAAGTACAATTATGTACAATATTATGTCTATAATTGTTAATCTAATTAAAATAAGGCATTGTATTTAATCCTTAACATGCACATTTCATTTCAATCCATTTGAATAATATTTAGATAAAAATTTGTAGTAATAATTCCATCCATTGAATCATTTCATAACATAGTTCATAATTCATCCATGTTGTTAACATATAGATTCCTTCATAGTTACAAGACCATGATAAATGATACAAAAATAGATAATTCCATTCATTCACAATTCCATATATTTACAACATTACTTAAGTTTATATCTCAAGTATCATGTTACAATTCATTACAAAATAATATGTGATTCACTTTACATAATTTCCAATACATGATGGTTTACATGGATTTAATATACTGTAGTATAATTTTCTTACTCACTTATAATTAATAACATCATGGTAGGTGTTTCAACCTAAAAGAAGTTATAAATATACAAATTTTACATCCATCTGTCTCAAATACAATAATACAATAGATATCATGAATACAATACATCACAACTATGTTGTGACATAATTCTCACCTTTTACTAGAGATCCATCCAATGTTAAAGTTCTATAAATAAAATAAATGGTATTATTAGATTGCTTTACCTCTAACCACAAGCCTTATAGATCCTAACACACCGAACCCATAAAATGAATGTGGCTCTACCTTTCACAATAGAGAAGATGTTAGTGATCAATAATGTAAGAGAGGAATACCATATGTAGTATAATAACCCAAAAAGTGGTATGATTATGAATAGGTAGGAATATAACATCCTAAAAACAATACAAGTAATGAATATTATTTTTTCTAAACTCCTTAGGATAACATAAGGTATCCTTCCCTTACTAAAATATGAAAATATACCAAGGCATGAAATAATCTCATCCTTACTAATCACGAGGGTAAATCGTGAGTCTATCTATAGTCCACCCCATAACACCTTAACACTTTTCATGTATGATCCATTGCATTAGGTTACCTAACCCATTTATACATGGCACTCCCTAGTCCATATACACATATTTGTTACAACATATGAGGGCATGAAATAATCCCATACTGATAAATCATCAAGGAAGACCTCAAGTATTTTTGTAGTCCACCTCATACTCCTTAACACTTATTACATATGATTCCCTATATTATGCTACCTAACCCATTTATATATGTCACACCCATTCAATATACATATCTATCTAAGTAATCCGATTCGCAACTTATAATCAGATATTATTTAACCCTAAATAAAATTTCTAGGTCAATTTAATTATTCATATGATATATTAGAGTTAATTATTGATCTAACAAGGATCATACAAATATAAACACTAAATCAAATTTGCAACTCATATCAGATAAGAAATATTATAACATGTCATTTAACCTAATCTGAAATTTAAAGTACAAAATGGAGGTATAGAGGAACTTAACTTTCCATGACTACTTTCATAAAAATATCTAGGAATGTGCAATAGAGAAACTTGAAGAATTGAACATGGGAAACCCTCAAAACTAGGATAGAATCAGAAATATTCTTGGGCAGGACCATACAACATAGTCAAAATTGTATCATATGATCTTGGACTTTCATTAAGATAGCTTACATAAATTTACGGGTTGCTCACCTTCTTGGATTTTTCCATCGTTGTCAAACCATAGTTGTCGCACATGTATTAAAGCTCTATGTGTGAACTGATAATCATCTCAAATCCTATCCAAAAATGAAAATTCCTACCAATAAAAAAATTCAAGGGATATGGGAAACCTTATGCACCACTAACATTGACACTACTATGAAGGTCCCTCAAACCACACATCATTCTCCACCTAGCATGTGATATCTAAATAGATCAATCAGATTTGGAAATTAATTTTAAACACACTTTCTTTGACTTGGATCTTGCCAAAAAAAAAAATTAAGAGAGGATTTTTGGATGCTTGTAGATGAGATAGATGAATACCTTACCTTAGTTTGTAGTTGCACACGAGAATATGGATGTTTCCCTAAATATTTTTGATGTGTAATTCCAATATTTAGGAGCTTTGGATGCCTTTGCAAGTGTATGAAGTGATTGATTTAGTGAATTTCTGTAGAGTTCTAAGTTAACAAATGAGATAGTGTTTACTTTCTTATATAGGGTTTAGTAGATGATTTATGTAAGAAAGGATGACCTAGAGAAATTATAAGAGCACAAAAAATAGTTGAAATTGAAAGTGCAGTTGGAAGACATGTCAGTTTAAGATCAAAAAGAGGTCATTACCATATGGTATGACCCTAACCAAACTATACTGATCCTAGAAAAGATTAGGGAACATGTTGAATGAGATTTGGAATTGGTAAATTGATATTTCTATATAGACTTTTTGCATGGAATTTTTGTGATGTATCACCATGTCATTGTGTAAAATAAACAAGCTAAACAATGGATCTCAAAAAGTGCTAAGTGGGAACAAATAAGTTTTGTTTAACATAACAAGAGCGCATAGTCAAATCAAGGGTTACAAAGTGAAAATACCAAATTTGAGTGTCTACATTCCCCCCTTTAAGTATGAAATTGAAAATTGCATGCTTAAAGGAAATTGTACCTAAGTGTGTAAACACACTTTATCTTTGCTTGAATGTTTGTTTTGTAGTTACATTGTTGTGATTGGTGTTGGCATGTTCCATGATGAAACCTACAACACAGAGTGTAGTCAATGTCTATGATAGATAATTAATGTAACTCAAATAAAACATGTAACAAAAAATATTTGCATTTGCATATATGTAAAGTGAAAATATGTAAACAAGGAAAGAATACACATGTTTGCTTGTTCTTTGGAGATTTTTATTTACTGAACTTCATGAAGGATTATGGGTGATCAGCCCTCAATTAATGTTGATAAGAAACATAAGTGTTAGGTGTATGCAACCCAACAAAGAAATGTGAAATATAATGAATAAGAAAGAGGTATAAATGCACCCCTACAAAAGGAATAAAAATGGTTATCAAAGTTATTTAACAACCCCAATATATTCCCGTATAGTGTAATATGAGAGGAAATCATGTCAAAAAGATCTTATATACTTCTCTTCCTTCCACAACCCCATATATCACACTGTTACAGATAGATCTAGACCCAGTTTAGAAAATAAGGACATATAGTACCAAAGAGAATAGGTTCCCTAAACTCTCCCCATATTTTGAATAACTGATTATAACTAATAACTAATGAAAACACTCAAAATCTCCTAACAAATCTTTGAGATAGGAAGGAGATCTATGCCCTCAAGTTTCCTAAAACTGAAATTGAAACTCTATGTTGGTGTAAAGAAGAAATTAAGGATTGCATGCCCCATGTATTAATCTAACCTATGAAAACTTGCAAAAAACTTGTTTATACAAGTGAAATTATGAAAATGTTGGAATATTTTTCTAAAATTTACCCTAATTATAAATAATGGGTGGTCAAGACCGTATGGTACGATCTTGACCAAAATGTATAGTTTGAACATGTGTTGACTTTACTAAACTTTGTGTAATTGCATTTTTGGGTGCTATTAGAGATCATAATTGCACGCTCATTTGGATCATGGAAGATTCAAAATTCTACACCAACATGGGATTGTCTCTAGGTATGGAACCTTGTGGATTGAGACAAACCTATAGAGAAGACCAAATTCTTTACCTGTCTAACCTAATGCTAATACTACCTCTAAGCTAACCTACGTTAACACATCCAAGGGACCAAGGAGAGAGGTGCAAAAATCATAACCTAAGATAAAGGGAGTGGTGATACATCCAAAAAGGAGTGATCAATCTACAAAAGGGGAAGAAAGGGAAGAAAATGAAAGAGTGATAGGGAAAAATGCATGCCATGGACCCAAAACCACACAACTGTCCCTTTCAACACATTGAAAACACATACAAATGGAGACATGCAAGTGTGACACACATACAACACACCAAAGAAATAACTAAGAGGAAAGATGCAATAAACATGAGTATGGGGCAGAAAAGAGCCACAAAAACAAGATACTATTTGTTAAAGGATGTAAAACCATTACATTCATAGCAGAAGGTTAAAATACATTACGAGATACTAAATACGAGGTATGAAAATCATGAGAAGTCAAACACAAATTTGGAATGGTGTTATTATAACAAAAAAGGATCCATTTTACAAGGGAATGAGCTTCATACTTATATAAAATGGTAGAGTAAGAGAGGAAAGAGAGAGGCACTAACAGGAGAGAGAATCAACCACCAAGGATCGATTGCCATAGATGTATGTAGATAGTTTATGGGTGTCTTTCTTTCTTTCTTACACATGTCATTAGACTTCATGGATGGAATTATGAACATCATTAAACATTAAATTATAGTTGGTGATGTGGTTGGATGTTTGATTCCAAATTAGGTATAGCTCCTCTATGTAATCCACAAACTTATATGATTTTATGGTTTCCCACAACTTTTCTAGGTAATGTGAATTTTGACAATGTTGAGTGGATCTTCCTTTGCTTTTTGGAATTTTGAATGTTTCATGATTTATTGAATGCTACATTATTTTGAGGTAATTTTCCTTGTTGTGTGATATATCAACTTTCCAACCATTTTCCTTTGTTCTTCAACTTTTGAGGTCCACAAAAACTAATATTTAAAAATCATATAGAACATTAGGATAGTGTTTCATGGCTTTCAAATTTATCCACATTTCAAACCCACTTCCCTTTGTCACATGATTCCTAGTGGCACCTTATCTTCGCATCGTGGATTATATGGGTAGAATTCATCCTTGGTGATGTAGCCTAGAATTTACCAGTAATAACCCAAGTGTGTTGGCACATCAATAAGCCTAGACTTACCACTCACTTGAAATGTGCAAAGGTACTAGGCCCCTCTTTAACGTTGCTATATTGTATGATGTTAGTATGATGAAGACTTGATGCATTCAGATCCATAATTAACATAACTTTCTGAGCATGTCCGGATCTAGATATAAAGAGTAATAGATTTAAATAATATCCATAATGAAGCCAATCATGTAATAACCTGTTATACTCATAATTAATACCTTTATTCAGCCAATACACTCCATTATATTAAACACAATAAATACACAAAAGCTTATTACAATAATCGATACCATAAGCTCATGCGCATATCATATCTGGCAAAGCATAATCTCACAAAGAATTCGTATCCATCTTTCACACAATGTTCTCTTATTCTACATAGATCACTAAATATTTATAAGGGTGGGGACTTTCCCTTCACCGCTTGCATGATTTCTAAAATAGGTCACATGCTAAAAATAACCATGCACCTTTAAAATAATAGACACACATGCAAGTGTGCTAACAATAGACCTCTTCTGGTCAACTGGTAGTAGCAATTATATTATTAGTCTGAACCAATACAAAGTGCTTAGTAGTCACTCGTCTAATAATATCCCATGCTTGTCGTGTAAGTCTTTATCCGGTTTTTTTGCTCTACATGTCGTCTCCAAAAATAGCCCGTACATGTGAAAATGGCTAAGTCCTAAATCATTCCTTGTCTTACATGCATGTGTCCTTTCCTATCCTTTGGTACCTTTGAATGTGCCAAGTTCTCACGTGTGAACCTCCTATGTGCCTTTTGCTAAGTATCATACTTTTTCTGCTCAACATTACCCCACACTAAACTACATTATTGCCATGAAAATGGTTTCCTTTTAATATGAAATGAATAAAGAATAAGGAATGGATGAATGTAAATAATTACTATACAAAGAATAATTATTTACTCTGCAACATCCTCTGCTTCAACTGGAAGAATTAGTTCTAGATATTCTTCTTTTATTTCTGCCTCTAATGTTTGCCACTCATTCAACATGACCTCTACCTTTTCTAGAATATTTACTACAATAGACTCCAACTCATCCTAGGCAATTTCTTCCTTTTCATTCTATAATACTAACATAATGTTATACATTGCAGACATTCTCCCTTCCAGAAGATCCATCTTTACATTATAATTTTCCTAAGTTCATCCAACCTATTCTTATGGGGATCTTGGGCCACTGCAAGGGCCTCACGTTTCTTCTTTACCAATGAAAATATCTTTCGCATGCCCCAATGTCTCATCCTTCATTTCCTTTAGGACGTAATTTTCCTCTACTATGGTCCTTATTCTTATGATTGCCTTTGGGGCTGCACAAATATTCAACATTTGGTCCATTTTCTTTAGCTCCTCCCGCAAGGTTTGGAGCAGTGCCTCATATGATGAACTCATTTACACTAGTGAATCCTTTGCTCACTCGCCTCCTTCTCAAGCTCCTTTCGTGCTAGTATCCAAATTGGTCCCTCCTTAGCGTAAAATCAACTAATGTACTCACATAGTGCATAACCAAAGGGAATCTTTGGTACCTTGGACTCCAACTATGGTCTTGCTTTCGGGACATGGTCTCCGATCTCCTCTCGATCTCCTCTACCATTCCAATAAGGATCCCATTCTTATTCTACTCTAGGTCCTTCTCTCCTTTCAAATGTGTGATCTCTACATCTTTGACATTGATCTCTTTTCTTAGTAGTTTTACAATGGAAAATTTATCTACATTCCTACTTGCCACCTCTATAGACACCTTAACTAATGTATTAATCACTGTTCATCGAGACATAACCATGGTTTTGATGGTTATATGTCTTTTTGTGGTTCCTTTCTCATCCTCCATGATACACAGGACTCTTCACACATCAAAATCAGGCTCGCGTCCATGTGAGTTTGCATGGACCCGACAATTGTTTCCTTGTGTGCATGGTTACCATGTCAAGGTCCATCAACTCCCATCTATATAAGTCCTTAAGGCCCATTGTATTATGGAATCACGTGCAAATAATTTTACTTATTTCCTTATAGCCCATAATTGGCACAACATACTCTCGCTTGCCCTCCTTCATCTCGGCCCTTTGGCACCTGATTGCCAAGGTTTGGAGTTGGATCCTCAGTGTCCTGAGAAGTATCTTTCTCTATCTCTTTTAGCTTATGTACCCCTTCTTCCTCAACCTTCATTTCTACGTCCTTGGGATCTTCCACATCCTTTGGTTGTATAGGTGATCCAAGTGTGCTCTCTTCATAATTCTCGCCTCCTTGTTCAGTTTCTATTTTATCCTTCTCTTCTTAGTTATCTCCTTCTGTGGAGAGAGTCATGGTGATCTATATACTAATTTTGTAGTGGTGCCTTGATTTATTGTCCATTTGAACACCCTCTTAAAGTGACACTCTTCAGGGTCTATTCCTACTTCTAATTCTTGATCTCCTTCTTCTTGTGCCTAGGGTGGAGTACTTGCACGCTTAGATTCTACCTTTTCGAGGGATTCCTTCATCCTCTATGTACTAATCCACCACTATCTTCATGCTCTTCCTCATCATCTACCTCTATAGGTTTAGTGGGCTTGGTGAGTGTACATTCCCACTATATGCTTACCCTTAGGCAGCCACAGGACCATGAACTCATTCTCCACATATTTTTCCCTCCAACTTAGGCTTAAGCTTAAGGTATATAAGAATTTCTCTATTGTATCTAATTTCCAAACTCACAGGATTCATGCTTATCATGTCTCAAATTAGCATCTCAATGTAGGTAGTCTGATCTAGATATACATACATCTTACGCATGCATGGTAGTCACAATATACCTTTTTTCAAAAAAAAAAAAATTTAGGTGTCACACATTATTGAAATGATGGAATGATGCTTGGAAGTAGTGCGTTGTGAAGGCATATGTCATTTTACACCAGGGGATCTAAGTCCCATCCTTCATTGCAAATCACATGATGTAGAAGTCCTAATAAACCACGAACTGCACTGCCTTACCCACCACCAAAGGTAACTCCTTGGGGATGTGCCACTCCTCTTCGAATGTAGTGTGGAGCCTATCATACCACATCTACACCATTTGATTGAATGGCCCACTCATTTACCCTTCATACAAATACTTTTCAAATCTTTCCGCAAGGGACTTATTCTGTATGGGGTACTCCAAGATCTTGTTATTTGGCCCATCAGACACTCCAATCTCCATAAACACAAGGGATATAGGATAGCACCAAAATTGATTTTCTCACCTGTGCGCACTTCCTCGATGATAGTATCCACAATGTATCCCGATATATTGTAAATTATTCCCTGTGACATTCTCCTTACAATGTATAGGCACATTGTATTCACCTGAGACCATCTCTCTTGATCATTCAATTTGGTTACTAAATGTGCAGCTGCCTGTACCATTGGGTAATTATTCAGTTTATCGATATACATTCCGTAAATACCATTGGTATAACCTAATTTCTGTCGTGCCTTTAGGATGGTTGATTTATCTCGCCAAGTCACTATTTAGATCCACTCATGTGCCCTTTAATGTCTTTGTTATAGTCAAAATCAAAGTGGTTGTAATCCTTACTCGCATTCAAAGTGAAATATAAAAGTCTTCATGTACCCTACTCATCATCCATTGGTACAAATTTTCATACTTTCTGAAATATGGAAGCTTATATAACTAGTAAACTCCAATATGCTTTAGCAAATTCTCTTCAGATTCATCATACATTGGCATGTCCTCTATTGTGCACTTGTTTGTCTTCATACTCAAAAACATGTCCAATTCTTTTTTTATCTAATGTGTGGTGGTTGTAATCACTTATTTTGTACTTCCAGATGTGAGAATCCCATTTTTTTCCTACTATGACACGTTCTAAGTATTACATCTCGAGAAATTTCTCTCAAAGAAAGCAATTTCAAACTCCGCTTCCAATTGTTTCTTCCCTTTGGCTCTTATGGTAGGTTCTTTCTTTGGTGCTATCTATAAATCACAACATTTTGTCCTCAAATTCTCACCTTCTATCTTCTATAACATTTAAACTCAAACCCTAGCTCAAATTTTTTTGCCCTAGTTGAAATCACGTGCCCTAACTCTTTCACAACACTCTACTTCACTCAAACCCTTCAAGAATGGGGACATAAGATTCTCCTACACACAAATCTGATCTTTGCATCTTATTTCACACTCTCCACACCTCAACACGATTCACTCAACTCATTTTTCACTTGACTCATACAATGTTTTGTGATTTTTAATGGCAAAAATGAATTCGTATCCCTTCCTTATATAGATTTTGAAAAAGTTAGTGCATTTATTACTCTTTCACCTACCAACAATCCTCATTAATTAACCCTTTTCATATTTTTTGCACGATACATCTTCATACCTTAGCTATAAGCTTTTAGCGCACCTTCCTACCGTCTAGCTATAGGCTTCTCTTGATACACTTCCATGTGCTTGAGTACCTCATCACCGTGCCTTCTCTCGGTAATCTCTACGGCCACTACTTACCTTGTGTTATACTATCCTTTTATTTATCTCCATTTATGGTCCTTATTTGGAAGCAATCTTATGTTCACCAACTCTTCAAAATTGAATAACACCTATAACATGTTGTTCCTTTATGTGTACCCATTTTTCAATAACCACCCCACACAAATGGTATGTGAAGTCCTTTACACATAAAAATACCGCAAATGGTAATTAGATTTTTGCATGCAAAAGTGCTTATTTCACAAAACACAAACAAAATTGACAAATAATAGTGATGAAGAAGGAAATACATTAAGGGAATACATAATTGAAAACCTAATCTAAATGGAAACGTTGCCTTATTATAAACACCAAGAAGCCTTATTTATAGTAGGGCTTCACCTACCCCGTTGAAGTAATCGGGTAACAATATTCCATCAAGCAATTCTAACTAGAAAGCACCTATTTCAAGTATGTGAGTGAAAATATACAACCCCAACCAATGTACTTTGAGTTTTTCTAGATGGCAGAAATTTGGAATCGTAAAGAAACACCATCTGTCCTATCTCAAGCTTTTTTTCCCTGATGTTCCTATCATGCCATGTTTTATGCCTAGCTTTTTCTTTCTTCTGACTCTAGTGTGCTATTTCTTGTCACTCATCTAACTTAATCAACTTTTCAATTCATTCTTCTAATGCTTTCTCATCAGCTAGACCTCTAGCGCACACAATATGTAAAGAAGGTAACATGAATTCCATAGGAAGAATTGCTTCTGTGCTAAACACCAATTGAAAGGGTGTGGCCTTGTTTAACCACTTGTATGTTGTTCTATATGCCCAAAGTACTACAGAACTTTATCATCCCAATCCTTTCTTCCAACATCACAAATTTTTGTCAATGTCTACTCAAAATCTTATTGAAAGCCTCAACAATCCCATTTTCCTGAGGATAATATGGTGTAGTCTTATGGTGTGCAATCATGAATTCATCCAATAGAATTCTGATTGTCTCATTCAAAAAATGTGTGCCCCTATCACTAGTCAAACTCAACAGCATCCATACCTTGTAATAATATTTTCCCATAGAAACCTAATTGTTGTAACTATTGTACAATCCTTGATAGGTTTTGCTTCTACCCACCTTGTTAGATAATATATGCAAGTGATGATATAGTGTGATCTAGTCCCATGCGAGATGGTGAAATAGGACCCACAAAATCTATAGCCCATTTCTCAAATGATTCTCGCACTAGAAATAGGTCTTAGAGGTATTTAATCTATTTGACATGGTTTTCCAAGGTGTTGATAATGATCACAAGCCTTGCAATATTCCTTACAATCTTTATACAGGACTTCCACCATAATCCGGTGAGTAGGATCTTGCACACAAAGTGGCGTCACTTGTATAGTGCCCACATGCAATACCACCGTGATCCTCCTCCATGACATCTCTGCACTCATGTTCCAACACACATCGGCACTATACTTCATACTTTACAGTCATTGCTAATCATTATAAATGGTTCCCGTGAATGGTAAGTTGTTTCTTCTCTAAGGATTTCATCCCTTCTAGTGCCATACCTATTTGTAGAAATACAAAAATGTCCTCTAATTATGATGGCACATGTTATAACCTGTATAAATGTGCATCAGGCATGGTATCTTCAATTTCCTATGCTTCTTCTCCGATTGTATTTTGGATAGATGATCCGGTCCATAATTACTTTTCCCTAGTTTTACCATAACTATGAAATCAAATTCTTGGAATAAGAGTATCCATCGGCATTTGTGTCCCTATAAAATGGGTTTTTTTACCAAATACTTCAATGCCATGTGATCAATATAAAATAAAAATGGTGTTGCTAGCAAATACTATCTGAATTTATGTAGCACATAGATCATCGACAAAGCTTCACACTTTGTAGTTGTATAATTATGCTCTGCAAGAGTCAAATTTCTACTAGCAAAACAAATAGGATGATCTATAATACCTTCTCAAGCTGAGCCAACACCTTACCAATGGTCATGCCAGAGGTGTCCACATGTACATGAAATGGTTGGTCCCATGAAGGAAAGTGCAGAATAGGCGTTGTAGTAAGTTTCTCCTTCAATGTATCGAATGTGTGTTGTTACGGTTCTCCCCAATAGAATGTCCCTTTTCCTTTTAGTAACTCCTCAAGGGTGCAGAACCTTAGCATACCCCTTTATAAATTTTTTATAATACCCAGTGTGACCCAAGAATCTGCGTGCACTTCACTTTGACTGGTAGGCTCCTCTAGGCCGATAATGACTACAACCTTAGCTAGATCAACCAACAAACCTTCCTTGCAGATGATGTGCCCTAACAAAGTGCCAAATGGTGTAGCAAATACACACTTCTTGATGTTCAAAGAAATACTCAACTGTCTACATATTTCAAACATTAATTCTAAATTATCACAATGATCCTTAAAAATTCCATACACCATCCAATCATCTAAATAAACCTAGAAGAAGTTGTGAATAAAATACTTAAACACCTGAAAAACTATGTGCAAAAATACATCAGAACGTTTTTCAAACCAAAAGGCATCACAATATAGGAAAATCTACCCCATTCAGTAGTAAAATTATTATTTTCCTAATCCTCCTGTGCAATCCTAACCTAATGATACCCAGAGAATCCATCTGTGAATGAATAGATTTCATGCCCTACAATGCCTTCTAGTATTTCCTTGGTGAATGGTGTAGGAAAGGGATCAGTCACACATGCAGCATTCAACTCCTTGTAGTCCACATAGATCCTAATCCGACCATATTTCTTGATACTAATCACCATTGGGCTAACCCATTATGACTTATCCAGGGCTTGATGATTCCAAATTTCAACATTTTGTCAATTTCTTCTTTGACCTTTTCATGCAAGTTGGGGTTCATCCTATAGGGTCTCTTTTTGGGTGCACACCTTCCTTAAGCTTTATCTTCATTTCTCCTAATGATTCATGCACGCCTTTGAGTTCATGGTATCCCGAGGGAATAAGTCCTAATAATATCGTAGTAACTCAATGATTTTTGCCACTTCAGAGTCAGACCAATAGTCCCCAACCACGACCTCTTTGGGCTCAACATCTGATCCAATATTCACTTTCTTTGTTTTTATAGGTTCATGATAGGTGTGCATGGTCTTATCTACACTTTCCAAAACCTCACACCTACCTGTTGAATGTTCTACATCCATTTTTTCTACTTCTTCATCATCCACTAAGTAGATCATCTTTCTTTTTTCCTTCTTAAGGAAAGCATGTTTAAGTAGTGTGGCATCTATCTTTGTTTCTTCAGAAAAATGAACTCCTGAGTCTTCTTCATGAAATAAATCCTGAATGAGTTCTTCCACCTTGGCACTATCTCCCATAGTTAATCACTTTATAACCCTTAATGCCTCTTCTACTGGAGGTTTAATAGAGAAATTATCAAATGTTTGGATTATTCCTGTAATTAAGTCCTACCAATTTCTAGTCTCTCTATGGAGTTCCACGTATACATACCAAAAACATGCACAACCTTTTAAAGTGGAATAAAATCTGTGCACCTAGAGTGAAGGTGGTAAATCTTCATGCCCCTCTGTCCAGAGTCTCTCACACTACTGAACGTGGTGCTAAATAGGCTAATTACCATAATAAGTGTATATTTGAGTAGGTGCATTACTCTAGAAGAACTTAGTAGAAAGAGAAATCCTAATTTAATTCCATCCTACAAGATTATCCTTGTGAATCACCTACCAAAGGTGCTTTCTTGTCCCACGTAGGGTATATGCTACAATATTTTTTCTCTCGACTAGTCTATCCACATTTCCTCGATGGCGTAAAGAAATACCATAGGATCCCCTTCTCCAGTGTAATGAGGTACCAAGTTGTTACTTATCCTCCTGATACAACATGGTCTATTGTCCCGCGTAAAGTGCTCTTTACTTTGTGCCCTACCAACTCATAAGTACTATGATCCTAATTATCAAAAGAAACACTTATAGTATCACTAATAGAATGTGCATCTTCCCATTAAAGGATTACTTATTTATATGGCTCTGTACTGGGTCCCGTATGATGCGTACATAAATCCTATTCAAATCTTACTCACTCAAAGGCTCAACATAGGGGGTAGATTTACCATCTATTAAAGGGATAATAACTCTTTCCTCATTATTTTCAAAATTGATATAACTCTTGTTGTACCAAATATTAGCATTATTTGCATAGCACCAAGGATGCCCAAGTAGAGATGGGAAGCTATCCCCCTATACAAGCGCTAAAACCACAAAATCCCTAGTGAAGTCATCCACTTGTATGGTAATGGATGCATCTTTCAAAACTTTGATGGGAGTGGCCTTAGTTTGGTTAGCCATGAACAGTACATTCAAAGATGGTTGTAATGGCGGTATCCCCATTTATACCCATGAATCTAAAGTAATAACATTGAATTTTATGCCTATATCAATCAATATATTACTCAAAATCTACCCATCCACAACAACATTCAGAGTGATTTCCTTATCATAGTCTAAGCTATGAGGGGGAAGGTTTACATGTAGGATCTACCACCCAGTCTCAATACTTGCGTGTGGATTGTTTCTCTTTAACCAATTCCCTAATAGTGGAAACATATTCTCCTAGCACAACATCTTACACACCTATTTCAAATCATCCAAATCAGATTGGGTCATCTCTACTGATTTCTTTTACTCCATCTTCCGTGATTGCTCCTTTAAACACTGTATTTCACCTTGAATATTTCTGAGTACCTCCATGGTTTCTCGATAAACCTTCTTCTAATGGATAGGATCTTGGTACCATGCATTTATAACTTCCTCCTTAGTAATGGTAGGATTCTATTGTAATGCTTCTCTAGCATGGACTTCTTCGGCGTGGGTAGTGATCTTTATAGGCAATGCCTCATATTTCGATTCCAACTTGGGTATCCACTAATTTTCCATAGCGTGTTTTATCCTAACCATCCCTGCACCCTTATTTTATTTTTTATGATTCTTACTAAGATTCTCATATAAGTATGGGCATTCCTCATAACTACGATTTTTTCCACAGTAAAGAACATGTAATATTCTAAGGACATTTGCACTTGTAGTGGTTAGGAAATCTGCATGTATAACATGTTCCGTGAGGAAACTCACCTTGTCCACCACCATGGCCTTGTCATCTAAATCCCCCATGGTATCCTCGACCTTTTCCATGACCTCCTTCAAAATGCCATTCGTTCCAATCATAGCACACTTGATTGTGATCTTGATCCTAATTCTTGTTCTTGCATTTAGAGTTATTTGATACTCCTGTTTGTCGTACACCAATATCTATAGCATCATGGATCTGACCAATCAGCCGGTAGTCTTTTGTGTCATGAGTTGTGGACCTACAAATTTTACAAGAGATAGAGAGATGTTATTCCTTATTGCGTGTTGTAATAATGGGCAAGTGGCTAGCATCATGGTTTAAATGACATATCTCATAGTATACAACAATGAGCGTACTAATCTATGGTGAAAACTATCCTTGGTGTGACCTTTCACTTCAGAATTTTTCACTAAATCTATGTGTGCATCTCATGTTTTGAATTTTTGGATAGCTTCTGCAACTAATTTACCATAGCCATGATTTGTGCTTCCAAAATGGGCTCACCCGAGTTGTCTATCTTTTGATTGCCTTAGCACATAAAGTTTCTTCAAGTGCTTCACATAGATCAGTGTATGTCTTATGTGATAGCGCCATTCTAAAAGGTGTAATCAGACTCTCAAAAACCATTGCACATGTTGGCTTGCATGAATATCATAAAAGCTTAGATAAAAGTGTTTTGAAATAGTCATCATACTTTCTGACACTCTCAGTAGTTCCTTGCTTAATATCCTTGAGCGCGCTTATACTCTGTTACTCAAACTTAGGGATGTGAAACTCTTTAAGCAAAGCTTCTTTTAAAGCTACATACTCTATGCAAGTCCGATCGGGTCAAACTTTCTATACCAACTATGTGTGTTTCATTGTAACATAGTGGCAAATTGACTTGCCCTACGCTCAGAAGCCATGATTCCTTTTGCGTGCCACAAGATTTCACACATGTGCACATGTTCAACAAAATATTTTATGCCCCTATACTTTGGAAGATGAAGAGACGTCTCCATGTAAATATTCTGGTTGGTATGGACCTTGCCCACCTAATCCGTAACCTCCGTGTTTCCTCTACCTCTAAAACCACGATATCCACTAGAACTAGAACCCTCTATATCTCATAATCCCCATAGATGGACCATAAGATGTACTTCCTATGTCCCAACAAAGTAGTACTCAACTACATCCCTACAATCTACAAAATGTTACCACTCCCGAAGTGAGTCCAAAATTATGTGCGCTTGAATTCTATGTGGATGATACACTTGAAAAGGTACCTCCAAATAAAAATGAAGACATTTTCCCTACCATCGATGTACTTTCTATATGACTTACTCCTACTCTCCCACTACCTAAATTATTTTTTTGACTAGTTTTCGTACTAGATACTAGAAAACCAAGCACAAGGGAAAGGTTACTAGGTAGATTCAGATGTGCACCTATGGCCCAGGTCATCTCTACTAGTGCACTTCCACATGAGGCCGAGGGGGGTTCCCTATCATGATTTCCCAAATGGGGGAGTTCCTGATGCTCTGGCTCCATGCCTTCTATGTGAGCTTCAAATCCTTCATGAGTCATCTCTCTCCTCACCGCCATTTGCTCTGCAACATCCCACTACTTCGCTATCTCCCTATTGTGTGCCTCATTATACTTAATTTACCTTTCTTCTCTTTACCTTTATACTACTAGTTTTTCCATCTTTCACCAAACCTGCTCCTACCCCCACTCATGGTGGGGTTTAGTTTCCCATCAGTTTGCTTTCCAAGTTCAGAGTTACCATCAAGATTTTGATTGCCAGTGGAATGCCTTGTAGGTAAGTTCCCATGGGATACCATAAAAAATTGAATTCTGCTACCTCTGGGCAAGAATAAGTGGAAATTGAGTACTCCAGAATATAGTTTTTAGAACACCATAAAACCAAGTATCCACAACATGTGTCCAAATTAGATCAACATCATAGAGGGCCTGAAATTCTTCCTACATCCAAACAAGTGTGTGATACCTCCAATCCTGTTTATACATATAATCAACAATCACTAAATGCATGGGTTCTATTGGAAAAATAGTGAAGAATCTCTCATACAAATTGTCATACAAATTTTGTTCCACCCATGTGCATGTGTTAAACTCAGATCTGGTGTTGAACCTACATGCGTATTATTCTTCTAGATCATGTATCCACTCCTCAACACTTGCTAGGGTCAACCGGTATGTCTTCATCATGAACCATCCTGAAAACAACTGAAAAGAGGTTCGGACATCGAAACCAATGATGCAACCTAGAATTTACTTGTAATAACCTAGGCACTTTGGCACATCACTCGGCCTAGACTGGGCACTCACAAAATACATGCAAAGGTATAAGGCCCCTCTTTAAGGTTGCTATTGTAGGATGATGAAGACTTAATGCATTCAGATCCATAATTAACATAACTTTCTACAGAGCATGTCAGATCTAGATCTAAAGAGTGATACATTTAAATAATATCCATAATGAAGTCAATCATACAAGAACGTGTTATACTCATAATTAATACCTTTATTCAGCCAATACACTCCATTATATTAAACACAATAAATACAAAAATATTATTATAATAAGTGATACCATAAGCTCATGCGCACGCATAAGATCTAGCAATATAATCTCACGATAATTCATATCCAGTTTTCATACATAATTCTCCTATTCTACTACGCAGATTACTACATATATTAGGGTAGGAACTTTCCCTTCACCACTTTCCTTATTCCTAAAATAGGTTTCAAGTTGAAAATAACCATGTGCATTTACAATAATAGCCACACATGCAAGTGCAATAACAATAGACCTCTTAAGTTAATCGGTAGTAGCAATTCTATTATTAGTTTGAACCCATGCAAATATCTTAGTAGCTTCTCGTCTAAGAATATCCCATGCGTGTTGTGCAATTCTTTGTCTAGTTTGTGTGCTTTATACACCATCTCCAAAAAATAGCCCATACATGTGAAAATAACTAAGTCCCAAATTAGTCCTTATCTTCCATGTGCGTGTCCTTTCCTATCCTTTCACACCTTTGAATGTGCCATGTTCTCACACATGAAACTCTTGTGTGCCTTCTACTAAGTATCACATTTTTTCTGCTCAACACTTGGTTTTGAAGAATTTAAAAACCCCAGAATGCATTGTATTTCAAGTCTATGTGACATTTTTCCTTCCATGTTGTGAAGCACTAAAATTATTTTCCCACTATTTATTATGTAGATCATGTCCTTAGAAAATTTTATAACTTTTCACGGGTGTATAACCCCATAGTTCTCTCGACCTACCTTCACCATGCGAGAGACCTATTTGATTATGTGGAAGATCAACTTCCTTAATACAACAAAGGTCTAACAAACTCCATGAAGTAATAACTCGAAAAAAATCCACCTAAGTCATTTCCTTTGCTAATTTTTCCTTTGGGCTAAGAGAACCCTTAGAACACTACATTCACACACTCCACAAAAGGCTAACTTTGATTTCCTTAGATTTCCTAAGTAAAAAGTGGATGATTCCATTCTGATGAGTTCAAAATTATATGGGGTGTAATTTTGGACAACATTTTGGTGACCTCCATGAGACATCTTCTGCTGAATATTGAATACTAGTATCCTTGAAACATCCATTGGGCATGGAGTCAAACATAACCTTGAAGAAAAGTAATTTCAACTTTAAAAAAACTTTCTCCTAAACTCCATATGAAATTAACACTGACCTAGAATGCTTCAAGTTGATCTTGTGAATATCTTAATAAAACTTGGAAATTTTCCCCACCTATTTGATTTTTTCATAAAACTAGACTCTGCAATAACAAGAAAGACCCAAAAGAACTATATACAAACAAGAAAATCATACATGTTCCAAGAGGAAACATACAAATTGTGCACAAGAAATTTATTTACAATAAATAATCCTAAACTATTCCTACTCTAACTAAAAGGAAAGAGAGCTAAATATAATATGATACATGATGGAAGAAATAACTTCCCTTTGTTGCAAAATCAGACCATGTAATTAGTGTTGCAACAAACATGGTATTTAATGAAAGTGGAAAAATACATTAAAACTTATTTCCCTTCTCATTCCTCAAAATATTAGCTGAAAAGAGAAGGAATACATCCTCAAGTTGTTATATATTTGATTGGAGGTATTGTAGTTGATCTTTGATGCCTTAATGATCTTCCTCATGATTTGAAGTGAGCATGACTAGTGGAAACTATGTTTATGGCTCTTGATTATCCAAATATCTGAATGGGCATACAATCTTATGATTTAATGGGCTGATCCTTGTGATTTACCCATATGTTTTAAGCTCAACCCCGTAAATGGGGTCATCATGAAATATTTTCTCATGGTGGAGACTGTTTTTAAGATAGTTTAGAATTTTTTTGCTTATTCTACAAACAACTCTACCTCCTTTAGATCCACATCCTTCTCCTCGCCAAGTAATAAGTTTGATAAATCAAACTTATTCCCCTCCTCACTATGAAGCTCCAGTGATTGGTTGCATCATATGAGGATGATCTTAGAATATCAATACAATCTTCCATGAGTGAAGATAGTTTTAAAGATTCGAGAACACAAAGGTTCATTGCATTCTATCAAAAACCTTACTCACTTTGAATATCTACCTCTAGTTGACCATGGATGCCATTAGCTTCAAACTCATCCTCCTTGGGTTGAGTGACTTCATCCTCTGTAGATTTCTTAATGAAAAAATAGGAGGCTCAAAAGGTGAAGGAAGAATGCAATTTTATTATGGATACGACTTATTATTAAGAGGAATTGGAGAAATAAATGGAGGAGATGATTTGAAAGGAAATATGGTGGAAAAATTAAGATGAGAAGGAAAACAAGAAGGTGGAGAAGGGTAAACCTCAACGGGAGCTAACGAGAAAGATAAAAACATTAAAAAAACTAAGATGGTGTATGTTGGGAAGAAGAAATGGGAGGGCTATAAGATGTTAGTGTAGGATTTCCCCATTGATAGGGTTCCCTATAAATAGATTGATGAGATTCCATTAAATCAACCCTCTATATTATTTAAGGTGTCATCTTAGCCATAAAATCTAACTTTTGTTAGGGATAAACCAATTTGGCATAGGACCAATCTGTAGACACCAAAATTGGGTCACACTCCCCTTGGTCCCTCGATAAATAAATACCTTGAACACATCCACCTAGCCATGGCCCCCTTCACCCCACTATAATATTAATTTAATTAATTTAATTAAATTAACTCATTATCCTCACCATATTTATTATTTAAGTATCCTAATTGGGATAATGCCCACATATCCACCTCATCTAGCCACCTCACCCTAAGACCTATTCTTAGTAAGTTGCCATAACTAACTAAGACCTACCCAAACCCTAAAAATTAATTCATGCATTCCCTCTAACCACATTATCATATGTTAGAAGGAATCTTCTATGCTAACTCATGGAGTAAAACAAAATGAGATCCCAGAAAATCAAGGGGATCTACCTAGTTTAGTAAACCTAGGAAATCCCGCCCTAACCGACGCCGGTTACCTAAACCGTCTCCGGTTAAACCAGAACCACCGTCGATTACCTTTTAGCCCCCAAAACAACCTTATTTCGAGGTTGGAACATTTCGAGAGATAATCACATCTTTTGAGAATAAGTGCCGAAACCAGAGTTGCATGTAAGTAGAACCAATATTAGCACATGCATCAAAGCATCCATACCGAGACTCTAAAGCAATCACACACCATTTTCCTTCACGGGAGCATCCGGGAAGCACTAGCACTACACCGGGGTCATTCGATCTAATCACCCACCATTACCAACAGGCATCAAGCTCACACAAACAAGTAAGTTTTGTTAACCAAGTACTTATCCATTTACTATTTGGCAAATCCTTTTACATCTATTATTAGTTTATGCTTTTATTTCTATTCCCATTATCTACCTCCATACAAACTTTACCATATTTTTATCCACACCCTTGCCTACCCATACTTGGACCTTAATCATTTTTTGTGCATACCTAAGATCCATATGAAACTTGTCATTACCCTCCCATCTTCATCCAGCCTTAGATCTATCACCTAGCCAAGTTTTTATTGAGTTTCGTACCACTCGAACATACGCGACGTCGGCATTACCCACAAACCATTGCGAGTTAACCTAAACCGACCTGGTCATGGTCATACCGGATCGATGTCGGTCTTTGTGTCTTCTACAAGAAACAAGAGCAAAGCCAAAAACTTCAACTAAATACCAAAAATATCCCAGAACCTCACCTTGACCAATACCAAGACTCGACATTGACCTTGACCTTCAGATTCAATCATAGCCTAGCCTATTGTGAAAAAAATTGCTTATTGTAGATGAATGAGATACCTAAATGATTTTAACTACAGTAGGATTTCCTTTATTATTTGTATTAAGTTATTTTTAACGGTGGATTGACACCATCTAGGAAGTATCACACTTCCGGATCTAGCATACGCTAGGCAGTCCCATTGTATATATTGTTTAACTTTTATTTGGTGGTCTTGTGTTCCATTTCAGGTAGTTCCTCCAAGCAAAAAGGAATCTCTCATGATCAGCTATGGATCCAGAAGTCATACATGCGCAACAACCTACAACCATCATCTTAACAAGTATTCCTCATAGCCCATTACCCTTTTTTTTTTCAACATTTGAAGAAAAGCATATAGAATTAGCTAAAACATTTTGGCACACCGTTGGGACCCATTCGGGGTTCCTTGCATTCTTTCATTTCTAGATGAAAAGCGTTGTATGTTTGTTTCTTTTCTAAAAATGTTTTTACATTAAGTTTTCTCCCTTGAACCTTCTTCTCTTCTATTATCTAAGAAACCATTGTATTTTGGTGCTTAAAATGAACCTTTCTTCCCTTTCATTAGTATCACATTAGTGAAAGAGCATCCCTTCTCATGTTCATCTTTTTGTGTCATTGAATTCAACATTTTAATTTGGGTTTAAAAATCATTTCATTTCATTCTATCTTTCTGCATTAGCTCACATTAATTGAGGGCAACCTATACGTTGGAAGTCATGCCTAGTTGATGGTTGACAAATAAATCATAGAAAGCACATTTTCCTCTTTTCTGAGTCTAAACCAAACCACACAAATTCAAACATACACACATTCTTAAACAACATCTTACCCAAAAGAAGTTGTAGGTGATCACACGATCACGACACAGTGGGCACCCCACTGGTTATCTTTGTCCAGTACCCCATCAGAGGATGGCCTGCCCCCGCCATAACATACCTGAAACCTCTCCTTGTAGATCTCCTTTTTCATAGGAAGCCATCCTCACCAAAAACTCTATTTTATAGTTCATGAGTCAATCCTTAAATAACATAAGCTAAACAAACATAATAGAAAAAGCACTCTTAGGATCACATTTTTCTTAGTGTTTTTGCTTGGCTTGTGTTTTGAGGTGAAAGGTCATGTTCTTCATTTTTCTTATTTCCCCTTGCGTGCTCCTCATCACATTTGGTGTATTCCAGCTTCATCTGAGTGTGCCTAGACCATTTTCTCATCATTCTCAAAATTTTGGATTTGATTCCACATAAAATCTTAACGCACAACCACACTTTCTTCATTGTTGTTTCAATCTCACAATAACTGGTTTTGGTCAATAGTGTCATCGGTTTTACCCAACCAAAGCAGTGTCGGTTTATTGTTCTTTTGGTTAACCTACTCAAAAGGACACCTATTCCACTTCTTTAGTTGTTTAGAGTCTCTCGGCACTCTTATCATATCCATTGACATGGTAAGTCCCATCAGCATTTGGCATACCTGGTAGATTTCACCTTACACCTTATTTTTGACCAACTACCCACTTCCCCGGTGACTAGCGGAAGTTACTCGTGACCGAGTCGGTTTAACCTAACGGCAGACGGTTACCCCGTGTCATTTTCTAGCTAACATTTTATTCTGATTCACCTACCACCGCTATTTATCCTACCTTTGTTGTATTTATGTGTCATTTTATAGAAAACAGTCTCACCATGTTAGTACTGTTCACATGGTACTAACACGCCAACAAGCAAGCACCCTCATATTTTGTGCCAGGTTGTCAACCACTCCTACCTAGTCCATCACCCCCTTCTATTTTATCACCCATGGATCCTACCCAACTTATCACTATCGCCATAGGGGATGAGGAGTTCACATGACTCCTAGAACAAAATCTTGCTACCTTTTAGTGTTATTTATAGCACTCATCCACTCCAGATTCCTCGGGCTAGTTGATATATGACATGCCTGTATCTATCCCCCAATGCTCGCTCTTACTTCTACTCTAGTCTCTACTAGCTCTTCGCTACCCGCATCTACCTTACCCCGGTCGTTTCTTCACGCTAGGCCCTATACCCGCTTATGACTCCAATGTCGATACATCCATTGCACCCACCACATCCACTATACTATCGTCAACTACACGAACACAACCTCATCCACGCCTATTGTCTTGCATATACGGTGGGCTACACTATCACCTCCGGTGTCGGTGACCCCTACCCCTTTTCAAAACATCGTCCTTTCTATTCCATAGTCTTTAGAACCCATTACCACTAGGGTCACCATGACCCTTCCACCTCTATATATGTACTATCAGCAGCCTCATATTTCATCTATTGTTCATTCGGATACGTGCCCCTATTTCACTTCCTCCTTCTCAATCTACCTATATAGCAGCACCATACACTGGAATGCCACCTCCCTCATATGCCCAACACCAACCACCTTTCATGACAGGACGTACCCATCCATCAAAACCTACCAATGACCTAATCAAGTGAATGATGGACAAGATGTAGACATTGGAGGCATCGGTTTTTGGCTCTCACAACACTCTCACATATGATGAGATTTGTAGCGAGCCTATACACACATTCATTCCTATCCATCCATATCCCATGCATTGGGAAATGCCTAAATTCAACTATTTCAATAGTAAATAAGACCCGCAACAGCATTTTTGGTCTTTCAAACATGGGTGTAGACGCTAAAATTAGGTCACACTCCCGTTTTGTCCCTAGACATATAAGCACCCTTTATTACATTTACCTAACAATGACCCCCTTCATCCCACTAATATTAATTTAATTAATTTAATTAAATTAATGCATTATCCTCACTATATTTATTATATAAATACCTAATTTAAATAATATCCACACATAGAGTTCACTTAGACACCTCACCAAGTCAACTCAACCTAAGACCTATTCTTAGCAAGTTACCATAACTAACTAAGAATTACCTAAACCCTAAAAATCAATTCCTACATTCCCTCTAACCACATTTCCACATGCTCACAAGAAGCTCCCAGTCTAATCCATGGGATAACGACACAAGATCCAAGAAAATTAGGAGGATCTCCTAAGTTTAGTAAACCTAGGAAATCCCACCTCGATCGACGTCTGTTACCCCTAACCATCGCCTTGATTTTAGGACCGACCGCTATCGGTTACACCTTTTAACCCAAAACTACCTTATTCTTAAGGTTGGAAAATATGGGGAGAAATTTGATGAGCAAGAACACATCTCAGAGACATAACACATCTTCGAGAGCAAAATTCCAGCAAAAACTCACATCCAAGGAAGGAGATTGAGTATCTTCTCCTGCACAACCATCCTAGCCATGATCTGATCTATCCAAGCAAAGAGGAGTGTGTATGCAACCCATACAAAATATTTTCTTTAGTTGGTGATCACTTCTAGCAAACCCATCATCAACATCTCCATCCTTCACACATAGACCTTCAAGAATGAAATCCAAGTAAGTATAACATCATACTTCTCTGGTTTATTTCATTTCATCATTATTTTATCACTCATTGAGTATCTTGCTCCCTATTGACCTTCCCTAACATTTTCACCTCTGTATATCCATTGAAACCTCGCAAGAGCCTACTCCATCCACCCAATACCTCATCCCAACCAACCAAAATCCTTTGTACAATCACAAAGGAGACCAAAACCATGTTTTGTGACATTTCTAAATTTCACAAAGAATGCGCACCAATTATACCTAACCACCGTCTCGGTTACCCTTGATCGACACCGGTCTCTGTGTTTTCCCTAACAAACTTTAAACAAAGACCTACCCACATAATTTTACCTCACCCTCACTCACTTGTGACCTACCTGAGACCTTTATCAGACCTGCACAACCCAAAACCAACCATTTGACCTATGGATTCTATTCTAGCTTAGCACTGTTAGATTAGATCTATTTTCTTATTGTGTTTTTAAGTGAGATACCTAAATCATTTTAAAATAACAATAGGATTTACTTTGTTTACAACATTAATTTGTTAAAACAGTGGACTCATAGACCATCTAGGAAGTACCATACTTCCCGGATCTAGCTCACGCTAGGCAATTCACTTCCCATATTGTTTAATTCTTGTTGGTGTTCTTGTTTTCATTACAAGTAGTTCCTCTTAGCCAAAAGGAAGCTCTCATGATTAGCTATGGATTTGGAAGTCATGCGCACACATCAACCCATCAATTGACATTTGAACAGCATTCATCATACACCCAGTTACCCTATCTGTTGCGTTAACGCTTCTAAGAAAAAAATCTAAGAAAAAGGTGAAACATTTTGGCACACTCAAGTGGGACCCATCCAGGTTCCTTGCATTTCATTCATTCCTAGGAAAAAAAAATTGTTTGTTTCCCTTCTGAAAAGCATACACACTAATTTTCTTCTTTGGTAATCCACATCTCCTTTCTATTTTCTCTAAAGGAAACTTTTCTTTTGCTTTATAGTTAAAAGGAATCATTTCTTCATGTTTTCTGCATTCTAGTGAAAGAGCATCCCTCTTCCCATTCATCTTATTGTGTCATCCAATTTCACATTTTCGATTTGGGCTTTAAAATCATTGCATTTCATTCTAATTTTCTACATTAGCTCACATTAATTAAGGGCAACCTATACGCTAGAAGTCATTACCAGCTGATGGTTGACAAACGAATCATAGAAAATTACTTCTATCCTTTTCTCTTTCTCTGAGTCTTACCAAACCACACAAAAATTGAAAATACATACATTCTTAAACAACATCTTACCTAGAAGAAGTTGTAGGTGATCACATGATCATGGCACAATGGGCACCCAGCTCACTACTCTATCGAGTCATACTTCAAAGTGAAGCCCGCCCCCACCATAACATACCTAAAACCTCACCTTTTAGATCTCCTTCTTTGTAAGAAGCCATCCTCACCAAAAACTCTATTTCACAATTCATGTGTCAATCCCTAAATAGCATAAGCTAAACAAACATAATAGAAAGAGAACTCCTAGGATCACATTTTCTTAGTGTTTTTGCTTGGCTTTTGTTTTGAGGTGAAAGATCACATTCATCACTTCTTTTTGTTCATCCTTGCATGTTCCTCATCATAGCTAGTGTATTTTGGCTTCACCTAAGTGTGCCTGGGCCATATCATCATCATTTCCAAAATTCTGGGTCTGATTCTACATCATATTTTAATTCACAACCACTTTCTTTCATCACTATTTCAATTTCACAATAACCATCATTGGTTACCTCTAACCGCCATCGGTTATACCCAATCGACGTCAATTCTAGGTCCTTTGGCCAACCTACTCAAAAGGAAATTTTCACTTCACTTTCTTCTACTTTCCATAGTCTCTGTCACTATCATTTTTCCCTTTAACATTTTACACATCCCCGCATTTTGGCATACCTGTCATATTTTGCCTTCTGCCTCGCTATTTACTCATTGTCCATTTTCTACAATGACCGGTAGTGGTTACCCTTGACCGACGTTGGTTTTACCTAACCAACATCGGTTATCCTATTTCACATTCCACCCATCATTTGTTACTTCATCCATTTTTTATTAATAGATTCACATGTCCTTGCTTATTCTCTGTATTATTTACAGAAAGGAAGCCCTACCAGGTCAATACTAGTTCACATGGTGCTGACCCAAAGACAAGCAAACGCCCTTGTATTCCATGCCAGTTGCCAACCACTCCCACCTAGTCCTTCACCACCTTCTATTTTATCACCAGCCATGGATCCCATCCAACCTACCACTATCGCTACGGAGATGAGGAGTTTGCATGACTCTTGACCAAATTCCTACCGCATTATAGTTTTACCTTTCCCACTCATCCACGGGAGATGCCTCGGGTTAGTTGATATATGGCATGCCCGTATCTTTCCCCTAACTCTCACACCCAATTTCACATCAGATCCATCCGGTTCCATGTTGCCCTCATCCAATTTACCCCCAGTTGTTTCACGTTAGGTTATGTACCCGCTTATGACTACCACATATGTTACCTCTCGTGGCACCTATTACATCCACCGTACCATCAATGACTACCCCAAACACAACCTCATCTGCCCCTAATGTCTCATACATACCTATAGCTATACTCCCACCTCTAGTGTCAGTGATCCCTACCCCATTTCAGAACATGGTTCTTTATATTCCTCAATCATTATCCCCTATTACCACTAGGGTTAACCCTTCAACCCCATATACATACTATCAATAACCTCCCATTTCATCCATTATACATTTTAGGTACCGACCCTATTTCATTACCTTCTTCTCCACCACCTTACATGGCATCCCCATACACTAGAATGCCACCCGCATTATATGCCCAAAACAAACCTCCTCATGCTACAAGAGGTATCCATTCATCACAACCCACTAGTGACCTAATTAAATTGATATTGGACAAGATGCAAACACCGGAGGCATCAATTGCCAGCTCCCGCAACACTCTTATCTATGACGTGATTTGCAACAAGCCTATTCACCCATCCATTCCTATTTGTTCATACCTTGTGCATTGGGAAATTCCTAAATTCAAGCACTTTAATAGCAAGAAAGAGCCACAACAACATTTACACTCATTCAAACACGAGTGTTATCTAATCGCTCATGATGATGCCCTACTCGTTGAGAACCTTTTACATGTCCCTCATTGGACTGCATTAGATTGGTACAGTGGGTTACCTAAACACTATTTTTTCATTCAATCAGGTAGCCCAAGCTTTCTTCGATCATTCCTCTATCAATATTGCCAATAAGGTTACCATGACTGATCTATCTTCCACATGTGAGTACAAGGACGAATCTATCACGATTTTTTTGCTCCTGGCACACCGATCAATCAACTTACCTTCCAACTACCACAAACTGAACTCATCAAGATCTTCACATGAGCTTGCACTAGACATATCTCCCGACCTTGTAAGTCTAAACTTTCCAAACATTCGATGAGGCATTCACTATGGCACGAAAGTTAGAGATTCGGGCCATCGAAGAGAAGAAAATCCAATTACAAAATAAGAATTCAGCATTCAAGTCAAATGAAACCTCTTCTTCTTCCAAACCACCAACCAATTATTCAAAGGCTAAGGGTACCGCTAACACAGTGGTACTCAAGGCCAGCCTAGCTCATCCATCCAATCAAGCTACACCCTCATCTAATCTATCACCTATCCAGGCTTTTCGATTCAGACAAGAGCAGCAAAAATATACCCCAATTGGGGAACCTTACTCTTCTGTCTTATAAAAGCTTATCAAAGCTGGAGCCATCACCCTTCCACCCATAAAACCACACATTGGTTTTGACCATGCTCGCCCCATGCCCGCATGGTATAAAGAGCATGATTTCTGTAACTATCACCGAGTGAAGGGTCATAGTGATAACAACTGCATCACTTTCAAGAATATTGTCCAGGAAATTCTCCGTAAAGGCAAGTTAACTGTGGATAATCCCAACACCACCCCCAACCAAAATCTACAAATCTTTAAAAAACCATTTCCCAATCATGTCCCTTCATCCAATCAAACTGTCGAGACATCCACTCATGATACCCATACTCATGAGGTTCATGCTATCTTTAACTAAGTATTTATAGCCTCTTAATTACCTCACATCCCTTCCATAGAGGAAATCCTAGCCGAAATCCTCCTTCCACATTGGAACCAACCATCACTGTTCCTTCACCAATAGAGGAGCACCTTTCATCTCCTTCATCACCCATGGAGGGGTTTTCCACTAACATCAAGCCCCTCTCACCCCTAGCTTCTCCTCTTAGAGAACCTTTATCTATCATACGTCCGCCACCCATGAGGAGCACCCATTACCTCCTCCACCCATGAGGAGCACCCATCACCTCCTCCACCTATAGAGGAGCACCTATATGTTCCTCCACTTATAGAGGAAATCCCATCATCTCTTCCTCCCATCATAGACCCAGTGGAGATACCTTTGCTCCGAGAGAACACTCTCCATTGGCTACCCAAAACCCAACAAACCTACTTTCGGCTCTCTTACCCACGTGGAAGTTAAAGTGGCCAATTCCCCATCTCTAAGATTCATTTTACGGGAATTCCCATTAGGTCCTCACCAACTCCACCTGACGACGTGTCGTTCTCATATTTGGTTGATCACTTAGATTATGTGGATAGGACTTTGTTATGGGGGCACCTCTTACTCCCTATCTCGACACAAATGCAAAGATACCTCGATGACACCTCCACTATCTACCTAAACACATTTCCACCCATCAAACCACATACAACTATTGTCACAACTCCTTCCACAATACCCATTAAGCACTCATACCACACCCTTACCCATAACCCAACCTATACTTGAACCTAAACCCATACCCACAACATTTACCTCCACTAAACCTATTACCACTTTAGGGGTTACCCCAACCAAGCAGCCTTACTCATCCACCTATTAGAATAGATTTAGCTACATCCTCCAACATCAAAACCACACCTACTCCAACACCCAAACCAAAGAAGAAAACTCCTCGACCTAATACACTAACCACACTAATCACACCCGCATTTATCTCGTCTACCTTAAAACTCAACTTTCTAAGATGGTCAAGCACCCTTCATCCATCCATAAACTAATAACATAGCAACCCCTTCCTTCCTCACAAACCTCTAACCTACCTAGGAACACAACATGACTTATACCCGCACTCTGCAGATCTTACCACCAATACCTTCAATACCTTTGCCTATCACTTCACTACGCACTACACTTGAGTAATTTTCCTTCACACCCCAAGCACAACCCGCATCATCTACCTTCACAAAGACCACGTTCTCCCTATGGGTAACTCACCCTCTTCCCGCATCTACTTTTCCTTCTAGACATCGTGACACCCACATCACCTTTACCCAAGAAGGTGTGACCCAAAAACAAAACCCTACTACCCCACAACACGTAGTCAAAACAACCTCGCACCCTTCTACCTGTCCATCTACTGTACCCTACCCAAATTAACCCAACCAATACCTCAAACCACACTGGTGCCTAAGCCCATAGCTCGACCCATTCCTACTCTTCCAAAAACAATTCCCCGACAACCAAACACACCTACACCAAAACCCACATTCACTTCCCATTGTGATCCACTAGCAGGTCATATGCCAAAATTTTAACCAACCTCCTCGATACTTCTATCATCACATTACCGCCACTCCGACCTTAGGACCCCTCAAACCCAAGCCAAAAGGGTTTGATGATACTAAAATTTTTGCATACCCTTGTGCTAGGGCACGATGTGAAGAGCGTCAAGTCCTTGAAAACTATCCTTATTCAATTATGTTCACCATAAACCAACTTTGATGATGACCACCTTCTTGACGAGGATCCTACTTCACCAACACCCATTCCCACACTGCCCACTCAACAACCACAACCTCCACCCTCATAGCTCCTAGAACCACACACAAAATTTGAAATTAACATGGTTCACATCAGAGAACTTGCCACACCACCACCCAAATGTCATTGCGCCCAACTGACCTCACAAGGTTTTTCTCCTCCGATAGGTTTTTTCCCTTCATGTCATTATACCACTCACCCTACACCTTCCCCATTTGCCAACATCCCTCAAATTAACATGATACATGTCACTACACGTGCGCAGAAGGGAAAAGACAAGGAAACTGACCCACCAACCAATCCTATACCCCACATACTATCGGCAACCATACCTAAAATAACTATCTACAGTCCCGCATACCTTGTTTCTAATGGAATTAAACATCGCACCATGCTCAAACAACTACACCAATCTCCCCTTAAAATTTCCTTATACAACCTCATCCAAACCTCGGAATCCCATCATCAAAATCTCATGGAGGTTCTTCAATCTATTAAGGTTTTACCCAATGACCCTACACCCATAGCCTCTATTATCACACCTCAACATGTAGCCTCTCTCACCAAATTACCACCTTCATCCTCACCTCCCCTTGTTTACCAAGTGGCCTCCCTTGGCTTCTCATAGGAAGAGATCGCGCCATACCAAAAGGATGACCTAGACCCAGCCCTCTTCATCTCTATCCACATTGATGACATATGGGTACGTCAGGTGATGATTGATAGAGGTGCTAGCATTAACATCATTTCATCCCATGCATTCTCTCAAATGTGCATACCTGAAAATTGCATGCATAAACATCCAGTCATGTTGCATTCATTTAATGATGCTATCACTACCACACTAAATCGTCATCCTTCACGTTTGTGTGGGCCCCACATTTTTCTCGGGATTGTTTTGTTTTGGAGGAGGAATTCCAATATAACTTGTTGCTTGGTAGAACTTGGATCCATGTCATGGGTTGCATTCCTTCCACTTTGCATCATTGTGTAAAGTTTGAACACAAGGGACACACTTATACCATTCCAGCTAACCCATCACCTTTCAAAACATGTAACATGCTTTACCGACCCAATGATGTGCTCATACCTATCAACCTATCTATCTCTGTGACCACTACCACTTAAACTACACCTCCACCTACTAGTACAACCGCTACTTTTACCACACATACCACCTCTATTCCTATCACTACTATAACCTCCATAGCTGACCCATTAGCTACCCAATCCGTTAACTCCACCTCCACATCAACCTCTGACACATCATCCATACCAACTACCTACATACCAACCACTGATTCCTTGGAAGGTGTTTTTCAACACCTCACTGCTGGGGAGAATCCGCCTATATAGTGTCAACACATTCCTTACTTTGCATGAGTATGGAAGCATTCACCAACACCTCGCTATGATCGTTGTATGGGATAACACCTCCTTTATGGTCCTCCTCACCTTCGTACTAGTCTCACCTATGGGGGACTTGATACTACCACTTACATACCTGAACCACCATCACAACCCCACCCATTTTCTGTTGACTTCCAATCACTTACCAATTGTCATTTCACCCACACCTTCTTGCATCGCTATGCATGGAAGGGTTTTGGTTTTGGCTTTTACAAGCAAGGCTCGCCATACCATTATTCCATGTACCACCCATAAACATAATGACCATAGTGGTATCATCTTCCCCAAACCTCCTACCAAATAGGCCCGCATTGAACTCATTGAATACCCTAGCCCTCCTCCACCTTCATCTTCATCACTACCTTCACCTGCTCCACCTTCATCACCACCCTCACCAATGATTCAATGGATCCTGAATCTATCCCTCCTAAATTTTTTTTTCATAAACACCATTTCCTTGGGGCCTTTGACTTATCAACGTGAAGGCAAGGCCCCTTCCACTCTCCCATTCCTATATCCTGAGATGATCGATGATGACACACCTACCATTAACGTCATTCAATGTCAGGATGATGAATCCATACTCACCTACCTTAGTGTATAAGACTCATATATTCATCGGTCGTTACCCTCTGAGACACAAACCATGTTGAATGAATTGACTATCGAGATCAACATTCATACTCAGGACAACCCACACATCCTAAAGATCGGCAATATTTAGATGTTGCCAAACAGGAAACCATCACTTCTTTTCTCCAAGATCATAACCATGCTTTCACTTGGTCTTATGCAGACATGCCCGGTATTGAACCCACCCTAAGGGTCCATAATATTGTAACCATTCCCGATGCCAAACCTATCAAACAAAAGCTAAGGAAAATTCACCCTCCCATTGCTCTTCTCATCAAAGAATAAATTCAGCGCCTTCTTTCCATTTCCTTCATCTTACCCATTGATTATCCTCATTTGATTTCTATCATTGTCCTTATTACTAAAGCAATAGGGGGACTCCGCATTTGCAAGGACTTCCGTGACCTCAACCTTACCTATCCAAAAGATGACTTTCCCTTACCCAATATTGATCAACTTGTTGACCTTACCATTGGTCACAAGATGCTCTCACTCATGGATGGCTTCTCGGTTATAACCAAATTTTTCTTGCCCTGAATATCAGCACAAGACCACATTCATTACCCCTTGGGGAACCTTTTGCTATCGAGTCATTCCTTTTGGCCTAAAAATGCTAGTGCTACATATCGGGCGTGTTATGACTTATATCTTCCATGATATCATGCATCGCATATTGGAAGATTACGTGGATGATCTCTTGGATGAATCTAAACATCACGCCGAACACCCCACCATCCTTGAAACCATCTTTGATCGCCTCATTAAATATTACGTCCGCCTTCAACCTAAAAAGTGTGTCTTCATGGTTCTCTCAGGAAAACTCCTGGGATTTATTGTTTCCTTCCGTGGTATAGAAGTTGACCCTACCAAAGTCAAGGCCATTCTAGAAATTCCTTCGCCTAATAACCTTACACAACTCGTAACTCCGCAAGGTAAATTTAGTCCATTCACCATTTCATCTCACAATTATCTGATCGGTGTCAACCATTTCATCATCTGCTTCGGAAGGATGTCTCCTTTACATGGGATGATGACTGTCACAAAGATTTTGAGGCCCTAAAACAATACCTTCTCCAACCACCCGTACTCATTCCACCTAAATATGATCAACCTTTTTACCTATACATATCAGCTACCAATCATTCCTTGGGAGCCATGCTTGCTCATCGCGATGAACAACACAGGGAGTAGGTGGTTTATTACATAAGTCATACTCTCTTAGACTATGAAACCTGATACAACCATCCCAAAAAACTTTTCTTAGCATTAGTTTTGTTGCCACCAAACTCCGTCATTACCTGCTCAACCACAAAACCTATGTTGTGACCAACACCGATCCTTTACACTTCATGTATGCCAAAATTTATCAAAATTAGTGCACTATGCAATGGCTTATACTTTTAGCTGACCTTGACCTCAAATTCATTCACCAAAATTCCATCAAGGGCCAAGCTATAGCTGACCAACTAGCTGACACACCTATTGTCGGGGACCAACCCTCTAATTTTGACTTTCTCGATGAATCCATTGCTACCCTTTCCTGGACAAACCCCTTACCAAATGACATTGTTCTTCGATGGTTCCAAGTGTCAGCGTGGGGGTGGGGCTAGTGTTATCCTCATTTCTCTAGATGGAGAACTCATGCATTTGTCTTTCAAACTAGACTTTGATTGCACCAACAATATTACCGAGTACAAAATGCTCGTACTAGGATTCCAGGCTACCTATGCCCTAGATGTCAAATCCATTCACATCTTTGGTGATTCAAAATTGGTCATAAACCAAATCAATGGTATGTACCAATATTGTAACGAGATACTTCAAAAGTATAAACATCATGTAGACATACTTTTGACCACCTTTGATCATTACACCCTTCAAACCATCCCACGTTCAACCAATAAATTTGTAGATACCATGGCCTTCTTAGCTTCCCAAATACCCGCTTCCCGTCGATTCCAAGATATTTGTCACCATATAATGCCTCCATTCACCTTCTTATTTACCTCATGATGTTTACTCACTTAGAAATGACACCCCTGACCCGAGTGACCTTTGGTATAAACAATACTTTGACTACCTTTCCCTCCATCTTACCTCCCGATGTCACTGTAAGGGACAACGTGCCTTCCTTAAAAATTTCTCCCATTTCATTATTTTGGGGGAGTCCTCTTTAAGCGCAACTTTGATGGTATTCTTTTACAATGCCTCACAATTTCTGAAATTCCTTATACCATTAAGGAGGTTCATGATGGCATATGTGGGGGTCACTTTAGTGGCCTTCTTTGTTCTTAAGCGTATTCTTCGCCTAGGCTATTACTGGCCAATCCTTAACCATGATTTTTGTGACTATGTCAAATGTTGTGTGAAATTTCAACAACATTCCAACCTTCATCATACACCCAGTCATGCCTTACAGGTCACTCGTGACCTTTGGCCCTTCTCTCAATGGGGTTTGGATCTTGTCGGAGAAATCAATCCTCATTCTTCCCAACACCATCAATGGATCATAACTGCTACCAAATACTACACAAAATGGGTGGAAGCCATACCACTCATCTCCACAAAAGCTAAGAAAATATGTGAGTTCATTAACCATCACATCATTTTTCGCTTTGGTGTCCCTCATCACCTCATCACTGACAATGGAAAACAATTCAAAAACAAAACACTACAAAAATTTATGATGCCTTCGGCATTCATCTTAGTTTCTCATTACCTTGTTACCCACAAACCAATGGCCAAGCCAAATGCACTAAAAAAACCCTCAAAAAAATTCTCATGAAAGTGCTTGATGATATTTGGGAAGGATTGGAATGTGCACATTCCTTTTGCCCTATGGGCATACTGCACTAGTATTCACACTTCCACTACAGCCCACACCCTTTTCCTGGTCTTTGGTATAGAGGCTATTCTACCTCTCGAAGTCCAAATCCCATCACTTTGTATTTCTCTCCATGACATGCTCAATGATGATGACTTTCGTCAGACCGCTAAAGCACAACTAGAGTTATTAGATGAATGTCATCTTACCGCTCTGGATCACCTTCAAGTTTACCAATAATGTATCAAACATGCTTATGACAAATGTGTCCATGAATGGACCTTCCAAATTGGTGACCTTGTCCTAAAAGAAAATCAACAAGTAACCAAAGAAGAAAAAAATTAAACGGGAAAATTCACTCCTAATTAGTTTGGACCATACATGCTAACTCATACCTATGGATCGGGTGCCTATCATTCATCCTCTCTTAATGGTAAACCTAAACATAAGCCCCTTAACGCCTTGCATCTTCAACCATTCTATTGTTGACTCGTTGTCCTATCTCACCCTTTGTCTCTTTATAGGCTTGTCCCTTGAGCGCTACCCACTCCATACACCTCCCTAATGATTACACAAGAATCATGTGAGTACCCATCACTTGTTCTCTTCTCTTGAATATGTGTACCACAGTACTGCACATAGCATGATTCTCATGGATACTTTTCATCTACCTTTAGATGAGATCCCATGGTCATTCCACCTTGCCTTTTGAACAAGAGTCTTATCCTTCACCTTGGCCTTGTCCATGATTTCAAAGACCTCACATGGGACCAAACTCCTTGAGTCAAACTTCTAATAAAAAGATGACTCCCTCAAAAGGACATCTTCCTCTCGACCAAATTACTACTATAAATAGACTGCTCCCTTGAAGGATAGCTATGTATAATATAAAAAAGCATGAAAACGAGAGAAACCAAAGCTTCCCGCATTGATCGCTTCACAAAGACCTCAAGGAGTACCATATTATTTATTCCATATAGACTTCCCACATCACTAGTCTATCAAAACAAAGAACTTTTTTAGTCATGGACTTGCCCATTGTTACCTCGGACCTCTTACCCAAAATCCTGTCACTCAAAACATATATAATTAATTACCTTTCACCCACCTTACCATTTCCACTCTCATTTCCTACATCGCCTCAAGGGACATCTTGGAATTCTGACATTCGGTGATCTTGTGACTACCTTCATCGTAGAATAGTTAATCATGTAAAGCCTTACAAGTATTGTGTTCATCACCCCCTTCAAGGTATGATCTACTCTGAATGATCCTACGTAATCGTGTGGCTCTATTTCCCTCCTCTCATTTTTTAACCATCCTTGTTGATGTTTTGATTACCTTATACGGGACTTGGTACTCGATGCTTATCTTTGGGGTAATCCTCTTATTTCACCATAATCACATTCACCTACATCATTTTACCTATAATCTACCCACACCTAACAAACCTAAACCCACAACATGCCCAAAAGCCTACCAACTCATTTTCATATTCTTCCCTAGCTCATGGGATAACTACATCAGCCTGAGGTCCCTTTTCACCAGGACTATGTAGGGAGCACTCTGAGGGCATGGGGCCCTTGGAGGTTAGCTCGACCATTTTCTATCCTAAAAAAATTCATCAACCATGCCTAACTCACCATTTACATCACATTTCACTTAGTTCCCTTTTATAACAAAATTGGAAACTAAGCCACATACATAACAAGTTGTTTACCACAACATACATTTATTACACCTACCATATCTCTATCATCACTATGCATAGATTATATCTCACATATGACCCATAGTATCATTCATCACCAAAATAAAGAATCATAACTAAACCAACCTTACTCAACCATGCCTAAACCAACCTGACTCGATCCATGCCTAAACCAACCTGACTCGATCCATGCCTATAACTTGACTCGATCCATGCCTATAACCTGACTTAATCCATGCCTAACCAAACCTGACTCGATCCATGCCTAAACCAACCTAACTCCATCATGCCTAACTCACCTAATTTCCATAATCAAAACAACAAATCCATATCTCATCTAATACAAGCCATACATCCAATATCTCATAAACATATTAACACATCACCAAATACCATGAATCTCATCATATAAATCAATAAATGTGTGTCTCAAAATACATGTCTATCTCATCATGGCCATCATCTCAAAAATGTTGGCACATAGGCTGATATACAATACAAAATGTCATCGGCACACATGCCGGTCTCATATATACAAAAGAATGAATCCATACAAAAATATCTTCGGCACATGAGGCCAATATATGCTCAAAATATAAAAAAACTCACTCATACATCCTCACCATCTTCGGCATGCAAGCGGTATGTGATCAAAAATACAAAAATCTATGGCACGCAGGCCGGCATATATATCACCAATAAACACTAGTATACATCAAAAATAGGGAGGCTGCATATCAGACATCTCATCGGATGTCCTCCATCTCCATGTCACCTGCACCCTCGGCCTCCTGCACTACTACTAGCACATCACCTTGCTCTAGTCGCCGTGCACTAGTGGCCTCTCCCTGATCAGGCCTCGGAGCTCGCTACCCTCCTATGCTCTCCACACTATGTGTGTAGGATCTCGTCCTCTCACTGGATGCCTGCTGTGCCATGTACTCTCTGTAAGAGAGGAATTCTATCTCATCGCCATGAGCTGGTCCTAATAGTATCATGCCTCACCTAGGGCATCCTGTAGCCTAGATATAGGCACGATCTGTGGTGGTCCCATAGGTCTCGGCCCCTATATCTACCCCCGCACTGCACTCGTGGGACCAGCTCCCGCACTGTGGTGGTGCCCTAGCCCCTATCCTGTGCCTATATCTGGGCCTATAAGACCCCAATATGTGCCTAGGCTATGGCCAAATGAGCCTGTAATCCTTCCACCTGAGCTGTAAGGCTACCACCTAACCATCTTTGTCTCCATCTCCTCCATCATCTAGGGCTCGTAGACTAGCCACCTATACCCATAGCTCTGTGACCTCTTCCTTTGACCCCTCTAGCTATGTCTGCAGAATACCTATCTGCGTGATCAATATCACTACCTGCCCCTATAGGGCATCTCTCTGCACTGTCATGGTAGCTAAGCTAAGTCTGCTGCTGCACGGGTCTTGATGATATGGCTCATAATTGAGCCACCCACCACTGTCTGCACTCTATCTCGTGCATCTCGGTGTCATCAATCTACCCATCCACCGACTACTCTTCCTCTCTTGTCATCACTTTGTTGGTGTGGTAGAGGGAGAGGCCTCTCCACATCATCTCTCCGATACTGTGGGAAGGGAAAAGGAATATCTTGTATGAGCCCAAACTACCGTCGGACCCTGTCAACTGGGATCATCTCATCCTCCTCGGTGTAGCGACCTATATCCACCTCTCTAGCTGGATCTCAGCTAGCTCCTCATGTATATGCCTATATGAGGGGAAGCCCACATATGGCCTCTAGATAATGTTCACTCTAGACAACCCCTCCAACAACTGTCAAAAATGGGCCACATCATATGTCGGCCTATCTGACCTTCGCTCTCCTGTAACCGGCACCCATATCATGTATCCCAACCACACACATCTTGGTGGGAATGCATCTACTTGGGGAATCCCTATCAGTCAAACATAGACTATGTTCTCATAGGCCCAACAGTGTAATATAAATGTATAGGATAGGCTAAACTCTGCGCAGCCGCCCATACACCCCTGGCTCCCTATAAAGCTGCACCAAGAATGATGGTTCCCAGGCAAAGCATGTCTCATGTACCATCATATCGTGGATCACCCCCATTAGTGATTGGGGAAATCATCCACCCTCTACATCAGGTAGTGCATAGCAACACATTGCCTCCATTAATAAAACTACTAGCCTCATCTCATCCGGATGGGCTAGGTACATATCACCATAGCTCAGCTCAAGTGCTATGGAAACTCAAATCCACCACTCCCTTGATAAATATAGTCCCGATCATCTCCTCTAAGGCCTCGGAGGAGATAGAATACACCTAGGCCCCTAATATGGGTAACCTCAGAATCGGAACATGTCCTCTAGGGTGATAGTCATCTCACCCGTCGGAAGGTGGAACGTGTTGGTCGCGGAGTCCCATCTATTGATGAGCACGACCATCAAACTAGGCTACCAAACAACATGTTGGTAGCATTAAATACCACTCAAGCCCACTACCTCCATGTGCTGCAGCTCCAACGGGCTCACTAGGTTGTGCAATGTCACCAACAGTGGCAAAACCCTATCTCGCATAGGTAACTGTGATCGACCCTGCATCTAATCCAAAGCACAACATTAATCTACCTTTCCCATGACCTTATTCAACACTTATCATTACCCAACACCCTATTTTTACCTTACCCATCTCAATCACCTAACCTACATCATTTTTTTGGATCCTTGAGCCTAACAACCCGACCGATAATGATTCAGCCTAATCGACTCGGTCACCCTTAAACCAACATCGATCAACTATTTGGTGATCGATATCGTTTGAATTAACCGACCATGGTTCCATGTAAGCGGCATTGGTCAACTATTAGGTGAATGATCCCGATTCTACCCAACCGACACGCCAAGCTTGATCGATGCGGTCCACTGTCATGGAAAAAATCATGACTTCCCAAACCCCCTTTTTCTCAAACCCTCCCACCTACCCCTTTTACCCCACCTACACTGACCTACATTACCCTAGTACCCCTCCCCACCCCACCTATCCAATTTCATATCCCCGCCCCCTTTTTTCCCACTTTCCCCCATACCCAATTTAACTTTTTTCCCACCCACAAAATAAAAACACCCACAAAACTCTACTCAAACTAATTATTACACCATATACTCTATCTAATTAACATTAAAGAGTTGAGCGTTTACCTCGTCGTGTTGCCACCATCTTGGTGGCACGTCACTCGCCATTGTGCTGGTAGTCCACTCAATCCCTCTCCCACCTCTGCCATCACCAAATATCTACCCACACCCTCCGACCACTCGAATCCCTTGCTACAATCTTGTGGACCCACTACTCACCAACCCAACCACCATTAACCCACTTTGCCACTCACCGCTGTTTCCTCTTAATGCTTTTCTCACTTTTCTCTCTTTTTTGTCCTTTCTTCACTTTGTAATTCACAAATGAATAATAAAAATGTAGATTTTTGTTTTTATACCAAACCCGACCTAACCGACGTCGGTTACCCTTGACTAGCATTAGTCTCATGCCATACCTAACCATCACCGATTATCCTATACCGATGTCGGTTATCCTATCTACCGATGTCGGTTATCCATGACCGCCATCAGTCACCCTTACCTACACATTGCCCTTACTTTGCCATTTTACCCACCCCTTTACCTTGCTCTTTACCCCATACCTTTACCCAACCCATTACCTTACCTTTCCTAACCTCATCATTTACTACCTCCATTTTTCCTCCTTTGGGGACTCATTATTTTACCCCTACCTCGGCCTTACTCGTGCCGTGACCTAGATATTTAGACTTGGACCATCGCTAGTGACCTTTGACCTCATGTGTTTGCTATACCTTGTGGCATTGTTACCTGTGTTGATTGACCCAATGACCTTACCTAGCCTATTGTCATGATTGTTTATCCTGACCCTACCTTTGGTGTACTAAAACATACCTAAACATTCCTACACCTAACCTATGTTGTGCTTCCTGACCTTATCCTATACCTTGGATACCAAATTCACTTTAACCCTATTTGGATAAACCTATCGACCTTAGACGATGTAGATTTTTCTGCTCTTCAACCCAGTAGCATGTTGTAGTTTATACATTTACATCCATTTGACTGTTGCTACATGTGACCCTAACCCATTACCTAGATTTCCGAGTATACCTTTCACTCCTTTTTCCCTATACCCACTTACCTTTTCCTCACATTTACCTTTTATCAAACCACTCACCACTTCACCCTACTGCCTCCTCAATTCCTGGTTTGAGGGGGATCACCTTCACCCTCACATGGGGCAACCACATCTTATTTTTTTAGCATCGCTTACCAATACAAGCTACACAACAAAAGGGGCAAAATGTAGACACTAAAATTAGGTCACACTCCCCTTTTGTCCCTCGACATATAAACACCCTTTATTACATTTACCTAGCCATGAACCCCTTCATCCCACTAATATTAATTTAATTAATTTAATTAAATTAATGCATTATACTAACTATATTTATTATTTAAATACCTTACTTAAATAATATCCACACACACAATTCACTTAGACACCTCACCAAGCCAACTCAACCTAAGACCTATTCTTAGCAAGTTACCATAACTAACTAAGACTTACCCAAACCCTAAAAATCAATGCCTACATTCCCTCTAACCACATTCCCGCATGCTCACAAGAAGCTCCCAGTCTAATCCATGGGATAACGACACGAGATCCAAGAAAATTAGGAGGATCTCCCTAAGTTTAGTAAACCTAGGAAATCTCACCTTGACCGACGTCGGTTACCCCTAACCATCACCGGTTAAGCTAGACTGCCATCGGTTACCCTTTTTAACCCCTAAACTACCTTATTCTCAAGGTTGGAAAACATTGGGAGAAATTTGATGAGCAAGAACACATCTCAGAGAGATAACGCATCTTCAGAGAGAAAAATTCTAGTGAAAACTCACATCCAAGGAAGGAGATTGAGTATCTTCTCCTACACAACCATCCCAGCCATGATCTAATATTTCCAAGAAAAGAGGAGTGTGCATGCAACCCATACGTGAAGCTTTTCTTGGTTGGTGATCACTTGTAGCCTTCAAATGCATCATCAAGCATCTCTATCCTTCACACACAGAGACCTTCAAGAATGAAATCCAAGTAAGTATAATGTCATACTTCTCTAGTTTATTTCATTTCATCATTATTTTATCACTCATTGATTATCTTGCTCCCTATTGACCTTCCCAAACATTTTCACCTCCGTATACCCATTGAAACCTTGCAAAATCCTACTCCAACAAACCAATACCTCATCCCAACCAACCAAAATCCTTGGCATAATCACAAAGGAGACCAAAACCCTATTCGTGACATTTCTAGATTTCAAAGTAAGCGACACGGTTATACCTAACCATCATCGGTTACCCTTGACCGACACCGGTCTCTGTGTTTGCCCACACATCCTTAAACAAAGACCTACCCACCTAATTTTACCTCACCCTCACTCACCTGTGACCTACCTGAGACCTTTATCAAACCAAGAAACCCGAACCAACCGTTTGACCTATGGATTTTATTCTAGCTTAGCCTATTAGATTAGATCTATTTTCTTATTGTATTTTTAAGTGAGATACCTAAATAATTTTAAAATAACAATAGGATTTACTTTGTTTACAACATTAATTTGTTAAAAAGCAATTGGATTGTGACCATCTAGGAAGTACAATACTTCCCGGATCTAGCTCACGCTAGGCCGTTCACTATCGGTTGTCAAAAATTCCCCAAGGGTAATTTTGATAACATGCATCAGAATATTCAAGTCCCGAGCAAGTAGATCGATTCAAGGCCCAAAATCATGTTTTTGGGGTCCCTCTGCTTCTCTCTAACTCTCCCATCCAAGAAGGAATCCCAACAGGTCGAGAAAATGGAAGAAATGTAGAAAACCAAGCTTGGGGCAGAAAAATGGAGAAAATCGGCTAAGTCCTAGTCCAGGTGGTCCTTGGGACAGTTGGGACGTCGGGGCCCGAATCGGCCGAAAGGCCGCCAGGCGGTCTGCGTAGCAAAGGGACATCCGAGCCGAAGGACGCGCGGGACGTGAAAGGGCGAACCAGCCGAAGGTGAAAAAATTGACTAACTATTGTGTAGATAAGGCTAGGACATCTGGGCCGTGAGGACGCGAAGGACACGAAAAGGTAAAGCGGCCGAGAGCAAAGGAAGCCCATTTCGGGCGGTTCGGAAGAATTTGTCCCAGACAGTCGGGACAGTTGGAACAAATGTACGCGAAGGACGCGAACCACCGGATCGGCCGAAATAGGGAACTTTAGTCCGGGACAGTTGGGACAAAGGGACACATGGGATGTGAAAAGCCAAAGGAGCCGAGAGCCAATGGAAATGTGCCACGTGTCTTCGCCTCAAAGAGGGACAGGGAAGCCCGAATCGGGTGGATCGGAGAAATTTTTCCCAGACGGGTTGGGACAGCCGGGCCAAAGGGACGCGAGGGACGTGAAAACCCGGAAAAGCCGCCAACGAATCAGAATGTGACACGTGTCTTCGTGGATCAGAGCGGCGGAGGAGAGGGTGAGATTTTTACTTAATGTTTTGTCGAGTTTCCAAAGGTGAAGTTTGGAGGATTGGCCCGAGCCAATAGAAACAGGACACGTGTCCAATGGAGAAGGGAGTGTGGAGCTCGGGGAGGACTTAGAAAAGTTAGAAAAGTTTTGGCCAAAAAACTAAAAGGTAAAGGTTCTCCCCATGCCCCTGTCAACGAACCAATGCATGCCATGTGTCCCAAGTGGCGGGGCACAGGGAAAAATGGAAAATTTCCCAAAGTGATAAAAATGTCAAAATTTCAAAGGGAAACCCACGGAAAGGTGGAGGAGAGAGAATTTCGTGGCTAATCGATTGCCTCGACACATGTCATCCTAGTGGCGAGAGCGGAAAAAAATTCAAAATCTGTTTTGGCTTTGTTTTATGCCCTAAATCTTCAGACCCGATATCTTTTGATCCAGATCTCGATTCGCACGTTCTTTATATCAATGGAAAGTTGGAAAAATTCTCTACACGATTCTGGGGTCAATCTTTCATTTTGGTTCAGTTTGGAGAGAGAAAATCAAGAAACATCTCTGGATGCGTAGTAATGGCCAGAAGCGACGTTTCAACAACCAGTTTAATGCAAATGGGTCGCATTCTTCTTCAACACGGCTAGAAGCGACGTTTCAACAACCAATTTAATGCACATGGGTTGCATTCTTCTTCAGCATGGCCAGAGGAGATGTTTCAACCACCGATTTTAATGAAGAATGTGTTTTGGTCAATGGTTGGGCTGCTACATGTTTTCCTACGTTTTCTCTCTCCTGGGCTCAACCCATGCATTGTAAAAGGCCAGATTTGGCTCATTTCTAAAGAGATTAGTAGTTGTTCATCTTTTGGCTCGCCCTCCTTCTTTTCTTCTCCGTGGTTGGAAATGGAGTTCGAACCTCCTCCCTTGCTCTGTAATGGTGTTTTTGCCTTTTACTATTGAAATGATGTTCTGTGCAAACTTCTGAAGCAACAAAAACATGTTTTGTGATGCATCTGTCCATCCTTGCTCATTTTTGCTTGTTTTCTTCTTGCCTCTCTTCATTGTAGGTATTTGTGCAAGTTTGAATGTTCATTGCAGGTCTGGAGCTGTGTTCATGGAGTTTTGGGACATTTTCTATGTGAAATCTATCCTTGGGCTTGTGATGCATCTGTCCATCCTTCCCATTGCTCACCTCTCCTTGTTCCATGGTAGTTTTGATAGATGTTCAACATTCTCCTTCTCTGGTGTATCACCGTTTTAGTGTAGGCTTTTTGTTTTTCCCTTTTCTCTCTCTCTGTCTCCTTGGCATGGTTAGATTAGGTTTAGATTAGCTTGCCTACACTGGAATAGCTTGTGGCAGGTAGTTTAGGAGTAGGAACCAGCCTTCTCTGGAGATTCCTTTCTCATTTCTACAAGTCCCACACTTGGAGAAAGGTTTCAATGTTGTGCAATCACACTGGATGCTAGAGTGATCAACCTAGAAATCTGATCAACATCCAGGGGTGCTGTGATTTTGCACTAACAGTTTTGGCACGCCGGGTGGGACCTTAGAGGTCTTCCACTTCATCTTTTGTAGGTTGGTGTGTTCCTGTGAAGATTTCAGCCTTTGGAGGCACTTGCAAACACATCTGGTGACTCCATCTGATCAGCAACCCATTTCTGAAGTTGCAGACCTGTTTTTCATCCATTCCCATCCATCCTTCTTTCCATCCATTTCATTCTATTCCTTTCCATGAAGTTGTGCAATCATGACTTCACTTCCATCATGGAACTCACATTTACAACAGCAGTAGTATGTCACACCTCCAACATGTTTTACAAATCCTCCAAATCAGCATTTTGGTCAAGTTCAAGATCAGCATGCATACCCATATGAGCAGCAATGCCAAAATCAGTTTGGCTATGGAGCTTTCCAAGAGCAAGAGTATGCATATAATGAAGACAATCAGATGCAAGATGCTGGTCTGTTGGAGAAAATCCAAAAGATGGAGGTAAAGATGGTGCAGTCCAGAGCAACAACTCAAATGAGAGCTTTCAGAATTGGTTGCAGGACTCCTTGTCCATGGGGAGGCCCTTTTCCAAGACACTTCAGCCCTCAGGAGAAGCTAGACTTCATGATGAAGATGCTGCCCCAACTTGCACAATGGACAGCAGAAATAGAGGCCTATACACTTGTTGTTGAACAACCTTGTCAATGGGTAAGTTCTACACCATCATCTAGTTTTTCTCTTCCCATTACTCAAGCAGCACCATCTCATTTGGAATTGCAAATTCTAAACTCCCCATCTGCTGTCCCAAATGTTGATCCCATGTCTCCACCTCTCAGTTTTCCACCACACCTCAATTCTTCTTTCCTTTTTCCTTCCAAACAGTCATCCCCTCCACAAGAGCTATCAGAATACCCCTACTCCAAAGAAACAAGAGTTTCTACCTCCACCACCACAAAAATTGCCAAATCAATTGAGTTACAACCCATCCCTCCTCTTGCATTCCCAATTCCATGTGGGGAAGAAGAAATTACAAAAATGGTCATGAAGGAACAAGCAAGAAGAGGAGCCCAATGTAAAAAAGAAATGACAGACAACTTGAGGGTTTGGGCTGCCAAATTTGGGATGACAAAGATCCCCTTGATGGTTAAGCCTTCTTAAGAGATGGGAGTTGGAGAACAAATGGTGGTTAGGACTAATTTTTTTGCAGAGAAGAAGAAGAAGATCTTACAGTCCCAACTTGTCCTCTAGAGCAAAGCAGATTGAAGAGTTTGACTTGACAAACTTCATGCTGGAGGAAAAGTTCAATCAAGAGCAAGATTGTCTTCAAACTTTTGAGGAAGGAGAAGCTGCTCCAGATCCAAAAGAAGAGGAGCACATTCTAGTTGTGGAGGAGAAAATTACAGATCCAAAGGCTTTGAGCACAAAGCAGGATACAAGAGAACCTTCAGTTCTTTTTTCTACTTCACCTCTCTCAAGTTCTAGTACTGAAAAGGAGTTTGATCTCTCAAACTCAATGTTGGAGGTGAAAGAAACCATGGTGGTCAAGTTACTGAGATCAAGAAGATACCATGGAGGAAGTGGAGCACATTGCAGCGGGGACAGCCATGAGGAAGTTTATCTGCTATCGATTTGGAGGACTGTTTTGATGGAGAAGAGCCGGTTGAGTTTCCACCATTCTCTCTTTCATCATCCACATTCCAAACACTTGAGTCTGTTGTCATGAAGGAGAACATTCATTTGCAGCAGCCTACATCTTATAGCAGCTCTTTGGAATCAAGATTGGAAGATTTTAATCTTTCATGTTCTTCATTGGAGGAAGAGAAAGAATAGAAGAATTTCACCATTTCTTCCACACCATCCATTCAGGAGGGTCTACAAGAGAACTCCATTCTTGGAGTTGAAAATAAGAGCTATGGGCATATCAAACGGATCATACCTTGCCCAATCAGGTATTTGGCTTCATTGGAGCCAAAGGAGAAGTCACAACAAGTCATGCTTGTATCTGAGCATGAGGGTGAGCTACAAAGTACCAAGGATCATTTGTCATACCTCTTCAATCCAAATGCAGAGAAACTAAAAGAGGTATTGAATTTGTCTTCACTGATACCTTGATGATTTGGGTGGAAGACCAGCTCTTGTTGATTTTCCACTCATCCTAACAGCCATGATCAGCTCCAAATCAATTGCATGGCTGCCACTTTTGAGAAAGGGAAGCTATTTTGCGGGGTTTGTTTAGCTTGCCTTTGCTTCCAGTTAGAATAGAGTAGGTAGGTTTGCTTTTCAGTAGAAGAAGTGCTTGTGCACACTCGCATGTTCATTTGAAGCATGTATGATTTTCAGTTCTGTACATAGTTTTTGTGGTGCTGGTTTTGCTCTTGCACAGTTCATTCCAGTGGCATTTTGGTGAGAACAACTCCATGTCCGGTGGGATTCAAGTGGTTCAGAGGGAGGTTTTCAAAGTTCAGATCAGTTTTCAGGCTACTACTCATGACTCCATGCCCAATGGATTGCTTGAACTCACGATCATCCATCTAGCAGCAGATGATGAACCCCGCCGAGTCGTCAAAATCGTTGTCAAAATTCCCCTGTGGTAATTTTGATAACATGCATCAGAATATTCAAGTCCCGAGCAAGTAGATCGATTCAAGGCCCAAAATCATGTTTTTTGGGGTCCCTCTGCTTCTCTCTAACTCTCCCATCTAAGAAGGAATCCCAACAGGTCGAGGAAATGGAAGAAATGTAGAAAACCAAGCTTGGGGCAGAAAAATGGAGAAAATCGGCTAAGTCCTAGTCCAGGCGGTCCTTGGGACAGTTGGGACGTCGGGGCCCAAATCAGGTGAAAGGCCTCTGCCAGGCGGTCCACACAAAGAAAGGGACATTCGAGTGAAGGGACGACGAGATGCGAAAGGGTGAACCAGCCGAAGGTGAAAAAATTGACTAACTGTTGTGCAGATAAGGTTGGGACATCTGGGCCATGAGGACGCGAAGGACGTGAAAGATGAAGCAGCCGAGAGCAAAGGAAGCCCATTTTAGGTGGTTCGGAAGAATTTGTCCCAGATAGTCCGGGATAGTTGGAACAAATGTACGCAAAGGATGCGAACCACCTAGATTTGGCCAAAGCAGGAACTTTAGTTTGGGATAGTTGGGACAAAGGGACGCGTGGGACGTGAAAAGCTGAAGGAGCCGAGAGCCAATGGAAATGTGCCACGTGTCTTCACCTCAAAGAGGGACAGGGAAGCCCGAATCGGGCGGATCGGAGAAATTTGTCCCAAACAGTTTGGGACAGTGGGCCAAAGGGACAGAAGGGACGCGAAAACCCAGAAAAGCCGCCAACGAATCAGAACAGGACACGTGTCTTTGTGGATCAAAGCGGCGGAGGAGAGGGTGAGATTTTTACTTAATGTTTTACCGAGTTTCCAAAGGTGAAGTTTAGAGGATTGGCCCGAGCCAATAGAAATAGGACACATGTCCAATGGAGTAGGGAGGTGCGGAGCTCGAGGAGGACTTAGAAAAGTTTGCAAAAGTTTTGGCCAAAAAACTGAAATGTAAAGGTTCTCCCCGCGCCCCTGTCAACGAACCAATGCATGCCACATGTCCCAAGTGGCGGGGCATGGGGGAAAAATGGAAAATTTCCCAAAGTGATAAAAACGTAAAAATTTCAAAGGGAAACCCACAGAAAGGTGGAGGAGAGAGAATTACGTGGCCAATCAGTGCCTGACACGTGTCATCCTAGTGGCAGAGCACGGGAAAAAATTCAAAATCCGTTTTGGCCTATTTTGTGCCCTAAATCTTCAGATCCCATATCTTTTGATCCAGAGCTCGGATTCGCACGTTCTTTGTATCAATGGAAAGCTGGTGAAATTTCTCTACATAATTCAGGGGTCAATATTACATTTTGGTTTAGTTTGGAGAGAGAAAATCAAGAAACCTCTCTGACACGTAGTAATGGCCAGAAGCGATGTTTCAACAACCAGTTTTAATGCAAATGGGTCGCATTCTTCTTCAACATGGCAAGACTGACGTTTTAACAACCGATTTAATGCACATGGGTCGCATTCTTCTTTAGCATGGCTAGAGGAGATGTTTCAACCACCAATTTTAATGAAGAATGCGTTTTGGTCAATGGTTGGGCTGCTTGCACGTTTTCCTACGTTTTCTCTCTCCTGGGCTCAACCCATGCATTGTAAAAGGCCAGATTTGGCTCATTTCTAAAGAGATTAGTAGTTGTTCATCTTTTCGGCTCTGCCCTCCCTTCTTTTCTTCTCTAGGGTTGAAAATGGAGTTCGAACCTCCTCCCCTTGCTCTGTAATGGCGTTTTTTCCTTTTACTATTGAAATGATGTTCTGTGCAAACTTCTGAAGCAACAAAAAACATGTTTTGTGATGCATCTGTCCATCCTTGCTCGTTTTTTTTGTTTTCTTCTTGCCTCTCTTCATTGTAGGTATTTGTGCAAGTTTGAATGTTCATTGCAGGTCTGGAGCTGTGTTCATGGAGTTTTGGGACATTTTCTATGTGAAATCTATCCTTGGGCCTGTGATGCATCTGTCCATCCTTCCCATTGCTCACCTCTCCTTGTTCCATGGTAGTTTTGATAGATGTTCAACATTCTCCTTCTCTGTATCTCGCATCGGTGTATCCTTGTTTTGGTGTAGGCTTTTGCTGTTTTCCTTTTCTCTCTCTATCTCCTTGGCATGGTTAGATTAGGTTTAGATTCTGCACTGGAATAGCTTATGGCAAGTAGTTTAGGAGCAGGAACCAGCCTTCTCTGGAGATTCAAAAACATTGTTCAAGAAATGCTTGAGAGAGGTGAGTTAACCTTGGATAACCCTAATGCACTCCGCCAATCAAAACCTACATATCTTCAAGACACCTTTTCCTAGTCATGCCCCTTCTTCTGATCAAACTAGAGAAACCTTGACTCATGATAGCCATACCGTGAGGTCCATGCTATTTTCAGGTGATACACCCACTAATGCCCAATTACCCCATATTCCTTCCATCGAAGAAATCCTAGCCTAAAGTCCTCCACCTGTACTTGAATCCACCTCACCTATTCCTCCACCCATAGAGGAACACCTTTTACCTTCTTCATCACCCGTGGAGGAGCCTTTCTTTTTTTTAATTATTGGCAAATAGTTTTTTGAAAGGGACTATACCCTTGTACAAAGATGACTCAGAAGCCAGATGTGCCCAAGCGAGCAAAAGATCAAAAGGTCAAAAACAACAAGGGCGCAAGCAGGAATAGAACCTACTAAAGACAGCACTAAAACCCGCAAAGCCCAGCAAGAGAACAGCAAAAGAACAGCGCCGATGGGAACAATTACATCCAACCTAAGTGCCCCGGCGCGCACCCCCTCCACGAAAACCGCGGAAAGATTTTCTACAAACAGTGCTCCAGCCCGCCATGTTTTCGTCATCCACGTCGAGAACCTCCTCTAAATTACCATTTAAAACAGAATTTGAAACCCTCGCCTCCGAAGTCAATAATGAAATCTTTTCACTTTTACTGTCCATCTTCCTTCTGCAACGGTTCAAATCCGCATTTAAAGGTCTTTGTTTATGAGCTTTCATAGATTTACTATGTCGGTTCACTTCCCGCGTGGCAGTCTCCAAATCTGCCGTAATTAAATCTGTTTCTGACCCAGTCTCCCATTCGGAAGATTCACTATCTACCTTGTTTGACTCGTGAACAGTTTTGAATGGAATTTCCCGCGTCTTCCACGCCGTAGCAGCCTGTCCCACGCGTGCAGAGAGGTCACCATGCGAAGCCGCGAGTAGAGCCATTTCAGACTGGTTAGTTCCGCCATTGTTGCAATTTCCTGTGCGTAATGTGTCAGGGATCTCTCCTTCGAAGATCCGCACCTCCTCTCTGCTGTTTTTCCTGCCTATTTCATCCACTGTCTCCGCGGAGCACTTGCATAGTTTGGCTTGGAAGTTGACCTTCCAACATTTGGGACAGACCAAACCGTGGTCTTCAGGGATGATGTTCTGCACAAGACGGCCCGTGGGAGAAGAAAGAATGATATTCTTTGGGAGAACAGCCCCCACCTCCATGCTAACACATAGTCGTGCTCTTACAAGCCTGCTTCTGGCTTTTGTTGCAGGTTCCAAGGATATTAGCTCTCCCATTGAAGCTGCTATGCCAATAAGGACTTCGTCCTCCCAAAATTCCACTGGAAGAGCCGGCACCATCACTATCCTTTGGTGAGATGATGGGTTCTCCTCTATGGGTGGAGTAGATAAACAAGTATCCTCCATGGACTAAAGAAGTGTTGTGGGTGATGGTTCCCTAGGTGGAGAGGCCAAAGGTGAGATAGTCTTGGTATTAACGAAAGGCTCCTCCACCCATTAAAGACCCAGTAGAAGTGTCTTTACCTTTAGGTGACCACTCCTCATCAGCTTCCCAAGATCCTAGACCTACTTTCGGCCCTTTTACCCACAGAAACCGAAGCTAGAAAATTCCCCGTCTTTAAGAAAATGTTAGGGGAATTACCATTAGGTCCTCATCAACCTCACCTACAAATGTGCCATTCTCATGCTTAGCTGATTACTTAGATTGTGTGGATAGAGCCTTGCTTTGGGGGATCTTCGCTCTGTCTCAACACAAATGCAGATGTCACTTACCGACACTTCCACTATCTACCTAAAAATATTTCAGCCAACTGAACCACACACAACCACAACTATCACAAATGTGCCCACTATACCACTCATGGCTCAACTCACACCCCTACCCATAACCCAACGTGCATCTAAATCCAAACCCACACCTACATCATCTTCTTTTCCTAAACCCAACACTACTTTAGGGGTCATCCCAACCACCAACCTTACTCATCCGCCCTTCAAATTAAATTTATCTACATCCTCCAAGGTCAATACCAAACCTACTCCAACTCCCAAAGAGAAGATCCAATTCCATAAATCTCATAATCCAACCTTGTTGATCGCACCTTTATCACCTTCTCCGCTCCTCTCCATGTTAGGACCTCACCCCTCCACCATGATGAAGAAACTACCACCCATTGGTAAACCAAAAACACAACATCCCATTCCTCCCTAGCACACCTCTAACATACCCAAGCACCCAACATGACTTCCACCCACACCTACAAAATCTTTACCACCATTCCTCCAATAGCATCAATGACTTCTTCACTACCCATTACACTTTAGTCTCTTTCTTTCACACCTCCTTCACGACATGTGTCATCTACCTTCACAGCACCTCTGTTATCCACATGGGTAATGCACCCTCATCCACCATCCACCTTTCCCTCTAGATCACATGTGCCTGTATCACCTTTACCCAAGAAAGTGTAACCTAAGGAAAAAAATCCACTACCCTCCGACAAGGTAGTCAACCCAACTACATACTCTCTTATCAGTTCATCTACCCTATCCTTACCCAAGCAAACACGCCTGACACCTAAGACCACACCAGCCCCTAAAATCATGGCTCAACCCACTCTCCCTCACGTGAAGACCCTTCCTCTATAATCTATTGCACCTATACCCAAACCCACTTTCACTTCCCATTGTGATCCATTAGCAGGATCCTATGCCAAAATCTTAACTAACCTTCTTGAAACTTCTATCATCACATTACCACCTCTCAGACCTTATGACCCTCTCAAACCCAAACCAAAGGGGTTTGACAACACCAAAATTTGTGCCTACCATCATGTGTTAGGACATGATGTAGAGAACTGTAAGGCTTTGAAAACCATTCTTATCCAGTTATGTCCTCCTGAAGAAAACTTTGATGATGATGACCTTCTTGATGAGGACCCCATTTCACCGACACCCATTCCCATAGTTCTTCCCCCATTACCAACCCAACGACCAAAATAACTACCCCGCAACTCCAAGAACCACCCCCAAGATTCGAAATTAACATGGTTCTCATCGACAAAATCACCAGACCTCCACCCAAATGTCAGTGTGTCCATCTTATCTCACAATATTCCTTCCCGCCACTTGAACTTTTCCCTTCTTATCACTATACTTTATATGGCTCACCTACATCACTTACCCCTCCACCTCAAATTAACATGATTCGTGTTACCACCTGTGCTCAGAAGGACAAAGGTAAGGAAAAGGCAACCGAGCCACCAACCAATCATGTACCCATCATACCATCTACACCTACACCTAAAATCACTATCTATGGCCCCACATATCCTATTTCTAATTGGGTCACACACCGCGTGATGCTCAAACAACTACACCAATCCCCCCTCAAAATGTCTCTATATGACCTCATCCAAACTTTGGAATCCCATCGTCATGCTCTTATGTAGGTCCTTCAATATATTGAGGTTTTACCGAATGACCCTACATCCATGGCCTCCATCATCACACCCCATCATGTAGCCTCTCTCGCTAGATTACCACCTTTATCCACACCTCCACCTACTCACCAAGTAGCCTCCCTTAGCTTCTCAAAGGAAGAGATCACACCGCACCAAACAGATGACCCAAACCTAGCTCTCTTCATCTCTATCCACATCGATGGGGGCGCTAGCATTAATATCATTTCATCTCATACATTCACTCAAATACACATACCTGATAATTACATGCATAAACATCCTATCATGTTGCGTTCATTCAATGATGCTATCACCTCTACACTAGGCATTGTCATCCTCCATGTTCACATGGGCCCCGCACTATTCCAAAGTTATTTTACATCTTAGAGGGGGAATTTCAATATAACATGTTGCTTGGCAGACCATGGATTCGTGTCATGGGTTGTGTCCCTTCCACTTTGCATCGTTGTGTAAATTTTGAGCATGAAGGACACACCTATACCATACCAATGACTGTCACCTTTTAAAACATGCAACATGCTTTACTAACCTAATGATGTGCTTATACCCATTAAGGCATCTACCTCCATGACCACTACCACTTCACCTACACCTCTGCTTACCAGTATAGTCATTACCTCAACCGCACATACCTCCTCCATTCCTACCGCTGCCACAACCTCCACAAACCAAACCATCAGCCTCCCAATCTATTAGCTCCACCTCCATGTCGACCTCCGACACATCGTCTATTCCAGCTACCCACATACCAACCACCGATCCTTGGAAGGCATTTTTCAACACCTACTTTAGGGGAGTATCATGTATATAGTGTCAACACATTCCTTACCCCACAAGAGTATGGAGGTCTTCACCAACACCCTTGTTATAATCACCACATAGGAGAATGACTCCTGTATGGTCCTCCTCACCTATGGGGGACTTGATACTACCACTTACACACTTGAACCACTGTCACAAACCCGCCCATTTTCCACTGACTTCTAGTCACTCACCAATCGTTGTTTCGCCCACACCTTCCTACACTGATGTGCATGGAAGGGTTTTGGTTTTGTATTTTATGAGCAAGGTCACCATATAGTTATTACATGTACTACCTGCAAACATAATGACCGTAGTGGTATCAAATTTACCGAACCACCTATTAAGAAAGCCTGCATTGAACTCATTGAGGATTTCGGTCCTTCTTCACCACCATCGCCACCTTTGCCGACAGCAGTCAATGGATCTAGAATCCATTCCTCCTAACTTTTTTCATAAACACCATCTCTTTGGGGCCTCTAACTTCTCAACATGAGGGCGAGGCTCCCTCCTCTCTTCCATTCTGTATCCCGAAATTATCAATGTTGATACACCTTCCATTAACATCATTCAATGTTAGGATGATGAATCTATACTCACCTACCTTGGTGCTTTGAAGACTCATATATTCATCATTCGTTACCATCGAGACGCAAACCATATTGAATGAATGAATCAACTATTGAAATCAACATTCATACTTAGGATGACCCTCACATTCTAAAGAATGGATAATCTTTAGATCTTCTTGAGCGAGAAGCCATCACTACTTTTCTCAAAGATCATAATCACACTTTCACTTGGTCTTTCATGCAGACATGCACGGTATTGACCCCACCATCATGATCCACAATATTGTAACCATTCTCGATGTCAAACCGTTGGTGCCCATTTTAATCCTCTGTTATTTTCCCATCTTTCCCCTTTGTTCTACATGCTCAAAAAATGTTTTTCTTTGAGTTTGGTGGTCTGCAAGTTTCCCCATCCCGATTGAATGCTTTAAATGGCTTATAAACCTATTATTTTTCCCAATATGAAAGAAATATACATCCAGGCTCTATTTTATGCCCTAAATTTCCAAATCCATGGGCCTCTATCATTTTTTCCATTTTTCCCGACTTGTGGAGCTTGAATTTGCTCATTTTGTACTTATTTTCCCTCATAAAATCCTTCCCCATGGTCAAAAATTGCTTAAAACCACTTCCCATATGTTTTTTGACTAAAAATCCTTTACCCATGATGAAAAAATCGAATTCAAGCATCCTTAGAAAATTTTGTGTTTTTCACGGTCGTACGGGTGTCATTTGACCGTCAAAATTAAGCTCAAATGACGTCTCCTACATGGCCGCATCTTGTTGGACAAGGATCGGTGGGGTTTCTTTGAAAAACTTAGTGTTTTTGGCTTTGGGAAAAATTTAACATTACCCCGCAACTCCGTAGGAGGACACGTGTTGTGTTCTTATGCCAAGGCGGGATGGAAGGTAGGTGGGGAACTTAGGAAAAATTTTCCTTTTTACGAAGGTGGAAAAAGGGTGTGGAAAATCCCATGGGTCTGCAATGGAGTAAGGGGTGGACACGTGGCGAGCGTAGAAGGAAGTGTGCCAGCGAGGGAAAAGGGGAAATTGTTCCCTTTTATAAAAAGACTTAGAGCAAAAATTAAGCCACGGAGTGCGAATGAGCCACGGGGAGATAGGTGGCGAAGGCGAGTGGGTCGGCGGGCTACGAGAGGCAAAAGGGAATTTTTTCCCTTTTGCAAAAAGACTTAGAATGGAATATTTGAGGTGTGGATCTGTAATAAATCAAAACATGACACGTGTCGGGACAGGGGTGGAGGTGTGGGCCGTGGGAAAAAACTGAATTTTTTCCAAATTCCAAAAAAAGGTCAAAATGCATAGAATTGAGCCGCGATCCCAATGGGACCCACCATATGCCACGTGTCATCACCAAAATTCAAACATGAAGGGGCGGAGAAAAAGGTCCATTTTTTCCATTTTCTCAAAAAATTTAAAAGGTCAAAAAGTGAGCTCAAATTCATTCCCAGTAGTATTTTGACATGTGGAGGGCCCAGATTGAAGGAGAAAGAACAGATCAAGGGTAACTGTACATTTTCATTTTTGGCTGCCATTTTTTCTCTAGGAAGCTTGGAAATGTGAATTTTGGATCATTTTTCATCGATTTTTTGGTGAACTTGTGTCCTTTGTGCCTGCAAAGATCAATGCAAGTGGTTTTAAGGATTAATTTGCAGATTTGAGGTGTTTTTGAGATAAATTTTACTCAAGCCCGTGTAAAATGTGAAATATCAAATTATAAAGTTGTAGAGCCAAATTTGGGAAAGGATAAGATGAAATAATGAGAGAAAGGGGTCTGCATGCCTTGAGGATGAAAAATGTGCCTCCACAATGGATAATGATGAAGATTTGTAATGATTTACCTTTTTGCATGCCTGGCATCTCCTTCTCACAGAATTGGTTAAATGTCACTTTCAAAATGTCATGAGTGAATTTGTAACAAACTAAGATGCCATGGCATATTCTTTTCTTGGGAAAGAAGGATCAAATGTAATAGAATGTTATATAATGCATGTTTTAAGACATGTAAAGGGTCGGAGAAAACTTAGAATTTCATGGGAAAACCTGGGAAAAAGCCAATTCTCTAAGAAACTACCTAAGAACCATTTCTAATTCCTTTTTACATCAGATTTGTATCATGTTGAGTTGGTTTCAGCTATAAATCCATCAACAAGCTCTGAGATTGTTCTTATAACATTCCCTGTTGATAAATTTGGTCATTCTTGATTATTTTGTGTTGTCTCTTGGCAAGATTTGCATAAACTTATATTTCATAATGTTTTCGGTTTGTGTTTCTTCTCTCTGTTTTATTCTTGTGTTTAAAATCTCTCTTGATCATGCATGGTCTCATTTCTTGTTGATAGTTTAGTGGAATTTGCAATCTCGAATTCTCAAGAGCTTTCATTTGATAACAAGATAAACAAATTTAAAATCACTTTACCTTCCTTGAATTCGGAGATTGCTTGTAAACCTTTGGGTGCACCTTAGGTCATGATAAAATAGAGATTTTTTTATACTTTTTGGTTATCTCGCTTCAAAATTTTGTGGCAAGTTGTCAAATATTGTGTGGAATAGTGTAGATTTGGGCCTCCATTTGAGGCACATATCTGGTTGAAGGAGTACCTTAACCCCTTTTAAGCATTATGTTGTTTAGGTCTTACAAGTTTTCGTAAAGGTCCTCAAAGAATTTGGCAAATTCTAGTTAGTCTTGTCTAAAATCTCACACCAAAATTTCATTCAAACAAATTAATCCTACCCATACTACCCCTTCATTGCATTGTGTGTCAACAAAAAATACAATCCATTTACAAAAATGCACAAATAAAATCAAGATCATACCATGTCTTGATAACCCTTGCCTTACATTGAAAATATCTCCATAATCTTGGAGTGACAACTTGTGAAAGTAAGATTTGGAGTGTTGATCATATTTTCTCAAGGCCTTTTGATACTATCTACACAGATTGAGGGATATATTCATCTCCTTCACCATCTAGGGGTTACAAAATAGGTCCTCTTACCTTTGTTGAAAGGCACAACCTAAAATATTTAGGACAAGATCAAGTCCTATTTGAGTGCTATCCATCTCTCCACATATCTAGGTGCCAGTTAGATAACATCCCCACTACAAAATGACACACATCATGATCTATCTGTCATGAAGCTTCATGCCATATCTCGGATCTTTGCTTTCAGACTAAAAAGGAGAACAAATTTGGGTACCACCACTTTTACAGTCACGTTGTTAGGGACATTATTTAGTATTTCAGTATTTCAAATCCCTGGTAATACTTATTCTATGATTTATGTGCAATTACAAATCTGAGCATCACCTTTTGATCAGATTTATAAGGCTGGAATGAAGAAGTAGAGTTCTTAGTTTGATCTGATCCGTGTGCATACATATTTGAGATATTTGAATGCATATCAAACCCTGGTGATGTCCTTTACAAATTCTACATGCAAATACATTGTTGAAGCATCATTTTATAATCAGATTTGTAAGGATTAAGTGAAGATATAAGTTGTACCTGTAATTTTACCAATTTCCAACAGTGGTTTCACTTCAATTGCATTTGTTATTGATAAATTCAAGAAGAGGAAGGTCTGATCTATAAAGTTTTGCAATATTTTCAGTACTGATTGGTATTTAATAGAGTATTTTAGTGCATTTGCACTAGGGTGAAAATCCTTAGTGGTGACTCCATGTTGTTCGATCTTCATAAATACCAGTGTCTTACCTTTTTGTCATTTATTTTATGTGGCTAATATCTACAAAGCGGAAAGAAGAAAATCTCTTTTCATTAAATACTCTGCTAAGAAGTTGTTCTCAGATTCAAGGAACTCATAGTTGGATGGGAGAAGAGTTTGGAAGGTGGTTGGAGAGAAAATCTCAAGGAAGGAGGATCCCTTGGTTTAACTTGAGATTGACCAACCTATCATTAAGGACTAAAGTTCTTCTTCAGGTAAATCTGAATCAGATAGTCTGCCTAACAATTTTCATTCTCCATCGAGAGAGGGACCTTCATTTGTTTTTGAAAATCTTGCCCTTCATTCTGCTCCTGTTTTCACAAAATCTTCTAGAGTTTATCAAGAGGCTGATCTTATAGGGGATATCCATTTTGAGGATTATATTCCTATTCCCCAAATACCTCTCACTCCTCATCATTATGTTTCTCCTCCAAGACCACCACCTCAGAACAATATGGCCTAGCCTAGACCTCCATTAGTTGTTAACACCTTTGGTCCTATAAACTTTGTAGGAATGGATGGTTACCCAAATGTTTTCCTAAAGATGTCAGAAATAGATTTCCAAAATTCCAAGGTAATAATGCTATAACTAGTGATCAACATATCAAACTTTTTGTTAACATGATGTAGGATTTTGAAATATAATTTTAAGATGTGTATATTAAATTGTTCATTCGTACACTTGAAGAGGATGCAAGGGATTGGTACAAGGCTCTCCCGATAATTCTATTGACTCTTGGATTGAAATGAAGAATGCATCTAGGTTGCAATATGGTGATAGGACTGATCCTAGGTTTCTCTTGTATGAATTTGAGAATATCAAGAAGAAACCCAATGAATCAGTTCATGACTTCAACACAAGGTTTAACAAAACTTTGAGAAGGCTGCCAGTTAATCTGAGGCCTTTTGATGAATCTTGTTTAATTAAATATGCAGATGCATTTGACAAGAAGGCAGCCTATTACTTAAGAGACAAGAACCCTACCAATATAAGGCAAGCTTTCACCATGGCGCTTCAAATTGAAAACAATATCAAATCAATTGGGAAACCTATCAACAAAGATGGTGTTAAATTGGAAAACCCTGAAAAACCTCAAGCTACCAAGGGTGTCGATTTAGAGGAGATTGTGAAAACTTTAGCATGAGCTATCAAAGAAATCTCATACAAGTTGGCAAGAGTGGGAAAGGAATTGGGAAAACTTCACAAGGTTATCCAAGAGCACAAAACCATGACAGATTTGCCAATCATCCTAGAAGTGATCGGAGGTTTGATGATAGAGGGAAAGGACCTATGGGGTCTGCAAATAGACATCCTCAAGCACGTGAAGGAAGATTGTTTCTGATCTCCTAATTTCTAGAGTTATTGTTGTTGAAGAAGTTGTTGATATTGATTGGTGTGATAGGTGTTTTCTACCACATCCTCCATGTGAAGTGGACCATCAAGAAGGTGAAGCTAATAATGATGATGGTACTAATGATGATATCTGCATGGTGGGTTGTTCTTCAAGCTCACAAGGAGGAGCAACATCTACTAAAGTAATAAGTGCTAGGACTGCTACTACCTTTTGGGATTACATCAAACGGGTACAATTATTTCTTCCCCACATACTCTTGAAGTTGATGTAGTGCAAGCTTTTGAAATTCCTAACAATTACTTTGAATACTTAAGAGCTTTGATGATTAAGAAGTATGATGGTGGTATCCCTTCAGAGGAAGATAGATAGTTGTTAATGAATGTTGTTGCTCAAGAGAAAGAATGTAACACTAGGAGAAAATTTTTAAGGGAGTTGGGCCTCAATCCAAACCTAAAACACCCTTGCTTACAAGTATTCCCAAAGACTCTCCTAGAGAGAAACACCTACCAAAAACTCTATTGTCCCAAGCAAAAATTACAGTCCTCCTCATGCCTAAGCTGCCAGGAATCCCATACAATCTAATGAATCTACTTGTCTCCCTTCCAATGTTGCCTTACCAAAGAGTATTTCATATGACATAGCCTAGGTATTGAGCCAAATCAAAGTGATTGTTCCAATCAATGAGTTTCTTAGGATTCTTGAGCATAAGAAGAGAGCATTTGAGTACTTGGGATTGAAGGAGGAGAAGGTTACTCCAAGAAGAAATGAAAATGTTGTTGAAACTCCTCCTTATATCATTGTAGACCTTGGAACACCACCAATAGTAGAGGATCTTAGAGAGACACCTGAGGTATATTTGGGGATGTCCTTGGTTGATTCCTAATTGAATGTTGATCCATTCTTCACAACTTTGATCATAAAGGATAGGCTACTTCACAATTGTATGTTTGATTCCAGTGCATCATGTAATGTCTTTCCTCTAGAAGTCATGAATGAGTTGGATATCAAACTAACAGTAGCCTATGGAAAGTGTACTACTATGGACTCAAGAGAAGTTTTGATAGTTGGTTGTGTGAAAGGTTTGATGGTGTAACTTACATCTTATCCCAGGAGGAATTTAAAATTGGATGTTGTGATTGTTGATTGCCTGCTAAGTGGGGTATGTTATTATCAAGAAAGTGGCTGCAAGTACTAGAGGTAGTTTCCAAATGGATATGTCTTTTGCCACCATTCCCATTGAAGGCAGCCTTTTCAAGCTCTATGGAGAAAAGAAAATGTTGCATCTAATTAAGGACCCAAACAATGCTTCTTATGAAATATTGTTTGATAATATTGATATTGATAATTTTATTGGGTTTTCGATGGAAAAGAACACAAGATGGATCAGTCAAAGTGCCTTGAATAGGTAAGTTCTCCTTGGACCTTGCTATTGTATGGAGCTTGCTCCAAATTTGGAAATGGTGCTGGTGTAATTCTGATTTCTCCTAGCTTGGAAGAATTTGTTTTTTCCTTCAAGCTTAATTTTGAATGTACTAACAACACTTTGTTGAGTATGAAGCCTTGTTATTGGGTCTGAGAATTGCATGGAAGTATGGTGTCAAGGACATCATTGCAAAAGGATATTTGGAGTTAATTTTCAAACAAATAAGAAAATTGTATGCTACAAAAATCAGCAGATGAAATAGTATAAGCATGCCAGTTTGGGATTTAATTGAGATGTTTGATTCCTTCACTATTGTGCATCATGTGAAGTATGAATGCTACTACCGACAATTTGGCAAAGTGTTGGGGTCAAGATTTGAAGGTTGCACCATTTCACCTTATTGTGATTATAATTTTGAAGTGTTAACTAGACCAGCTATCCATGATAATATCAAGCATTGGCAAGTGTTTAATGATGATACTCAAGTGAAAAGGTTCTTACAAAACCAAGGTGAGTTTGAGATCATAATATTGATTGGGAACCATTGGTATGTGTGACTGAAGGAAGAGAGACTTTTTTTGGAAAGGATATTATCCAATTGAAAACTAACACCATTCCTAGAGGTCTTGTTGCTCTTGAGTCAAATTTTAGTAATGTTGATTGCATCATTAATAGAAACATATCTACCTCAAGGGATGTGGAAGAGCATGACTTGGGAAAAAATGACAAGCCAAGAAAATTTTGGTTGAGCTATAGTCTAAACAAGGAAGAAAAACAATCCTACCTCCAATTGTTGAAACAATATCAAGACTGTCTTGCCTGGTCATATTCAGAGCTGAAAGCATATAGAGAAGACTTATTCCAACATGAGATCCCTCTTGAGAAAGATTCCAAACCATTCAGATAGAAGCAAAGGCCGATTAATCCACTCCTCTTCATGAAAATACAAGATGAATTGAAGAAACTAAAGGAGGGAGGGATCATTCAGCCCACAAGGTATTCATCTTGGGTTGCAAACCTTATGCCAGTTAGAAAGAAGAATAGAGATATCAGACTTTGTGTAGACTTTAGAAATCTGAATAGAGCTTCATTGAAAGAAAATTATCCTTTTCCAAACATGGAGAACATGTTGTAGTTAGTGACTGGATCTGAATTTTTGTCCACCTTGGATGGTTTCTCTAGCTACAATCAAGTTGTTGTCAAGGAGTCAAAAAGATTTAAAACTACCTTTACCACTCCTTGGGGAACATATGTTTATGTAAGAATTCCTTTTGGTCTCATGAATGCTGGAGCTACTTTCCAAAGAGCAATGGATGTTGCTTTTTCTGGTTACTTAAATGACTTTATGCATAGTTTATCAAGATGATGTGATTTGTGTTTTCAAGGAACAGAAAAGATCACTTGCGGCATTTGGAAAGAATGTTGATCAGATGTAGAGAATTTGGAATCTCTCTTAATCCAAATAAGTATCACTTTCAGGTGAAAAAGGCCAAGCTTCTTGGTCATATTGTTTCAAGGGCGGTGTCATGATTGACCCTAAGAGAGTAGAAGCAATCAGCAAGGTTCCAATTCCAAGAACAAAGAAGGGCATCCAATCCTTCTTTGGGAAAATCAACTTCATTAGAAGGTTTGTGTCAAATTTTTCTGAATTGACTCTTCCTATTACATGCATGTTAAAGAAATATCAAGTTATCAAGTGGGAGGAGGTTGTTATTTTGGATTTTGAAGGAATCAAAGAGGCATTGAAACATGCACCTATCTTGGCAGCTCCGAATTACAAGAAGCCTTTCCAAATCTTCTCCTTTGCTTCTGAAAATACTATTGCATCTATTTTGCTGCAAAAGGATGAGGATGGGGCTGAGAGGCCTATTGACTTCTTTAGCAAGGCTTTACAAGCTTCTTTGAGTTGAAATATACAATCATGGAAAAACAAGAATTTTCCTTAGTGAAAGCAACAAAGGTTTTCAAGCCTTATATCTTAAGTTCAAGAGTTGTTTCTTATGTTCCCCACACCATGGTAAAAGACATCTTATTAGAGATGGATATCTCAAGCAAAAGATGTAGATGGGTGAAAAAACTGTAAGAGTATGATATGGACATCCAAACCACAAAGCTAGTAAGAGGTTTGGGTCTTGCTAATCTCATGGCTAAGAGCAACTTGTAGACTGTGGAAGTGAATGAAGTAGAGGAAGAAAGGGTAGATGTTTTTAAGAAATTGGTGAGTTCTGAGTGGTACAAGGATATAATATTTTACCTTAGACACCTATGCTGTCCTGATCATTTAAATAAAAATTAGAAAAGAGCCCTCAAGTTGGCTTCTCAAAAATACATCATCACTGACTTTGGGTTGGCTTGGAAGAACCCTGAAGTTGTCCTCTTAAAATGTATAACTGAAGATGAAGCTCCCAAAGTAGTTGCTGATTTCCATGGGGGAGTTTGTGGAGGACACTTTGCTGGAAGAGTTACAACACACAAAGTTTTGAGAGCTGGTTATTGGTGGCCTACTCTCTTCAAATATACAACCATGCTAGTTATAAAATGTGAGAGCTTTCAGTTTTTCTCTAGAAGAATGAAAGCTTCACACTCCCTTCCTTTACATCCTGTATCAATTGAAGCTCCTTTCAAACAGTGGAAGATGGACTTCATTGGTGATATTTCAAACCCTTCTAGTGCTGGACATAAATGGATCCTTATAGCCATAGATTACTTCACCAAGTGGGTGGAGGCAATCCCCACCAAGAAAGCAACACACCAGGTTGTTATGGACTTCTTGTTGAATAATATCATATGCAGATTTGGTGTGCCAGTCAAGATTGTTGCTTGATAATGCCATGTGTTTTAGAGCTAAACCTGATGGCAATGTGTAAGGAATATGGAACCAATCTAACTTATTCTTCAAACTATAACCCCCAAGGGAATGGACAAGCTGAGTCCAGCAATAAGAACTTATTGAAGATCATTAGGAGAACCTTGGAGTTGAACAAGAGAAAGTGGGGTGAAAAACTGAAATTTGCAGTTTGGGCTAATAGAATCACTGCCAAAAGAGTTACTGGAAAGAGCCCCTTTGAGTTGGTGTATGGAACTCAAGATTTTCTACCCTTACATTTGCAATTATCTTCATTTCAGTTTATTCAATAACTTGAAGATCGGGAGATTAGTCCATATGAAGCAAGGATTAATCAGATTATGGAGTTAGATGAAGAAAGAAGAGCATCCCACCAAAGGTATGTCAAATTTAGAGAGAAGTTGAAGAAGTTGTTTTGACAAGGTCACTCCTAGGGCTTTCAATATTGGAGATCTGGTTTTGTTGAGGGACAACATAAATGAAGAAAAGGGAAAACATGGTAAATTTGATGCATTAGGGATGGGCCCTTACTCCATTGATATCGAATTGGTGAGAATACCTTTTTCTCAAAGATTTAGATGGGGAATTTCTTGAACTGCTGTTAATGAAAGGCATCTGAAGCATTTCTTAGATTAATCCCCAAATTTGAGGTATGCACCAACTTGTACAATGTATAGTGTTTGGTTTTTGCTTTATTTTTGGTGTTTTGTTGGTTTGTGGTTTGCCTTGGCGTGTGGCGACCATTTTTGTCGGGTTATCATTTGGTTTTTGATGGTTTTTCTCATGAATCCTTTGACCATAGGATTATTTTGGCACTTGTTCTATGTTTTTCTTATGGAACTCACTTTGGGAGTGCCCATCCACGAGCAGAGCCAATGTTAGTGCTTATTTTGATCCTCTGTTATTTTCCCATCTTTCCCCTTTGTTCTACATGCTCAAAAAATGTTTTTCTTTGAGTTTGGTGGTCTGTAAGTTTCCCCATCCAGATTGAATGCTTTAAATGGCTCATAAACCTATTATTTTTCCCCAACTTGAAAGAAAAATACATGCAGGCTCTATTTTATGCCCTAAATTTCCAAATCCACGGGCCTCTGTCATTTTTTCCATTTTTCCCAGCCTGTGGAGCTCAAATTTGCTCATTTTGTACTTATTTTCCCTCAAAAATCCTTCCCCATGGTCAAAAATTGCTTGAAACCACTTCCCATATGTTTTTTGACCAAAAAATCCTTTACCCACAATGAAAAAATTGAATTCGGGTGTCCTTAGAAAATTCTATGTTTTTGACGGTCATACGGGTGTCATTTGACCGTCAAAATTAAGCTCAAACGATGTCTCCTATGTGGCCACATCTGGTTGGACAAGGATTGGCAGGGTTTCTTTACAAAACTTATCATTTTTGGCGTTGGGAAAAATTCAATGTTACCTGCAACTCTGCAGGAGGACACATGTCGTGTTCTTATGCAAAGGTAGGATGGAAGATGGGTGGGGAACTTAGGAAAATTTTTCCTTTTTTACGAAGGGGGAAAAAGGGTGTGGAAAAGCCCATGGGTCTACAATGGAGCAAGGGGTGGACACGTGGTGGGCGTAGAAGGAAGTTCAGCCGACGGGGCAAAGGGAAATTTTTCCCTTTTGGTCAAAAAGACTTAGATAACAAAAAATTAAGCCGCGGGTCCGAATGAGCCACAAGGAGACATGTGGCGAAGGCAGAGTGGGTTGGTAGGTCGGTGGAGGCAAAAGGGAATTTTTTCCCTTTTGCAAAAAGACTTAGAATGGAATATTTGAGGCATGGCTCCACGACAAATCAGAACATGACACGTGTCAAGGATAGAGGTGGAGGTGCGGGCCCATGGGGAAAAAGTGAATTTTTCCAAATTCCAAAAAAAGGTCAAAATGCATAGAATTGAGCCATGATCCCAATGGGACCCACCATATGCCACGTGTCATCACCAAAATTCAAAGGCGGAGGGGTAAGGGAAAAGGTCAATTTTTCCATTTTTTCAAAAATGTTATAAGGTCAAAAAGTGAGCCCGAATTCATTCCCAATTGTATTTTGACACGTGGAGGGCCCAAATTGAAGGAGAAAGAGCATATCAAGGGTAACTATACATTTTCATTTTTGCCGCCATATTTTCTCTAGGAAGCTTGGAAATGTGAATTTTGCATCATTTTTCATCAAATTTTTGGTGAATTTGTGTCCTTTATTCCTGCAAAGATTAATGCAAGTGGTTTTAGGGATTAATTTGCATATTTGAGGTGTTTTTGAGATAAATTTTACTCAAGCTCGTGCAAAACGTGAAATATCAAATTATAAAGTTACAAAGCCAAATTTGGGAAAGGATAAGATGAAATCATGAGAGGAAGGGGGTCTGCATGCCTTGAGGATGAAAAATGTGCCTCCATAATGGATAATGATGAAGATTTTTAATGATTTATCTTTTTACATGCCCAACATCTCCTTGCGAGAATTGGTTAAATGTCACTTTCGAGAATGTCATGAGTGAATTTGTAACAAACTAAGATGCCATGGCATATTATTTTCTTGGGAAAGAAGGATAAAATGTAATAGAATGTTATATAATTTATGTTTTGAGACATGTAAAGGGTCGAACAAAACTTATAATTTCATGAGAAAATGCGGGAAGAAGCCCATTCTATAAGAAAGCGCCAAAGAACCATTTCTAACTCCTTTTTGCATAAAATTTGTATCATGTTGAGTTGGTGTCAATTTGTAAATCCATCTACAAGCTCGAGATTGTTCTTATAACATTCCCCTACTTTTGATAATTTGGTCATTACGGATTATTTTGTGTTGTCTCTTAGCAAGATTTGCATATACTTATATTTCAAAATGTTTTTAGTTTGTGTTTTTTGCTCTTGTTGTAGTCTTGTGTTTTAAATCTCTCTTGATCATACATGGTCTCATTTCTTGTTGATATTTTAGTGGCATTTGCAATCTCACATTCAGAAGAGCTTTCATTTGATAATGAGATAAACAAATTTAAAATCACTTTACCTTCCTTGAATTCGGAGATTGCTTGTAAACCTTTGGGTGTACCTTAGGTCATGATAAAATAGAGATTTTTGATAGTTTGTTGGTTATCTCGCTTCAAAATTTTGTGGCAAGTTGTCAAATATTGTGCGGAATAGTGCATATTTGGGCCTCTATTTGAGGCACATATCCAGTTGAAGGAGTACCTTAACCCCTTTGAAGCATTATGTTGTTTAGGTCTTACAAGTTTTTGCAAAGGTCCTCAAAGAATTTGGCAAATTCTAGTTAGTCTTGTCTAAAATCTCCCACCAAAATTTCATTCAAACAAACTAATCCTACCCATACTACCCCTGCATTGCATTGTGTGTCAACAAAAGAATACAATCCATTTACAAAAATTCACAAATAAAATCAGGATCATACCATGTCTTCAGTAACCCTTGCCTTGCATTGAAAATATCTCCATAATCTGGGAGTGACAACTTGTGAAAGTCAGATTTGGAGTGTTGATCATATTTTCCCAAGGCATTTTCATACTATCTACACAAATTGAGGGATATCTTCATCTCCTTCACCACCTGGGGGTTACAAAATAGGTCCTCTTACCTTGGTTGAAAGGCACAACCTAAAATAGTTAGGACAAGATCAAGTCCTATTTGAGTGCTATCCATCTCTCCACAAATCTAAGTGTCAGTTAGATCACATCCTCGGCTATAAAATGACACACATCATGATCTATCTATCTTCAAGCTTCATGCCATATCTATGATGCTTCTTAGACCTAAAATGAGAACAAATTTGGTCAAAGAAGAACTTCAGCACCTCCTTTCTGTTTCCTTCATTTTACCCATTGATTATCCCCGGTGAATTTCAACATTGTCCCCGCTACTAAGGCGACAGTGGGGACTTTGCATTTGCACAGATTTCCATGACCTCAACCTTTCCTACCCAAAAGATGATTTCCCTCTACCTAGTATTGACCAACTGGTTGACCTTACCACTTGTCACGAGATGCTATCACTCATGGATGGTTTCTTGGGTTATATCCAAATTTTACTTGCCCTAGAGGATCAGCACAAAGCGCATTTATCACCCTTGGGGACTCTGCTATTGTGTCATGCATTTTGGCCTTAAAAATGTTGGTGCCACCTATCAGCATCTTATGACTTACATCTTCCATAGCATCATGCATTACATATTGGAAGATTATGTGGACAACCTCCTTTCTAAATCTAAGCATTGCTCCAACCACCTCACCGTCCTAAAAAACGTCTTTGACCACCTCATTAAATATTGCATTCACCTTCAGCCCAAGAAGTGTGTTTTTGCATTCCTCTTAGGAAAACTCTTCAGATTTATCATTTCCCTACATGGTATAGAAGTTTTCTCTGCTAAAGTTAAGGCCATTTCGGAAATACCTCCCCACTAACCTTAGGTAACTCTGCCAGCTGCAAGGTAAGTTATAGTCTATTCACCATTTCATTTCACAATTGTCTGATCGGTGTCAACCATTTCATCACCTTCTCAAGAAGGATGTCTCCTTTAAATGGGATGATGATTGCCACAAATATTTTTAGGCCTTAAAACAATACCTTCTTCAACCACCCATACTCACTCTTCCTTAAGATGATCAACCCTTCTACCTATACATCTTAGCTATCGATCACTCTTTGGGGCCATGCTAGCTCATCACAATGAACAACATAGGTAGCAGGTGGTTTATTACATAAGCTATACACTTTTAGAATATGAAACTTGATACACCCATCCCAAAAAAATTCTTACCCTTAGTTTGTGTTGCCACAAAACTCGACATTGCCTACTCAACCATAAAACCTATGTTGTGACCAACACCGACCGCTTACACTTCATGTATGCCAAATTGTATCAAAATCAGCATGCCACATGCTGGCTTATGCTGGCTGACCTCGACCTCAAATTCATCCATCAAAATTACATTAAGGGCTAGGCTATCACCGACAGGTTGGCCAATGCACCAATTTTCGTGGATCAACCCTCTAATTTTGACTTTCAAGATGAGTCAATTGCCACCTTTTCCCTAGATGAATATGTTTACCAAATGAAAATCTTCTTTAATGGTTCCAAGTGTTAGCGTGGGGGTGGGGTAGGACTTTTCCTCATTCCACTTGATGGTGAGCCCATGCCTTTTTCTTTCAAACTAGATTTTGATTGTATAAACAATATTGCCAAATACAAAGTGCTCGTTTTAGGTCTCCAAGATGCCTATGCCCTAGATGTCAAACCAATCAACATTTTTGGTGATTCCAATTGGTCATAAACCAAGTCAATGGTGTATACCAATATTGTAGTGAGACACTTCAAAAGTATAAACATCATGTAGAAATAATTTTGACCACCTTCGACCGTTATGCCCTTCACACCATCCCACATTTAACCAATAAATTTGAAGATACTATGGCCTGCTTGGCTTCTCAAATCCCCGCTTCACCCGCCGATTCTAAAATCTTTGTCACCATATAATGACTCCAATCACCCTCTTATTTACCTCACAATGTTTACTCTATCAGAACCACTACCCCAGACCTGAGTGACCTTTTGAATAAACAATACTCCGATTATCTCTCTCCGTCTTACCCCCGATCTCACCCGTAATGGACAACGTGCCTTCCTTAAAAGTTCTCTCATTACGTCATCATGGAGGTGCTCCTCTATAAATGTGGCTTTGATGGTATTCTCTTACAATGCCTCATGATTTTGAAATCCCCTATACCATTAAAGAAGTTCATGACGACATATGTGGAGGTCACTTGGTGGCCTCACTTTGTTGCTAAGTGTATTCTTCGCCTAGGCTATTACTGGCCAACCCTTAACCATGATTGTTACAAATATGTCAAGTGTTGTGTAAAATGCCAACAACATGCCAACCTTCAGCATACACCCATTCATGCCTTACAGGTCACCCGTGGCCTTTGGCCCTTTTCTCAATGGGGTTTAGATCTTGTTAAAGAGATCAATCCCCATTCTTCCCAATGCCATCAATGGATCATCATTACCACCAAATATTAAACCAAATGGGTTGAAGCCATACCACTCATCTCCACGAAAGCTAAGAAAATATGTGAGTTCATCAACCATCACATCATTTTTGACTTTGGTGTTCCACATCACCTCATCACTGATAATGGGAAACAATTCAAAAATAAAACATTATGAAAATTTTACAATGCTTTTGGCACTAAGCTAAGTTTCTTGTCACCTTATTACCCACAAACCAATGGCCAAGCCAAATCCACTAATAAAACCTTGAACAAAATTCTCATGAAAGTGGTTAATGATACTGCGAAGGACTGACATACACACATTCCTTTCACTCTGTGGGCATACCGCACTAGTATTCGCACTTCCACTGCTGCCACACCTTTTCTATAGTCTATGGTACGAGAGGTTTTTCTACCTCTTGAAGTATAGATTCCCTCACTCCACATTTCTCTTCATGGCATGCTCAATGATGAAGATTTTTGTTAGGACCATTCAGCACAACTTGAGTTATTAGACGAACGTCGTCTTAATGCTCTTGACCACCTTCAAGTTTACCAAAAACATATCAAATGTGCCTATGATAAATGTGTCCATGAATGTTTTACATTGATGATCTCGTCCTAAAATAAAATCAACATGTAACTAAAGTATAAAAAAATCAATGGGGGAAATTTTCTCCTAATTGGCTTAGACCATACATCGTGACCCATACTTACGGATCAGGTGTTTATCGTTTATCTTCACTCTATGGTAAACCTGAACCAGAGCCCCTTAATGCCTTGCATCTTCGACCATTATACTATTGAATTTTAGTCCTACCTCACTTTTTTCCTCTTTCCATGCTCATCCCTTGAGTGCTATCCACTTCCTCTACCATCACCAATGATTAAATAAGAATCGTGTGTGTACCCATCACGTTTTATCTTCTCTTAAATATGTGCACCATAGCGCTGCACATACCATGATTCTCATGGATACTTTTTGTCTATTTTTAGATGAGATCCCATGGTCCTTTCACCCTACTTTACGAACAAGAATCATATTCTTCACCTTGGTCATATCCATGACTTAAAAGCCCTAACTCCGGGATTCAAATCCTTGAGTCAAACTTCCAATAAAAGATGACTCCCTCAAAAGGACATCTCTTCTCTTCACATCACTACTATAAATAGACTGCTCCCTCGAAGGACAGCTATATAAAGCTCTTTCAAAAAAAAAAAAGAGAATCTGAATTGAAGCTTCCCGCATCGATCAGCTTCATGAAGACCTCAAGGAGTTAATTTCCTCATCCCATATAGACTTCCCACATTGATCATTCTATCTCAAATATCAGTCAAAACAGAAATCCTTTTAGTCATGGAATTTCCCATTATGACCATGGATCTCTTGCAGACAAAGAGCATGCTACCTCGTATCATAAAAAAATTAAAAATTAAAAATTAAAAAATTAAACCACCTTTCATCCCTCTCACCATTTGCACTCCCATTTCCTATCACCTCAAAGGACCTCTTAGAACTTTGTCATTTGGTGATCATGTGACTAATTTTCACCTTTAGGATAATGACTCATGCAAAATTTTTAGGGTCTTATGTTCATGAGCCTACCTTTGATATGGTCCACCAGTTATGATCCTCACCAATCAAGTGGCTTTCTTGCTCCCTTTTATCTTTTAACCTTCTTTATTACGTATTAATTACCTTATACAGGTCTTGGTCTTCGACGCCTTCCCTTTAGGTAATCTTCTTCTTCCACACTCAAAATCACCTATACCAAGTTACCAAAACTCACCCACACCTAATGAGGCCTAAACCCAAATCATGCCTAAAACCTACCATCTCATTCTCATACCTCCTCATATTCTTCCCTAGCTTATGGGAGAACTACATCAGCCTGAGGTCCCTTTTCACCGGGACTATGTAGGTAGCACTCCGAGGGCATGGGGCCCTTGGAGGTTAGCTCAACCACTCTCTACCCTAACCAATTCATCTTTCATCTTCCTAAATCACATTCTACCCTACTTAGTTTCCTTTTTATATCAAAAATTGGAAATTAAACCAAACAAACAAAAAGTTGCTTAACATTTTTATCATCATCACAACATACATTTATTATGACTACCATTTCTCTACCATCATCATGCATATATTATAAAACATTTTAAACATGACCCATATCATCATTCATTGCACAAATTAATGAATCACAACTTCAACCAATTTAAACTCAATCCATGCCTAAAAACCTAACTCAACCATGCCTATGACCTAACTCAATCCATGCCTAAACCAACCTGACTCCATCATGCCTCACTCACCTAGTTTCCGTCCATATCACGAAAAAATTAAAATTCTCATAAAACACCAACAAATCATCAGAATCTCATCCATCTCATCATATAAACAAATATGTGTCTCTATACAATATACATGGATATCCAATCATGTACATCTCTCAAAATCATCGGCACATAGGCTGATACCCAATACAAAATGTCATGCACGTAGGCTGGTATCATATACAATAAACAATACAAAATCTCTTCAGCACATAGGCCGGTATCATCATCAAAAGCTCAAAAAAAAAAAACTCTCATGTACATCCTCACTATCTTCGGCATGTAGGCCAATATATATCAAAAATAAAAATATCTACAAAATGGCAGAGCACATGGCTATCAGGCATCTCCCTGATGGGTATCCATCATCTTTGTCTCACCTGTCTCCTCCTCGGCCCCTATGTGGTGTCCCACTAACAACAATGTCTATGGCCTAGCCCCTAAAGGCCCTACATCTGGAGCTGGCCTCCGTGCACTTTGGTCGCCTCACCATGACCCTATCCATGGGCTCACTAGCCCCCTATGCTCTCCCTCACACCGACTACGGGAACTCCTCTTAGTCAAGGCCTTATGGGATCTATACTCTGCATATGACTGAATGAAAATCCTGGCCTCCAGCAAGTGATCATGATAATACCGTGCCTCACCCAAGGCATATCTTAAAATGCCTACAGTGCTGTCTGTGGTGGTGCCATCGCCTTCTAACCATATCCTACCCCTCTTGTATAATGGGACCTTGTCCCTGAACCTATGTTGGTGCCACCGGCCCTAGACCTTGTGCCTATATATGGGCCTGAAGGGCTACTATCTCTGCCTGTGCTACTATCGCCTAACCCTGTAAGCCCATAACTTGTCCCTACACCGTGGCTAACTGGCCCTATAAATCTATCACCTGCACCTATAGGGTGGCTACCTGTACCCCATCCCCCTCTCCCTCCTCTCCATCTCCACCCTAGGCGGTACTGTCCTGTCCTTCATATGCCTACAGTGTGACCACCTATGCCTGTAATGTGGCGACTGTGCCTATGTACCTATCAACTACCTGCATGATCCCCAACTGGGTCACTAGGGTCGCCACCTACCCCTGGAGGGCATCTCTCTAAATGGTGATGGTGGCTAGATCTGGCTACCCTTTCCTCGGTATCTTGCTCTCATCGTGCCACCCACCACTATCTATATCCATCTACCACCCCGGCATCATCTATCTGCTTATCGACAAAATGCTCCTCCTCCCTAGTTGGCACTATAGGTCAAGGTGGAGACATCGGCCTCTCCACGTCATCTCTCTGGTACTATGGGAAGGGTGGCGGTACATCCTGATGCAGCCCAAACTGTCACTGACCCACTCTATAGGTATCAGCTCGTGCTCTCCTACTCACCACCCCTCTATCCACCTGTAGATTTGAAGCCCATCTAGCTCTACTACCATCCCCCTATATGACAGGAAGCCCACATATGGCCTCTAAATGATGTCCACCCTAGACAACCCCTCCAATGGACACTGTAGTATGCTACATCATGTGTAACCCTCATGCCTCGGCACTCTCCCATGGCTAGTACCCACCACCTATACCCCACTGTGTAGCAACCCCCCTCAAAATAATCTACTTGGGGCATCCCAACTAGCCACACACACATAATGTGCTCATAGGCCCCGATAATGTAGTAGAAAAGTACAACATAGGTTGAACCACCGTAGCCACCCATATGCCCACAACTCCATGTATATCTACGCTAAAAGTACAGGTGCCCATGCAAACCGGGTCCTGTCTATCATCATGTCATGTAGCACCCCATCAAGCTGAACCCGGGAATTATCCACCTCTCTTCATCTGGTAGTACAAAACATCACACTTCCCTAATCAACAATACAACCACCCTCATCTCCTCGAGGTGGGCTCTGTACATCACTCCATAGCTCATACTCACGCTATGGAACCACAAATTGCCACACCCTTGCTGAATACCTGGTGCCAATAACTCCTCAAACACCTCTGACAAGATTGATTACACCTGCCTCCCTAATATCAGCAGCCACAAGATCCTATAGACATCCTCCAGGGTGATCATGAGCTCACCCATCGGCAGATGGAAGGTATTGGTCACCGAGTCCCATCTGTCGATGAGGGCAACCATCAAACTCACCTCCCGGACTACATGCTGGTAGCGTCTGACCCCAATCAAGCCCACCTCTACCACATGATGCCACTCCTCATGTATCATGCTCCCTCATACCTCCAAAAGTAATGGTGGTACCCTATCTCTCATACGTAACTGATCTCTCACCTGCATCCAACAAAATGATCACATTATTAAACACTTACCCACATCTACAACTTTTACCATTACCTTTGACCCCAAATTCCACCGAACCTATCTACCCATACCCCAAACCTTCACCTTTTTACCTTTCTTTTTGACCTCACATTCCATCCTAACCTACTTACCCATATCCTTACATCGTAGCCTTACCTATCTATCCATACCTTTCCCTATCTACCTTTACCCTTTCCTATCTCTCCCTACCCACTAAACTTACCTTGTTTATCCCCATGTGGACCAACACCACATTGGTGACCCCGGTCTAACCTTTACCAACCATGGTCTCACTACGATTGGCATTGATCACCTCCCTTATGACCGAATCTTTGGTCCGTACCCATACCGCGCCGGCCTTGTGTGGGAACCGACGGCGTCGATCACCGCTTTGTCGTGGTGACTACCATGACCCCAACCCCTCACATCACTTCCTACCCCTCCTTTACCTATCTTCTACCCTTCCCCCTTCCCATTTCATCAATTTTCTTTCCAAATTCAAATTTAAATTCCCCCCCAAAACACCATTTCCTCCCTCCCAAAATTCTTCCTAATTTAACCAAACAAACAACAATAGGCTTTTACTCCTACCTCATCTTGTTGCCATTGCCGTGGTGGCACCTTAGACTCTGCACCAGTCCACCCAATCCCTCTCCTGCCTCTACCATCACCGACTACCCACTAGATCTCAAACCAATCAATTCTCTCTCCCCGATCTCATGGCCCCACCTATCAATCCACACTCACCACCTACGTGGCTAGCCAACTCAACTCTCTGAGGCACTCCGTCGTTTTCCTCTTCCCTTTCTCTCTCTTTTCATTTTCTACTCTTTTGCAAATCACAAATGACTTTCAAAAACATGGTCCTTTATTTTTAAACCTACCCAACCCGAGCTGCTACAATTTCCCCTTGAGTGACACATTGGTCATGTGCCCTATCTTACCGTGGTGCCATTCGATTATACCTATCTGGCATCGGTCACCCTCTCTTCCACATCACCCACAATTTCACCCTATTACCCTAAACTTTCATCGGTTTCCTTGCTTAGCCTTTTTCCTCCCCCTATCCCCAATTTTTGACCTAAACCCCTTTTTATCCTACACTCACCTCACTGGCCACAAAATTTGACCTTCTTGACCTTACCCTTTCTCCCCTCACCTCGTCCTCATTCGGGGACTCATTATTTTGCCTATACCTTGGCCCTACCCGTGCCGTGACCTAGATATTTGGACCTGAACCATCATTTGTACCCTTTGACCCCATGTGTTCGCTTTAACATGGTGGCACTGCTATTACTGTGTTGATTGACCTAATGACCTTACCTTGTCTCTTGATGTGACCATTTATTCGACCTAACCTTTGGTGTACCATAACATACCTAAACGTTCTTGCACTGACCTATGTCATGTTTCCTGACCATATCCTATACCTTAGATACAAGAATCACTTCAACCTTGTTTGGATAAACCTATTGACCTTAGACAATGTAGATTTTTCATGCTCTTCAACATGGTACCGTGTTGCAGTTTATACGTGTACGTGTATTTGACTAATACTACCTTTGACCCTAACCCATTACCTAGATTATCTCGAGTAAACCTTCTTCCTTTTTCCCCGTTACCCACCTTCATCTTCATCACATTCACCTTTTATCAAACCACTCATCACTTCTACCTTTTGCCTCATCGGTTCTTAGTTTGAGGGGATCACCTTCACCTAAACATGGGGCAACCACATCTTACTTTTGTCAAAGCATCGCTTACAAGTACAAGCTGCGCAAAAAAAAGGGGCAAAATATAGACACCAAAATTGGGTCACACTCCCCTTAGTCCCTCAATAAATAAATACCTTGAACACATCCACCTAGCCATGGCCCCCTTCACCCTACTATAATATTAATTTAATTAATTTAATTAAATTAATTCATTATCCTCACCATATTTATTATTTAAATATCCTAATTGGGATAATGCCCACATATCCACCTCATCTAGCCACCTCACCCTAAGACCTATTCTTAGTAAGTTGCCATAACTAACTAAGACCTACCCAAACCCTAAAAATCAATGCCTACATTCCCTCTAACCACATTCCCGCATGTTAGAAGGAAGCTTCCATGCTAATCCATAGAGTAAAACAAAACAAGATCCCAGAAAATTAAGGGGATCTACCTAGTTTAGTAAACCTAGGAAATCACACCCTTAATGATGCCGGTTACCCTAAAGCATGTCACCGGTTAATCCGAATAGCTATCGGTTACCTTTTAACCCCACAAAACAACCTTATTTTGAGGTTGACACATTTCTAAGAGATAATCACATCTTTTGAGAACAAGTGACGAAACCAGAGCTGCATGTAAGTAGAACCAGTATTAGCACATGCATCAAAGCATCCATAGCCAGTACCTGAAGCAATCACATAGCCATTTTCCTTCATGGGAGCATCCAGGAAGCACCAAAGCACTACACCAAGTTCATTCCATCGATCACCCACCATTACCAACCAGGCATCAAGCTCGTACAAACAGTAAGTTTTTTTAACCAACACTTATCCATTTATCATTTGGTAGATCCTTTTACATCTGTTATTAGCTTCTACTTTTATTTCTATTCCCCATTATCTACCTCCATGCAAAATTGACCATATTTTTATCCACACCCTTACACTGCCCATACCTGGACCTTAATCATTTTCTATGTATACCTCAGATCCATACAAAAATTTCCATTACCCTCCCATCTTCATCCAGCCTTAGATCTATCACCTAGCCAAGTTTTTATTGAGTTTCCTATACCCGACCATACCGACGCTGGTTACCCACAACCATCACCGGTTAACCTAAAATGACCTTTGGTCATACCAGATCGAGGCCGTCTCTATGTCTTCTACCGAAACAAATAACAAACCCTAAAATTTCCACCAAATACCCAAAATATCCAGAACCTCACCTTGACCAATACCAGTACCCTGACAGTGACCTTGACCTTCAAATTCAATCATAGCCTAACTTTGTTGTGAGCGAATTTGCTTAGTTTAGATGAATGAGATACCTAAATCATTTCAACTACGGTAGTATTTCCTTTATTTTTTGCATTAAGTTTTTTAAATAGTGGATTGATAGTAAATCTCAGGAAGTATCACACTTCCCGGATCTAACATACACTAGGTAATCCACTACATATATTGTTTAACTTTTATTTGGTAGTTTTGTGTTCCATTTCGAGGTAGTTCCTCCAAGCAAAAAAATAACCTCTCATGATCATCTATGGATCAGAATTCATCGTGCACAACAACCTACAACTAGCATCTTAACGGGTATTCCTCCTAGCCCATTACCCTTATCTATTTCGTCAACATTTGAAGAAAATCATCTAGAATCGGGTGAAACATGGTCAATGGATAAGGGACCCTAAAACCAATTTTTATCACCTTCATCGACATGTAGCCTTGATATAAACCATAATTTCCTCCATCCCTTGAATATTCATATGGAAATTAGTATCTGCCATGAAATTTCTGCCATCATCTACATATTCATGTTATTAAAAAACATCATGGTCATTGAGATGACAATATGGGTTAGTGGGGGTTGGATCATATGCGTACTCATCATGATAGGGATCATAAAAATAATATGAAGGGGGATTTTGGAAAAATGGATGTGGGGGAATAATATTTCTCTTGAAACTAAGGGTTCCAATGAGGAAATGAAGTCAAAGTTGCACAAATTCATAAATGAGAGGAAAATGGAAGAAAGGAAAAGGTTTACGAATGAGATAAATGGGTTTGATGGATAAATGGAGTTTTTAGATGTGTTGAGAACTACCTCTAAAGGATGGATATCACCAAGAACACATCAAACTTGATGATATGAAGTTTTAAAGCACTTCAATCTTGTCCCACCAAGATTTCCAAAAACTTGGAGCTCATAATTACACCCTTTTACGGATCATGTAAGCTTTAAAATTATTGGCCAACATGGGATTGTATCCAAGTGTAGGACCTTGAATCTCAAGAAAAACCTCCAGGAAAGTTTGAATCCTCTACCTATCTAACATAATTCTAAAACTACCTCTAATATGACCTACTCTAACACATCCAAGGGACCGGGGAGAGGTAGACATAGAAAGAAAAACCTAAGCTAAAGAGGGTGGTGATAGCACCGAAGGGAGTGATCACTCTCCATAAGGGAAAGAAAGGGAAGAAAATGTAAGAGGGAGAGGGTAGAAATACGTGCCACAGACCCAAATCTACACAACTAACCATTCCCACGCATTGAAAAAAATAAATAGAAACATGCAAGTATGACACACACAACATACCAAATAAATAATAGAGAGGAAGGATACAATAAACACAAGTATGGGGTAGAAAATAGCCATGAACACAAGATATTATTTCTTAAAGGATGCATAGACCATTACATTCATATAAAAAGGGGAAAATAAATTATAGAGACCAAATCGAGGTCTTGAACTCATGGGAGGTTGGCCACCATTTTGGTATGGTACCATTACAACAAAAGAAATTTTGTTTTACAATAGAATGTGTTCCATACTTATAAAAGCTGGGAAAGAGAAAAAGAGGAAGAGAGAGATTTCAATTAGAGAGAGATTCAACCACCAAGAATCCATTTCCATAGATGTCTACAAATAGGTTTGAGTGCCTTCATTTATTTCTTAAACACTCCATCATAATTCAAGGATGAAGCATGAGCATCATTAAACACTAAAGTCTAATTGGTGAGGTGGTTGGATGCTTGATTCTAAATTAAGCATGGTTGTGTGTAATCTACGGACTTCAAATGATTTTGTGGTTTCCTATTGCTTTTCTATGTAATGTGGATTTTGAAAATGTTCCACGGATCTTCCTTTGTTTGGTAAAATTTGAATGTTTCACATTTTTATTAAATGTTACTTTATTTCATGGTAATTCTCCTTGTTATGTAGAATCTTGATTTGGTGACCCTTTTCCTTTTTCCAAATATTTTGAGGTCTAAAAACACTAATCTTTAAGAATCCCATGGAACATTAGGATAATTTTATGTAACTTTTGGAATTATCTACATTCAAACCTACTTCCCTTTATTGTGACGTGCCTATCAAGCACACCATATTTTACATCATGGATTTTATGGGTGGAATTCATCATTGGTTACGTATAATTGAAAAACTCCACATAATGTCATGTCTTTTGAGTCTGCATGACATTGTGCCTTCCATGCCGTGAAATGCTAAGCTTATTTTCCCACTCTTTTCTCCATGGGTCATGTCCTTAGCTGATTTACTAACCTTTTGTAGGTATATAATCCTATGGTGCTCTAACCTACCTTCATCTTATGAGATGCTGATTTGATGCCATGGAAGATTGACTTCTTTGATGCTACGAAGGTAAAATAAACTCTTTGAAGCACTAACTTTTCCAAAAATATTCCCAAGTCCTTTTCTCTACTCCTTTTTCCTATAGGTTAAGAGAACACATGGAACACTACGTTAACATACTCCATAGAAGTCGACTTAGACTTTTATGGCTTTCTTGAAAAAAGTGGATAATTCCATTCTTGATGAGTTGTTCAAAATTGCATGGAAGTAAAAAATTGGACAATAGGTGCATGTAATCTGTTTGTAACTACATATTCTTTCTAAATTATTTATATGTTTACTAAAAGTGTAAAATAAACCATGAATAGATGGAACCTATTTTGAGGCATGTGTGAAAACTATGTTTGAGTACGCGAATCAAAATAAATAGGTATATACTACTAATGTATGAAAAATGTGTAAAGGGATGAATAATTGGCCACCTAGGATAACCTATACCTACAAAAGGAAAGGTGTTTGCACATGGTGCTGAAAATTTTGTCAAAATAAATAAATTATAACAATAAACAATGATAGTAGTAAAAAATAACTAGTAGAAAAAACATTGATTTAATCTAAATCAAATTAAATGTTATTTCATAGTAACTACTATAACAAATGATATTCCAGTAATTAAGTAAAATAATACAAAAAAGCATTCAAAGATGTAAAATGAGAGAGGTATATGACTTAGTTATTTTCGTGCGACCTAGGAATGATCATCTTGTGTATCTATTGGAACCGGTTGGAAATAATGCCAAAAGGATTGTTGATCATTTTAGAACTTAGGATTGTGTCAAACAAAAGTTCCCACAAGAGGATAGGACTACCCGGGAGCTATTGATTGACTTGATCACCTATGTCTACTCGGATGCTTAGAATCTGGTCTTTTTGGGCTAGAATATTTTCTCTTCTACTAGCTCTTTGTCACTCACGTTTTGTTGTTAGGGTTCTAATCATACCTATAACTTGCAAACAAAACTACCTACACATGTCCACAAACTACATCAAATCTAATAAAAATATGTATAATGTGAATTCATACTAACCCAAAAACTCAAGCGAAGAGTGAACTTACAACCAAGGGCTACTGAGTACATCTCAGACTCCATGTAGTTCTTTGTGTATGTGTGTGTATCTATGTCCCATGCCCTAGGTTTCTCTTGTACAAGTTGCATGATGATAGCGGAATATATCTAGATTGTCTTGAGTATGTAGAATGTGTGTGATGGAATAGAATAGACTTTCCTCCTATGCATTAAATGAATATCAATGCAACCCTTGTACATTACATGAATGTGCTAGATGCATGCCTTGTAATGCTCTTATGTCTTTGTGCAAGCTTAGGTGGTGATAGATAATGCTTATAGTTCTTGGCCCCTTATTTAGAAGAATTAACTAAGTATGTATGTATGTATGTATATATATATATATATATATATATATATATATATATGATTCCCTTTTTTTATTTTCATAGTTGATAACAAAAGGACAACCTAAAGTGTTAAAAGGTGACCAAGAAGTGAAAATGACCCAAAATGGCGTGAAGAAGAGAGAGGGGCATGACCGCTTGGGTTGTTTTCTCCTAACTAGGCTCTAGTGTTTGAGGAAATCAAAAGATAAATTAGTCCAAGTTTTGGTAGTGTTGTAAGATTTGTAAATCTAGTAAAGTGTAAGAGATAAAGTAACAAAAAGGCTAAAAATATTTGTCGACCACTAGTTTTCTTGCTTAGGAATCATGTATACATTAGTATGATTCAGGGCATAGAAATGTACCCAAGTGCATAGATTTTGTATCTACATCTTCCCCCACTTTATGTTGTTGATTTAATACTTGATAACATAAAATAGATAGAAGATGTGTACCTTGTAATTTGGAGAGGAGTGTAAGCGATAGCATGCCAAATAGACAAATATCCATGTGAAGTGTGAAGTAATCATAATGTGAAGCATGACAGGGGATGAAATCTTCCCAAAATGAGGGATGTAAATTTCTTCCAATCGGGTTCATCATTTTCTATGAGATACCAACGATACCATTATAGTGCATCTTTTTCCAAATGGTAGGAGGTGATTGGGACTTGATTGACAGAATAAGTGTCATGAATGTTGAAGAACTACTTGGCTTCATAAATCCATCCTATAGGATTTGTACCATTGAACTTGGGAAGTTCAACTTGGGCCCATGAGAGGGGTTAGAGAAGGATTTGTGTGAGGACTCCGTCATTGGTCATTGTTTGATCAAAATGTCAGCTACTTGATTCAATCCATGTGGCCGTCGAGCGAGCTTCGAGTGACACAGGATTTCAATGTTTCCAGTTCTTCCTCCATAAATTTGGTGCCTATATGGGTGACAACCATAACCAAGGTTTTTATGGAAATGGATAGAAAAACACTTTCTAAAACACATTTAGTAATCAAAATTTGGGATTTGAGCTGAAAAAATAGGGAAAATGGACAGTATGGGGTTTTAACACTTTCAGGCAATATTGATGGAGGAAAATTGTAATTTGGGTGTTGTAATGGTAATAAATGAAAACTTTTTCATTCAGGAAAAAAGGAGTGGAACAGGGAAAGGAATAATGTGTCGAATTTGAAGCAAGCTGGTAAAAAAGAAGTTATGGCAAACCCTAAATAAATTAAAATGGTGATTTCTGAGTGATAGAAGTGGAATTCAGTCTTGGATCCTCAATGTATGAAATTGGTGGAGTGGGATTTTGAGTGTTCAAGAAATTTTTAAAACAAACGGAGCTGTAATATAAAAGATATAGCTAAAAAATAGAATTTCCCATGTTTTTTTTAATTAAACCTTTGACTACGTTTTGAAAGCAGGACGATTTGTTTTTTTCACCCTTGACTATGTTTGTGAAATGAATGATTGTTATGCATCCATTGATGACCCTACACACAAACCAGAAATGAAACCATACCTTAAATTGAGAAAACAAAATGATTTTGGCCCGATTTGGTTTACACAGAGAAGAATGGTCTCGACCAAATGATGAAGGATGGTTTGAAGCCTGTGGTTTGGAAAAGGGACAACCACCTAGAACTTTCAAGGTTACCTAGCTCTAGCCAATGCTTGTGCCAAGTTTCCATGTGAAAGTTAAGGAGTACATGTGCATGTGAATAGAATGTGAATGAAATGCAATATTGCTGAAACAAACAACTCTACCTAGAGTTGTGAACGAGAAGGAAAACCAGATCTGGACCACTTTCTGATCACCAAGATCTCATTTGGGTGAGGTGAGAGCATACGATGGGAAGAATTAGATCACTGCGATTTGCTACAAAGGAAAATAAATATGGCTACAAAAAGTGCTCTGATAACAAATGTGAAGACCCTACAACACTATTTTACCAATCACAACAAAATAACCTGCAACAAATAACTAAAGCAAAGGAACTCGAAATGATATTAAATCACAGGCCTCTTCGAGGGGGAAACCTCCTTTGAGCAAGCTCAATACAATATATTCATGGATGCTTCATTGAGCCTCAACACCTTCTTATATACTAATTCCTATCTAAGAAACTACTACTTCCCACACGTGGGATTATTAAAATATGTTGAAAGGATGACTTACAAAGCATATGCATCTAACATAACTAATCTATTATAAAGAAAATAAAAGGGTAGGAACACGGGTTCCTAATAATGTGTACCTTGTAATTCGGAGAGGAGTGTAGCCGATAGCATGCCAAATAGACAAATATCCATGTGAAGTGTGAAGTGATCACAATGTGAAGCATGCCAGAGACCAAATCTTCCCAAAATGAGGGATGTAAATTTCTTCCAATTGGGATCAGCATTTTCTATGAGATAACAATGATATCATTGTAGTGCATCTTTTTCCAAATGGTAGGAGGCGATTGGGACTTGATTGACAGAATAAGTGTCGTGAATGTTGAAGAACTACTCAACTTGATAAATCCATCCTATAGGGTATGTACCATTGAACTTGGGGAAGTTCAACTTGGGCCCATGAGAGGGGTTGGAGAAGGAGTTGTGTGAGGACTCCATCATTGGTCATTGTTTGATCAAAATTTCATGTTGTTGATTCAATCTATGTAGCCGTTGAACCGGCTCGCTCGGTGACTGGGATTTCAATGTTTCAAGTTCTTCCTCCATGACTTTGGTGCTGTATAGGTGTGACCATAACAAAATTTGTTTTTGGAAATGGATAGAAAAACTCTTTCTAAAACACGTTTAGTAATGGAAATTTGGGATTTGAGCTGAAAAAATAGGGAAAATGGACTAGAACGGGGTTTTGACACTTTCTAGGCAATTTTGATGGAGGAAAATTGTAATTTGGGGGTTATAATGGTAAGAAATGAAAACTTGTTCTTTGAGGAAAAAAGGAGAGGAACAGGGAAAGGAATAATGTGTGTGAATTTTAGGGAAAATGGGTAAAAAATGAAGTTATGGCAAACCCTAAATAATTTAAAATGGTGATTTTGAGTGATAGAAGTGGAATTGGGTCTCGGATCCTCAATGTATGAAACGGGAAGAATGAGATTTAGGGTTTTCCAAGAAAGTTTTAAAACAAACAAATCTATAATACAAAAGATATAGCTAAAAAATAGAATTTCCCATGTTTTTTTTAATTAAACCTTTGACTACGTTTTGAAACAGGACGATTTGTTTTTTTCACCCTTGACTATGTTTGTGAAATGGATTATTGTTATGCATCCATTGATGACCCTACACACAAACCAGAAACAAAACCATACCTTAAATTGAGAAAAATAATGATTGTGGCCTGATTTGGTCTGCACAGAGAAGAATGGTATCGACCAAATGATGAAGGATGGTTTCTGAAGTTGGTGGTTTGGAAAAGGGGAAAACCACCTAGAATTTTCAAGGTTACCTAGCTCTAGCCAATGTTTGTGCCAAGTTTCCATGTGAAAATTAAGGAGTACATGTGCATGTGAATAGAATGCGAATGGAATGCAATATTGCTTTGAAACAAACAACTCTACCCAGAGCTATGAGCGAGAAGGAAAACCAGATCTGGACCACTTTCTAATCACCAAGATCCCATTTGGGTGAGGTAAGAGCATACGGTGGGAAGAATTAGATCGCTACGATTTGCTACAAAGGAAAATAAATATGGCTACGAAAAGTGCTCTCGATAACAAATGTGAAGATGCTACAACATTATTTTACCAATCACAACAGAATAACCTGCAACAAGTAACTGAAGCAAAGGAATTCGAATTGATATTAAATCACAAGCCTCTTCGAGGGGGAAACCTCCTTTGAGCAAGCTCAATACAGTATATTCATCGATGCTTCATTGAGCCTCAAGACCTTCTTATATACTAATTCCTATCTAAAAAACTACTACTTCCCACACGTGTGATTATTAAAATATGTTGAAAGGATGACTTACAAAGAATATTCATCTAACATAACTAATCTATTATAAAGAAAATAAAAGGGTAGGAACACAGGTTCCTAATAATGTGTACCTTGTAATTCGGAGAGGAGTGTAGCCGATAGCATGCCAAATAGACAAATATCCATGTGAAGTGTGAAGTGATCACAATGTGAAGCATGACAGAGACCAAATCTTCCCAAAATGAGGGATGTAAATTTCTTCCAATTGGGATCAGCATTTTCTATGGGATAACAATGATATCATTGTAGTGCATCTTTTCCAAATGGTAGGAGGCGATTGGGACTTGATTGACATAATAAGTGTCGTGAATGTTGAAGAATTTGCTCGCTTGATAAATCCATCCTGTAGGATTTGTACCATTGAACTTGGGGAAGTTCAACTTGGGCCCACGGGAGGGGTTGGAGAAGGAGTTGTGTGAGGACTCCGTCGTTGGCCATTGTTTGATCAAAATGTCATGTTGTTGATTCAATCTATGTAGCCATTGAGCCAGCTCAGTGACCTGGGATTTCAATGTTTCAGTTCTTCCTCCATGACTTTGGTGCTGTATGGGTGACAACCATAACAAAATTTGTTTTTGGAAATGGATAGAAAAACACTTTCTAAAACACGTTTAGTAATGGAAATTTGGGATTTGAGCTGACAAAATAGGGAAAATGGACTGGAACGAGGTTTTTGACACTTTCTAGGCAATATTGACGGAGGAAAATTATAATTTGGGGGTTGTAATGGTAAGAAATGAAAACTTGTTCCTTGAGGAAAAAGGAGTGGAATAGGGAAAGGAATAATGTGTGTGAATTTTGGGACAAATGGGTACAAAATGAAGTTATGACAAACCCTAAAAAATTAAAAATGGTGATTTTTGAGTGATAGAAGTGGAATTGGGTCTCGGATCCTCAATGTATGAAATGTGCGGAGTGGGATTTTGGGTGTTCTAGGAAATTTTAAAACAAACAGATCTATAATACAAAAGATATAGCTAAAAAATAGAATTTCCCATGTTTTTTTAATTAAACCTTTGACTACGTTTTGAAACAGGGACGATTTGTTTTTTTCACCCTTGACTATGTTTGTGAAATGGACGATTGTTATGCATCCATTGATGACCCTACACACAACCGAAACAAAACCATACCTTAAATTGAGAAAAAGGAATGATTGTGGCTTGATTTGGTCGAGAGAAGAATGGTATCGACCAAATGATGAAGGATGGTTTTGAAGCCGGTGGTTTGGAAAAGGGGACAACCACCTAGAACTTTCAAGGTTGCCTAGCTCTAGCCAATGCTTGTGCCAAGTTTCCATGTGAAAATTAAGGAGTACTGTGCATGTGAATAGAATGTGAACGAAATGCAATATTGCTTGGAAATAAACAACTCTACCCAGAGCTATGAACAAAAGTAAAACCATATCTGGACCACTTTCTAATCACCAAGATCTCATTTGGGTGAGGTGAGAGCATACTGATGGGAAAAATTAGATCTTGTGATTTGCTACAAAGAAAAATAAATATGGCTACAAAAAGTGCTCGATAACAAATGTGAAGATGCTACAACATTATTTTACCAATCACAACAAAATAACTGAAGCAAAGGAATTCGAAATGATATTAAATCACAAGCCTCTTTGAGGGGGAAACCTCCTTTGAGCAAGCTCAATACAATATATTCATCGGTGCTTCATTGAGCCTCAACACCTTCTTATATACTAATTCCTATCTAACAAACTACTACTTCCTGCATATGTGGGTTTATTCAAATATGTTGAAAGGAAAACTTATAAAGCATATGCATCTAACATAACTAATCTATTATAAAGCAAATAAAAGGGCAAGAACATGGGTTCCTAACAATTTGTACCTTGTAATTCAGATAGGAGTGCAGCCGATAGCATGCCAAATAGACAAATATACATGTGAAGTGTGAAGTGATCACAATGTGAAGTAGGACAACTAGGATAGGGAGATAGATCCCAAGGGTGAATTGTATGTGTAGTAGCATACTATTTGGCTTGTGTGGTGTGAGATGTTTCTTGTTGCTTGTAAGGAAAAACCTTTAAAACAAGAGCAAGAAAGTAGTCAAAGTCCCGTACATGAAAAATCAGAGTAACATATGTATAATTAAAATTAGTAAAAAGTAATAGCTAAGGAAAGAGTTCCCCTAAAACCATAATTTCATTAAATATGGACATATTACAATCTAGATTAAATACCGAAATTGGCTATATTGGTTTTTCTTATACCAAATATTGGAATTTGATTTGGTTATTATTGGAATACAAAAAGGATATTTTTGGAATTTGATTTGGCTATTATTGGAATCCAAAAAGGTTTTTTTGGAATTATATGTCATGTATGAGGGATTTCCATTTTAGGGGTTTACAATTTTTTAGTAAGAATAAGAAATACTTATTGGAATAATTAATACATTTATAACATTGTAATGCCTAAAAAATACTTATATTTTCTATTCTCATACAAACATTCATTTTTATCTTGTATTAAGTGGGCATATGTCCATTATCATATAAGAATCATAGACAAAAATAAACTCAATACCTATCTTGTATTGAATGGGCATATTTCCATTCTCATACAAACAAACATTTATATCTTGTATTGAATGGGCATATTCCCATTCTCATATAAGAATCATAGAAGAAAAATAAACTCAATATATAAAGAAAGAAAAAAATTAAATGTGATTTATCTTAACTATGGGATAGTGCACATTTGAATGTTGTGTATTTTACATATTTTGATCATATATATTTGTGTGACAAATTTTTAATTATAACGTGGATTTATTTTCATAGAATGAAGGTACAAAATTTGTTATGAAATATTCACAACATAAATGATGGTAATAAATGAATTGTTAAGGGATAGTCTATAACAAAGGGAAATTTCAATATATTGTTATGAGATAGACTGAAAAAACAAACCAATTAATTTATATTTATTAATCAACATAATAGTAACAAGTAAACTCAATCAAGCTTAGTAATCATGGAAATGTGTTGTTATGAGATAATACAAGTCATTTTTGGAATAAAATGGTGGTAATAAATTCAATAACCCATGTACATATTAAGTTTGAAAATTTTCCCGAAATGCATTCAAATTTCCACCCCCAAAACCAATAACTTCTTTTCATGGAAAACGAGATCGTTGTAAGAACCTGTCAAAGCTAGATTTGAGCATTATATACTAATCACATCATTTGGATAAAATGTGAAGAATATCTAAAAAATAAACACATTTTGAGAACTACATACTAATAACCATCAATAACATCACTTCAAATGAAAAATTGGAAAAATAACTAGAAAAATGCAATAAACACAATTTTATATATTGATTTGTTCCATTATTGTTTGAAATAGGGAACCTCCCTTTAAGATGTCTTTACATCATCCACAACCCCTACCAAGAATAGTTTTGTAAACAATGATGAAATAATCCACTTAATATTTTTAAAGTCTTTGTTAGAAACCTTTGGAGACACCAAAAAAATCTTCAAGAACTCCTTCGTTGATTACATTCACTACTGTTGTAGATTCACATTGTATTGAAATTATGGTGTTTCCAAAATTGTTTCTAAATCTTTAATAAATCAGTCTCCTCTTTTTCGCAATGCTCCATATCTCAACAAAACAAAGGATTCACATCCACTTTAGTTTTTATACATTGAAATTTGTATCCAACGTAGACCATGAGAATGCAATTCGATAAAACTCAAGATTAGATACAAAAGTTAGAAATTGGGAAATAGACATTCGTTAATAAACTTCATTATTAACTTGTATGTATTTCAAATACTATAATAATATTTCACAAAAATACTTTTACCTATTTCTTTACACATATTTGTTAGTTGTATATTTTCTATATTTTCTCCAGCTACATCTCCACATAAAAATTAAAAGTAGGATATATTTATCGAATTGATTCCAACTAATATTGACAAATGAAAAGGTTTAATATTTTTACCTATTTCTTTACATATTTTTTTGGATATTCTCTAGCTATATCTACACATAAAAATTGAAATTAATATATATTTATCAAATTGATTCAAACTAATATTGACAAGTAAAAAAGAATATTAAATTTTAAAAAATACTTGATAATTGTTCATGAGCTCCCAAATATGCATACATGGGACGCATATGAGTTGCATCTCTCGATCATGTGCTCCCAAATATGCACTAATCTCGATCATTTGAAAGAATGTTCAAGGATGACAACTCCAATTTCATTTAGTTTGATAATATCCAAGGGCTATAAATGTTGTCAATCCCAATCCATTGTCACATCTTCCACCTCCATACTAGTTGAATTATGAACACCATATATGGGAAAAATAATTGAAATGTATTTTATGCATTTATAATTCATAATTATTTATAATTGTATCATATTGGTTGGACTATCCCTGATAGAGACAATTGTTGCACTACATACCCTCTAGAGGGATCAAGCCTTATGTAGTTCTCATTTTATTATTTTATATATATATATATATATATATATATATATATATATATATATTCACATTTAGGAAATATTAAAGAAGAATAGAAATTTTGAATGGTCATATGTCGATTCTCGTATAAGAATTATAGAATATAAAATTAGAAGATGTGCATTGTGATAGTTTCAACATGATTTGAAGAAAATATTTATCCTAATTTTACTCTCTCCACTTTATTTGTTTAGAATTGGAAGATGTGCATTGTGACAAGTTTCAATAAGATTTGAAAATGTTTATGTTATTTTTACTCTCTCCACTTTATTTGTTTAGAATTGGAATATGTGCATTGTGAAAGATTTCAAAAGATTTGAAGAAAATGTTTATGCTAATTTTACTCTCTCCACTTTATTTGTTTTTTTTTATGTTTAAACACTTTTATACGGGAGCTATGAACTAGATGATTAAGGGACCCCAACCTTACAACTATACTCGATAAAAAAAAAACCAAAAACCAACAACAGGCCCCCCTCAATGGTCCACACACGGAGAAGAAGGAAACACCATTGAACTAACAGAAGTGGCTACAAGACATCAAATACACATGGCCACATAACCAAAAAAACAATTAGAAAATAGTATTACTCCTCATCTAAAATAACCACCACCCCTAGAATTGGAGACACACTTTCATCCTCCTCCACTCCACTAATCCAAGCCATAACAATGCATCACCCCAACCTCCCACCTCCCCCGACCACCTCTGCCATAAATTCCACCTTCCAGCTACTTGGCCTTACCTAGTAGAAGAAGAAAGGCCTCCCTGACATTATCTTGAAACTCATTGAGGTGGTCAATGGCCAAGTCGATAGGTGATAGAGCATCATGAGATCCAAAGGAGGCGATCTTATAGGGTCAGACCACCATGCCAAATAGAACATGAACAACCTCGTGAGAGTAGCAGCTCCCTATACCACTTTCCAAGCCAATCTTCCTAACATCTAGAATCCATTCTCCTAGGCATCTGCCTTCTCCACGTAGAGTAGAGGGTCTAGAATGTGAACATGTCCATTTCTTCATGCAAACCGACTCGATGAACAAGGAAAATAAATAATTACGTGACATCCACAACATCCACCTTGACTGGATGGAGTAAGAGGCAATTAGAAATGAATGTCGCAGCGAGCTCAAGTTGACTCTAGCCCTACGAGAGTATCGTATATAGGAATATCAAATCACATGCTCAATGGCCTCAACCTTAAGCACATAATTGTAGCGAAACACCTCTTGAATCCACATGTAGGAAATGGATGAATTAAAGGTCATTTCCCTTCTCTCCCGCATAGAGCAATGAAAGGAAACCCCAAAAAAATCATTCTCTCACTATCCCAAAAACATGAACAAAAAAATTATTTAGAGAGGAATTCGAGCGGCCAACAAAAATAAATAGTAACACGTGCCACCATTAATTCATCAAGATTTGTGAGCTCCACCCATCATGAATAATAATATCTTCCAAGTGGTGTTAATCTTCTATAAACATGATTAATACTCAGCCAGAAAAGGATATTGGAGATACATAAGTTAAGGTGCCAAGAAAGGGCAGAGCCCTTAGTATTTATTCATCAATATTTTTTTAGTGTGGAGCCCTTAGTATTTATTCAATGAGATTTGTGAGTGCAAATCCCTTAGTATTTATTCATCAAGCTTTATGAATGCCACCCATCATGAATAATAATATCTTCCAAGTGGTGCCAATATTCTATATTATTAGAAATTAATTCAACTCCCAAGTCATCAATAGCCTCATTAGTTAGGTGATTGAAACACATTTAGATTCTCTATAAACATGATTAATACTCCAATTATGTAGTTTTCCAAGCCAGAAAAGGATATTGGAGATATAGAAGTTAAGGTGCAAAGAATGGTCAGAGCCGTTAGTAATCACTTGATTTCTCACTATAAACCCCACCCCTAATTAAAATTCAATTTGTATAACCCTAGGGGGTTGGGTCTCCACTTTATTTGTTAATCCTTTCCACTTTAAAACTTTAAGTTCAACATATTTTATTTACTTTCTTTTAACATGTGAAGGAATGGGAAGGCATTGTTACAACCTTTATAGAAGTTGTGCACATTTATAATGGGCACAAGCCTTTTTGTTTTGAAGTAATTAATAATTGTATTATACTTGGTAGAGCCAATTGCTGCATTACATACCCCGAGATGGATCAAGCCTTATCCATTCTCATGTAGTTTTTTTATATAACTATTAAAGAAGAATAGAGATAAATTTAATTCCATGTAGTTTTTTTATATAACTAATAGATGGAAAATCAAGATTTGCAAGGATTTGTTTTTTGGATTCCATTGTATGTTGCCCATAAATAATATATAAATTATGGGAAACATACAATGGAAGATCAAAACAAATAACACCAATAAGCAAAATTACATCACGCTAATTAAAAGGTACGGTGTTGCATAACATAGAGTGGACAAGGAAACTAACACTTGCTAAAAAAGTGATTTGTATTGGTATTTTCAGAGTTGCATGGAAATGACTAATATCAATTTTGAATGACTTTTCACACAATTAAAAAAGATGAATCTTTTCATAAATTTTGAGATTTTTTTAATAATAATTTCTCTTTTGCAGATTCTGAAATGTCTTTTTCCAACATAGATAATTTTTATCTTCTGAGCATGGTAAAAAAATTGAATGTAATTTTCATTGGCCCAATTCCTTATCCATATTCGTGTGGTGGACAATAGATGAAAAAAATGAGCCTTATGTAGTTCTATTATTTTGTTTATAATTGTATCATTTTGGCTGGACTAACCTTGGTGGAGCCAAGTGCAGACATTACTAAGTGCTGCACTACATACCCTCAAGAGGGATCAAGCCTTATGTAGTTCTATTATTTAGTTTTAGAATGGGTGGAAAATATTGAACTCTAATTGTTTTTAAACACATCTTCCATTGCAAAGTAATCTTCATCTTCATGTCAAGCCCATTCAACATATAGAAATCATGAAAGAAGAATGACTCATAGAAGAGGAATTTACTAGTTTTTTTTTTAAATTGAATTCAGATATACTTCTAACTCTTCTCTGTGAAATCATTCAATGCGGGTGAATCGTTTGTATATGTGTGTGTGTAATTATTATCTATATTTTTAAAAAATATAGGAAGCCTAAAGTAGAAGGACCTAGGTAGGGTTACTTACTCAAGCTCACCTGCCAAGCGGGAAAATTGCGCAGTGAGATCACCTTCCGAGCTAAGCAATATTAAATGATGTATCTAATGATAAAATTCTCGTTATCATAATTAAAATCATAAAAGAAGAACAAAGATAAAATGTAGTTTGTTTTATAATGGACAGAGTTTGCCCATTCTCACATCCTTCATACTTATTTTTGAAACAAGTCTTGAGCACCCGTTGGAGAGAAATTGGTGAAATTAATGGAAAATAATTCTTTCGTGGCATGATAGAGAGAATGATGGTGGTTACTATTTTCAATGATGGTAGACATCTTATGCATTGCAAGGTTAACCGCAATCAACAAATCTATCTCTTTCTTGTTCATCCTTTTTCATTTTTTTTTCATCTAGTTTCCACTTTTTTGGGCTACTGTATTTCATAAAAAAATACAAATACTTATACACACACACACACACACACACACACACACACACACACACACACACACACACACACACACACACACACACACACACACACACACACACACATGGATTGAATGTATGTGTATGAGAATGGGATTGTACCCATTATAAATATGCATAAGTTCCATAAAGGATGTCATAGTGCATAATTTCCTATTATAAAACAAAGTACCTTACCATTGGACCGTTTCTTCTCCCAAAGTGGAAAATTTGAGCAATATTTCTAAGATATTTTTTTATCTCTCCGCTAAATTTTTGTTGACCCTTTACGCTTTGGGCTTCATAAGACCATTTTGGCTTGTGAAGAAATAGATTTGAAGAAAATTTGAGGTATAGATTATTCAACTCTTCTCTATTGAATTATTATGAGATGAAGAATATTATTTGGTTTTCTTTCCCTTGTATTCTATTCTTAGTTTAAAGAAATGCCCTATTTTTATCTGTATTTTTTTATCTAGGTATTAAGAATATCATTTCAATGTTTTGTGAGAAATGCATAGTTGTTAACCTAATCATAGTTGCTAATACAAGGATTTACTTCTTTTTAAATTGAAGCTAAGTTTCAAAACATCTAGTTTTCCTTCAAAAACAAAATGAGGCCCAACCCACTTCATATTCATGTCATGAATACAATTGTCTCATTTTGGTTGGACTATCCCTGGTAGAGCCAAGTTCTACCTCCATTAAGTGTTACACTACATACCCTTAAGAGGGTTCATGCCTTATGTAGTTATATGGTTTGTGTTTATTTAAGAATGAGTAGTTTTCCATTATTTCATACAAACAAACAAACATTTGTTTCATTTTATCTTGAATATAATTGTATCATTTTAGCTGGACTATCCCTAGTGGAGCCATGTTCTTCCTCCACCAAGTGTTGCACTACATACCCTCGAGAGGGATCAAGCCTTATGTAGTTCTATTTTTTTAGGAATAGTTATATTTAAGGCATCTTGTCCATCCTAAAACAAGAAAACATTTATTATTGTATTGTTCCCCATTTTACATGGAAGGAGAACAATTACAATAGAAGGACACATTCTGATAGCCTTTATAGAGTTAATAATTGTATCATATTGGTTGAACTATCCCTAGTGGATAGCCCCTATGTTTTTGGTCTCTCACTCTTTTCATGAAAAAAAAAAATGAATATTTCTAACTCTTCTCCATGTGAAGAATAACATCGATTTTTACTTTCATTGCAAAATGGGAAACAATCCATTTCATGTTCATGTCTTTCCCATATTCGAGTAGATAGATGCCCATATGTAGTTTTCCTTATGCCTATTTTTCTCAATGATTCCTATTGACTAGAATGGGGATAGCCCCTATGTTTTTGGTCTCTCACTCTTTTCATGAAAAACAAAAATGAATATTTCTAACTCTTCTCAATGTGAAGAATAACATCTTCTTTTCCTTTCATTGTAAAATGGGGAACAATCCACTTCATGTTCATGTCTTTACCATATTCAAGTAGAAATAGAAGATGCCCATATGTAGTTTTCCATATGCCTATTTTTCTCCTTGATTCCTATGACTATAATGGGGATAACCCCTATGTTTTTATCTCTCTCTCTTTTCATGAAAAACAAAAATGAATATTTCTAACTCTTCTCAATGTGAAGAATAACATGGAAGATTCCCATTCTCATGCTTTTACTTTTATTGCAAAATGGGGAACAATACACTTCATGTTCATGTTGTGCCCATATTCGAGTAGACATATGCTCATGTGTAGTTTTCTTATGTCTATTTTTTCTAGTGATTCATACTACTAGAATGATCATATGCCCATTAGAAAAAGAGACTTAATCATATCAGATGGCCTTTATAGAGTTAATAACTGTATCAATGAATATTTCTAACTCTTTTCATTCTCATAGTTGTATTAAATTGATTTAGAAATGGCAGATTCCCATTCTCATATAATTGGAGTAATTAGCATTTTCTTTTATGCACATTCTACAAGTAATATGTTTTTTTTTTTTAGAATGGGCATGTGCCCATTCTAAACATTCTCATAAAAGCAATAATAGAAGAAAATTAAAATTTACTTTGCCTTTTTTTAAGAATGGGGATACAATTGTACCATTTTGGCTAGACTATCACCTAACGTCTCATTCTCATAGTTGTATTAAATTGATTTAGAAATGGTAGATGCCCATTCTCATATAATTGGAGTAATTAGCATTTTATTTTATGCACATTCTACAAGTAATATGTTTTTTTTTGCAGAATGGGCATGTGCCCATTCTAAACATTCTCATAAAAGCAATAATAGAAGAAAATTATTGTCAGTTTAGAACTTATGTAGACTTAATCATATCTAACTCCACAATGAAAGATGCTAGTGGAGAGATAAAAATTTACTTTTCCTTTGTTTAAGAATGGGGATACAATTAAAAATTTACTTTTCCTTTGTTTAAGAATGGGGATACAATTGTACCATTTTTGGCTAGACTATCCCCGAGTGGAGCCATGTTCTGCCTCCACCAAGTGTTGCACTACATACCCTAAAGAGGGATCAAGCCTTATGTAGTTCTATGGTTTTGTTTTATTCTCATATTGGAGTAATTAGCATATTTTGTGAAAGACCATCTTGAGGGGGAATGTGCATTTTCTTTTATGCACATTCTACAAGTAATATGTCTTTTTTACAGAATGGGCATGTGCCCATTCTAAACATTCTCATAAAATCAATATTGATTTTATGACAGTGGGCATTTGATACAAGAAAATGTAAAAATGCTCAATCAATTTCATAACTTTATACAAGCCATGAGAATGGGTGCCCATTCTAAAACATAGTAAATAGGAATGACAATAAATTCTACTATTTAAAATTTCATGGTTTCAAATTTCATTATTTATAAATGACAGATGCCCATTCTCATATTGGAGTAATTACCATATTTTGTGAAAGACCATCTCGATAGTTGTATCAATTTGATTTAGAAATGGTAGATGCCCATTCTCATATAGGAGTAATTAACATGTTTTGTTAATTCATTAATTTGTTTTAGGAATAGTTGTAGGCATTTAGAAATATTGGCATTTGTCCATTCTCAAACAAACAAACATTTACTATTGGATTGTTCCCCATTTAGCATGGAAGGATGATGGTTGTAAAGTAAGGCGTTTATTCTCTCTCTCACATTCTAAAAGCCTTTATAGTGTTTATTCTCTCTCTCTCTCTCTCTCTCTCTCTCTCTCTCATGAAATACAAAAATATGAATATTTCTAACTCTTCTCAATGTGAAGAATAACATCTCGTCTTCCTTTCATTTGCCAAATGGGGGACAATCCACTTCATCTTCATGTCATGCCCATTCGAGTAGACAAATGCCCATATAAAGTTTTGAAATTTATTTATATTATTAAATGATATGATGTTATCTCTTGTATTTAATTATTAGTATTATTAATTAATGTTGTTGATTAAATAATTTTCTTTAGTCCTAATATCATATGTTAAATACATATTCTTTGACTTCTAATTTTTGGTTATGTCATTAATTAGTTTTATAAAGTTTTATTGTATTTGTAAGGTAATGTAAGTTAGGTTAATTAATGTTGTCAATTAATAATAATAAGTTTGTTAGTATTTATTTATTTGGGTTATTAATTAAGGTTGTTAATTCATTAATTTTCTTTAGTCCTAATATCATATGTTAAAATTTACATATTCTTTAATTTCTAATTTTTGAAATAATGTTGATGTCGTTAATTAATTTTATAAAGTTTTATTGTATTTTTTATATTTATAAAATTTAATAATATAATTAGATGTCATTACCATGTTTCTAGTTTGGTAATAATAATTCTTGTATTTAATATTATTTGATAGGATAATTTCCACTATAATTAATTAAACATTATATTTATAAAATTTAATATTATAATTAGATGTTATTAGTAGTTAAAATTTATATATTCTTTAATTTATAATCTTTTGAAATAATGTTCTTAATGTCGTTAATTAATTTTATAAAGTTTTATTGTATTTTTAATATTTATAAAATTTAATGGGCTCACTTTGATCTCATCAAGCCGCCATGTTTATCAAGATTGACTTTGAGAAGGCTTATGATTAGATTGAATGGCCATTCATTCTCGCCATGCTTTAGGTCCTTGGCTTTGGACCCATTTTTATTCAATTGGCCAATATACTATTTATATATGCTTCGCTCAAATTTTATACCTCATTCGGAGCCCTTTATATCGACAAGGATGTCCTCTTTCCCCTGCTCAAATTTTAATCAATGACCTCATCTCGATGATCTTCCTCTTTCCCCTGCTGTTACATGCACATCTTTGGTGGCCAAAGGTTTTGGTTATCTCTTAGCTCATGCAAAAGTGTAGGGTCTTTTCATGGTATCTCATTGCCTGATGAGCCCAATTATCATCTTCTCAATGGGAATTTTGTGGACAATTCCTTTCTTATGCTTATCGAGGATGAGACCAGCATTTGCAATGTTATGCAATTTTTGGATACTTTTTGCCTAGCTTTCTGCTCATCCATTCAATGACGAAAAACCCAATGTTACTGACAATATTTCTTCCATGCGTCGAACTGGCTTACCACCTTTGATTGGAAAATTCTACAACATGGTGATATTTTAAAATTTTGAGGTATTCCTTTTTCTTTTGAAGCCTCCGAGTGAACTATGGCGTTATGTCATTCAACAGGTGGAAAAAAATTGGAATATTGGATTACTAGGCCTTTATATCTGGCTGACAAATTCCAAATCTACTCTAAAGTTCTTACTGCAACCCATGTTTACTACTCATCTTATTGGGTTCCTTCAAAATCATCCATTCAGAAGCTTGAAAAACTACTCGAAGCTTTCCTATGGGATAATTATTCTCTTTGGAAAAGGTTTTTATCGGAAGACTAGGATATATGTTGTTTACCTCACAATTCTGGAGGCCTCGGGATTATTCACATTCAACGCCAAGGGAAAGCTCTTTGTGTTAAGTGGATTATCAGAAGCATTACTGGCCAAGAAGCTTGGAAATTTCTCATATGACATGGTATTGCAGAAGGCTCTCCTTATGGCTGCCCTACGTGGAAAGGATTAAGGTTTGTCAATTTGTTCATCACTCTTTTGCATGTCAAAATTGTTGGCACATTTGTGCTTAAAAGTATTTGGAAAGCATGGGAATGTGTCAAACCATGGATTTTATGGAAAGGGGGTGGATTTCATAATGGGATTTCTCTCAACCAGAAATCTCTCTGGTGGTCTCCGATTTTTCAATCCCAAGATTGATGTTTAACAGAGGTCCTAGGAATATCTACACTCATATTCGTCAATTACAGAATTCACACCATCAAGGACTTCTTCTACAAGAACACTAAATCTTGGTTATCTTGGTTGGATTTTAAAGCTCTATTTCGGCTTTCCAACCAAGATTAGGATACTTTAGTCTTTGTGATCAAATCGAGTTTCGATCACATGTTGCATAAGATTTTTTGTGCATTCCTCTTGCCCATGGTGGATAGATTAGAAGTGGTATGTTGATACTCCTTTCTGTAACTACAAAGCCAACAAAGGATATCAGTGGCTCTCACCCCATTTGACCATGGTGGACAAACTTAATATTCATTGGGAATTCATGCCACTCTGTCTGCACAGGGTAGAGGATTCAGACTATTTGGACTATATGTGTGTGTTTTCGCCCTCAAAATTCCCCTCTTTTGAAGTCAAGTTTCAAAAATTTTGAGTCGGTACCTTGGAGTATTGGATCACATCAAGCCTGGTATTGTTTGTAATTTTCCATTTCATGGAGAACAATTTGAAATTCGGGCGTAATGGTGGATTTTTTCCCCTTCTTTTTATTTTCTTCGCAGTCGTGAATGATAGGTGTATCTTCCCCATTAATTTTTCCCCAACATCCACGGATAGTACATGGACATCTCTGATTAGATGCGGTATGGCCATGTTTCAAGCAATAATGGAAGCCTCCATGCATCCAAATGGTGCAACTCTAAGGGTAGGGCCCAAGGGACAGTCTTCAAATAAGTGCAGGTTTTCCATGTGTCCTAAGTCCAAAATGAAGACAGAATAATCCCAAATCGGCTAATTATGGAAGGTTCAGCGGACGGCGCCATGTGCCTCATCAACGTAACTTCAAGAGTTGAATCTAGGGGTAGTTCTCAAACTTGCGTCAATCCTCCATGTGTCCCGGCTCCCAAAGAGAAAGCGTCCATCGTTAAAATTGACTAAGTATGATCAGGTTGGTAGAGGCCTCCACGTGCCTCAACGGCGTAATTTCAGAAGTGAAACCAAAGGGTCCCAATCTCCAAATGAGTTTCAGCTCACCACATGGTCAAAATAAATGGAGAGATAGAGTTATCCATTGAAAAGTTTAAGACCGAGTAGAAGGAGCCACGTGTTCACTTGGTGTAAGTTTAGGAGGCATTTCCAAAGCGGAAACTCAAATGAGCACCAACTCTCCACGTGTCTAGGGGTCAACATGAGTCAAACAAGAAATAGGACCGAATTGGCTAAGTATGAAAGAACCAAAGAGAGTTCTCCATGTGTCAACCTAGTGTAACTTTAAAGGAAAAAAATTGCAAAAGGCGTCCATAGGCCCACTTTATTTTAAACCTCTCCCACATGGATGACCCAAATTTAAAGTTATAAAAGTAGATCGAATGGCCCATATTTAACTGGTGAAATAATGTGATAGCCATATATTGGAAAACCTAGTTTTTTTCATCATTAACGTTTCTTTACAAATCAAGAATTTGAAAGGGCACAAATGATTGGAATGAGTTGTAATCATTTCTTTCTTGCTCAAGAAATTTGTAACTATATCTTATGAGCTATTTCATAGGATTTCAAATCCATTGTAAAGGGTTAGAATTTTGATATTCTGGAATTGTAATTTCAAGTCTGAAGAAATCAATACAAGGGTTTTCCCCTTTTTCCTATGTTTTCTCTTTCCTTCTTACTCTAATCTATGAATCATCTAATCCTTGCATTCTTAGAAACTTTGTGTTCTAGTTTATACAATCTCAATAACTTTGAGTTTACGAATTGTGCCTGTTATAAATGTGAATGGTTCTACTCTATATCTCATTTTCTCATTACATATAAAGGTTTTCTCTATCATCTCTTTTCCCTAAAAGTATTATCTTCTTCTACCTCCCTCCTCTCTTCAATTCTTCTATCCTCATGTATTGAAAAATTTCCAGGCATAAAACACATTTCAAGATATCAGGAAACCACCATTGAATTGAAGATTGTGTATTTGTACATAGGTTTTTCCCCTGCTTTCAATAAGGGAAACTCTCTCATTAAAGAGGAGGGACTTGCTTGTCCCCTGACTGTGGTTTCATTCCAAGTGCAAATCCAAAACCCAATAGTTTTTGGTGACTCCACTGGGGATTTGTTTAACAAATTTCCTTTCTAAAAAGAACAACTAATTTGATCATTTCTTTGATCTCGCAACTCTAAGATACACTCATGGTAGAGAAGGGCTCTTGGAATTGAATATCTCCAATTTTAACTCCTGGAATAACAAGGTTTTTAAATTCCTCCAACAAGAAGAAATAGAAGAGCTAGTTCCACAAGCACACCTCATGTTAAAGACAGAGCTTATGGTAGTATCATTCCTCAAGTACAACTCAGCCCTAATCTCCATGCCCTAGTTCTTGTTGGTGTCTCGGTTCCACTTGAGTAATATTTCCAAGGATGGCAGCACCTCATCCTTGGGTACAAAGAGTTGGACCTCTAGCTCTTCCTCAACCATTGCATGAGTTACCTAGGGGTAACAAGAAGAATTTTCCCAAATTTAGAGTTCATGGAAAAGTACACCCTGATGAACACATTACGGCCTTTATTGTTGCATGTGGGGTCATGGGAGTTAAACATGAGGATGTCTTTATTAGGTTGTTTGTGGAGACCTTACAAGATAATTTTTCAGATTGGTTTGACCATCTTCTTGTTAGGACCATAACCAATTGGACTACTATGAGGACTAAATTTGAATAGCGTTTCAAACCCTCTTTGAAGATGTGCATGCTTTGTTAGCTCAGATTTCTCAAATCAAGGAGCCACATGATCCTATGAGAGAATTTGTGGCCAAGTTCAATAATTTGATTAACAAGATTCCATAAAATAATAGGCCTGTTGATCAGATTCAGAAGTTTTTCTTCTTGAATGCTCAATTTCTAGAAGTAAGCTATGCCATGAGGAGAGAAAATCTTGCAACTTTGGATGCTGATCAGAGATTAGATGTCAATGTGGAAGATGAATTGATTATGTTTGGAAAGCTGAAAAGGGATTCTTTCAAATCCAAAGCATCTTCCTCTTTATCTTCTCCTAGAATTAATGTAGATCAGTTGGTGCAAAAGCTGGCTAATGACCTCATTGCCATCAAGAAACAATTGGCTCAACATGCTCCATATCAAGATGTTCCAAGGAATAACTTTCACCCTAGGAACCTATTGTCCTCTTCTCAAACCAGGTTTTCCATTGAAGGTCCACCCCTAAAATTTCCTGTCAATGCTACTTGTGAAGTTCTTAAGCCTGATGAAGAGGAAGAAAATGGGCTCTATGATGAACAAGAAGAGGAAGCTCGATGAAGAAATGGAGGATCTGGTGGTTCTCAAGTTCATTTCCTCACCACCGAAGGTGTAGATGATGTAGTGGTTGAGATGAACAGTGATCCATATGTTGTTATGACCTAGGAGAAAACCAATAAAAAGGAAAAAGTGGTGCAACCTGCAAAAAGATCCAAGGAGTACCCCATCACCATCCCGGTGATTGCAAGAAGAGGAGCTCCTATTCCTAAGCTCTGCTAGTCCTTCTCCCTCTACTTCTACTTTTGATAATTCTTGTCTAACAAATGATAAAGCTGATAGATCAAAATATCCTCCTACTCCTAGTTGTGATTCCCCATCCACATCTGGATCTTTTGACATTATAGAACATCTTTAAAAGACCAAGATTCAGATTTCTGAGGCAGAGTTCTTTCAAACCCATCAAAATGGTTAACTTTGTAAATTCTAAATCTAAAACCACAGCCAATTCTTCTAAATGCATTTTTCCCACTCCCTCTTCCTCACATCAATCAAGCCGTGTGGCTATATTCACTTCCCCTAATGAGAAAATTGAACCATTTTATGTGACCCTTCTCATAGGCTGGCCATAAACTCAAGAACTATGTCATAGATTCAAGAGCATAAGATAATGTAATGGCTGTAAAAGTGGCTCATTCTTTGGGTCTAACCCTAACCCACACTTATGTCTCTTGTTATTCCATAGAGAGTAAGAAATTACCTTTGGTTGGCAAAATTAAAGATACACAAGTAGCTTTTGTTGCTTTTTCGAGAGAAAAGGGTCTTAGCCACCATTTTGGTAGTTGATATTCCTCCTTCATAAGGGATGTTGCTGAGTAGAAATTTCTATAAGGAGGTAGGAGGGGAAATTAAAATGGATTGGTCACATGCCTTGATCCCTATCAATGGGAAGATGAAGAAGTTACTTCTGAGAAACAATAAGAGTATATTATGCAAAAGACAAATGATCCTAAAGCACAAATATTGTATGAAGACATTGAGAATGGGAACTACATGATCATGTCACAAGAGGAGACAAGTATTTCAAAGGGAGTGTTACTTGACCCTAATGGTGTGTGGACTTTGGAGTTTGATGGGAGCTTCTCTTCAGCTGGTTCTGGAGCTGGTGTAGTGCTCATTTCTCCTGGGGGTAAGGTTCATCCTTTCTCCTTCAAGTTTCATTTTGAAAATACTAATAATACTACTGAGCATGAGGCCCTCATTCTTGGATTGATCATGGCAAAGGAAATGGGAGTAAAGAACCTTCTTGCTCATGGAGATGAAGAGATAATTATAAAACAAGTTACACACCTTTATCGTGTAAAGAATAGAAGGTTGAAGCACTATAGGAATCTATTCGGGATTCCATTGAATTCCTTGATTATTTTTCCATTGAATTTGTACCAAGGAAAGGAACACTAGGGCTGACTCTCTAGTTGTTTTGGGGTCCTTGTTGATTCCTCATCCTGATTTCCCTTAAGATAAATTCACCATTGAGATGATCCATTGACCCTGTGTGCCTAACAATGCAAATAATTGGTAAGTTTTCAATGATGACCAGCATTTGCTTTCTTTCTTGGAGCTTAGAGACAAATTTGATCAGCTATACTTTGAAGGAATTGATAATCTTCCTAGAGAGTATGGTTCATAAAATGAAGAGGGTGTCAAAGAAGAGATGGTTCAAAATGGACGCATCAAACCGAAAGGCAACAAAATCCCTAAAGGGATGGTGAGTTTGGAGGATATTTTTATAAACATGATAGGTATATGAAGTCTAAAGTTTCTTAAGGGGCTGACAATCTAATGAGACTCGAGAAAGTGAATATTGGGAGTCTTGATGATCCTAAAATGCTCGACATTGAAAAATGTTGCACTTAGGAAGAGAAAAAGAAGGTGGTGAATTTTTGAAGAGGTATATTGATGTTCGCTTACTCTTATGATGATCTTAAGGCTTTTCAGCCTAAATAAATGCAACATTTCATTTCTCTTAAGCCTAGGATCAAACCCTTCAAACAGAAACAAAGGCAATATAATCCAAAGATAGCTGATAAAATTTTCCAAGAAATACAAAAGCTTTTGAAGGCTAAGATCATCTTCCCCATCCACTATTCAACGTGGATTGCTAATATAGTTCCTGTCGGAAAGACAAATGGTGAGATTTGGATCCGTGTGGACTTCATAAATCTAAATCGGGGTACTCGAAGGAAAACTACCCTCTCCCCATGATGGAACAAGTATTGCAAGTTGTCACAGGCTTGAAGATGCTATCTATGTTAGATGGATTCTCGTGGTACAATCAAGTAGAGGTGAATACTATAGATCAACATAAGACTTCCTTTACAACTCCTTGGGCCACATTTGCATACAAGAGGATGCCATTTGATCTCATCAATGCTGGTACTACTTTCTAGAGGGCCATGGACTTGGATTTTGCCAGTTTGAAAGGAAATGCATTGTTGTGTATTTGGATTACTTGACAAAGTGATTTCCAAAGCAAGAATAGATCACTTCCAATACCTTGAAACAATATTGTAGAAGTGTAGAGAGTATGGGATTTCCTTAAACCATAAGAATTATGTGTTTTATGTCATAGAAGAAAGCTATTGGGACACATTGTTTCAAAGGAAGGGATCAAGATTGATTCGGAGAGAGTTCGGGCCATCCAAGTAAATTCCTCTTCCATCAAGTAAGAAAGGTGTCCATTCTTTCTTTGGTAAGATCAATTTCCTAAGAAGATTCATCCCCAATTTCGCATAGCTTACTATGAGCATTGCTCACATGATGCAATGGAGGAAAAATTTTGGTTGGTCCTCAAGGGAATAAATCATTTGAGGAAATTAAACAAGATATTGCAAAGAATCCAACCTTGGCGTGCCCCGACTTTAGCAAGAAAGATTTCATTATCTATTGTTACACCACCGAAATAATACCCTAGTTGTTGTGTTAGCCCGGAAGAATGATGAATATCATTTGCTCCTATTAGACCCCTATAATATTGACAAAGTATGAAGGCGCGTAGGTGCGCAAGGTCCCAGTTATAGAAGGGAATGAAGGGTAAAAGCATTCAAAGGAGGTTCGAGACTTAGTCAATTTGAATGTCTAGATCAGAACACGTGAAAATCGTGACCCGGTTGCGTGTGGATAAGGTGCCACTGGCAATAGGCTATCCCAGGAAGAACCATGCCTGTGATAGAATCTTCTAGAAAAACATCACGGGATAAAGTGGAAAGTTCAATCCTAGAGAAGCATGCTTGCATGGAGGACCACATTCGAAAACTTGGCACCAAATATGAGGGCATTGGAAAGTGATTTGGTAGTCCAAGAAAGCTATAAATACAAACACCTGCGGAGTAAAAGGGACGGTGAATTTGAGAGAGAGTATGGGTGGAGCTCTGCAGAATTACTACGAGGACTCTGTTAGTGGATAGTTGCATTCGGGAGAGAATGTATTAGGCATGGGATTGTAATTTTTATTTTTGGTATCTTAGTTACATAATTCCAGTACAATACATGACTGTGGTTTTCTTCCTGTGACACTTTGTAATGGCTCAATGGATGTAATGAGGTTACCTGTTATATGTATACATGAATATTAATGATTCTGATGCACACTTCTCTCTCATAAATTCTCTTTCCTTTCATGTTAATTATGGATGCTTGTATGTTTCTTTCTGTAATAATACATGTTATGGATTCTGTTAAGTACTCAATCTGAAATGACTGCAAGGATCTAGAGGCTATTCTAAGCCCTATGGTTATTGTATGTCCTACCTTACCTTTTGAAATCTCTTACACAAATCATAGATGATGTTTCCCACTAAAAATCACATAAAAGAGAGACTCGGCACCCGCACGTACCTCGAGTGAGCTTCCAGCTTTCACTGGGTGATAGGCTGACGTGCTTGGGATTCCTTTCTTTCTGTTAAGGGTAAAAATTACTACATCTTGGTTCCATTTCCGGGACCCTTTTTCAAAGTTGTAGTGGGATTTAGCATACATCATGATCTGTGTATGGAGTAATGATAGAGCGGTTAACTTTAGAAATTGTTGAATCATGGTTCAAAATCTCGGAGGATGAATTTTCTAAGAGATTTAGTACTAGACCTAAGTTTGGTGCATGTAGATGGGTAGAAGAGAACTTCTACCATGATTTGTATGAGACTTTTTTCTACTTCTTCCCAAAGTAGAACTATATGAATGGCTTTCAACCTATGGATCGCATATGTGGACCCAAGAAGAAGACCAAAGGCTGCAAGATGTAGATTTGACATGGACCCTTGTTTTAGATCATTGGTGGAAAGGAGTATTGGCTAGCTACACTCGGAGTATGCCATTTCCACTACTCTTGTCTGGAGGTTGCTGATTTTGAGTTTCTATTGGAGCCTAGAGAATGTTTTTACATGTTGTCCCTTTAGTGATGAAGATCTTGATGGCTACCATGAGTTTAGAAGCATTTCTAATGGTCGGATAAACCATTCTAATCACTTTGGGTAAAGGGAGCTTAGATGGAGGAAGATGGCAAATATCATGACAGAGAACAAGAGGGAGGGAGAGACGACTAAAGTATAGTGAAGCATGTGAAAGGGAGATTGTTAGATGACGTGAGGCTTCTAGTGTGATGGATCTATGGAGACATACGTTGTGGGAAGGAGTTGAGGTTCACGCGAAGGATGTGGAACCTGAGTAGTATGTGCTTTACCCCATCTTGGCAAGTGCATAAGGGAAACACCTTCAACTTCTAGTGAGAGTTAATCACGCGGAGAAAGGAGAGTCATTGGCACATAGCTGAACCCACCATGTGACCAAAACACGGCGGTTGGTTTTCCCAAACCAAGAAGAAGTGTTATTAACCTAGTTAATATTAGTGGAAGAGATAGATCCTGCCTAGGAGATATAATTTTTCAGTTCCTCCTCTACATGGCTGCACATATTCCAAAGTATTCAAAGGAGTCTTTAGACAAGGGTAAGTGTACAATCTTTTGGTCTCACATCGAGGAGTGGCACGGGACACAGTAGTGGTAGCGGGGTGCTATCACAGATAATCGGTGCAGATTCGGTGGGACCGTGGGGGTGCTTGCACAGCCTCCTACAAGAACTGTTAGACCCAATGGTTCTAGTGGATCGGTGGCTATAGAGGCACACGAGTGTTCGGTGGACCTAGTGGATCGGGCAAGAGAGGAAACACCGAGAGGGAACCAAGGCTCTAGCTCAGGAGGACAAGGACCCTAGCCACCACCTTAGGTATTCATTGAAATGTCTCTACATTTTCTAGATTACAAGGGCATTGAGGATGCTGTGGAACATGTTTGCAAGTGTGAACTACTATGGCACGCAAAGGGTATCACAACCCTAGAATGGAAGGCTAGTTAGTTTGCAACCACGTTGCAAGGGTGCACGCATAGCTAGTATAGGAAGTATGACCCTCATCAAATAGTGGTGGACTATACTACTTTAAAGAATGCATTCTTGAGTTTGAGCAGAAGAGCATTAGTGCTTTGAAGGAGATTTAGCAAGGAATGGAAGAGAGTGTGTGAGAGTATGATGCACACTTTAAAACTCTCTTGTTTAAATTATCATATGATATTCACTCTTCACAGCATGTTCAATGGTTTTTCAGAGGGTTAATCACTCCTTTTAGAAGGGCATTATCCCATAAAACTTTTACTGAGACCCACACGAGGCATTATAAGTTACCCCGTGCACCAAAGCTATTGGTAGTGTTGATATTGGTGTTATCCCGTTCTTAGAGGCTCAGATTGCTAATATGGCCAAGCACTTGGAAAAATTGTCTGTGAACTTAGCCCATGAGACTCGTAGTGGTTTGTGGTGCACAGATTATGAAATAGAGGGGCATGTTAAGGATAATTTCCCCTAGAGGATAGTACGTGCTATGACAGTAGATTGTGAAATTTTTCATGGGGACCATGATGCAAGTAGATGCCCCTTGCTACAGTGTGCAATCTGGAATAATGTATCTTGTTATTGCAAAATTTACACCTCTACAACCCATGATACTAAGGACTGTAGGCTCTTTGATCATATCCATGAGGCCATTGATCATGGGGTGCACCGAACCAGCATTGCCTCGTAGTTCTAAAGGTGATGATTGCCATTATGAGGAGCACCCAAATGGAGGTGCACGCAGAAGAGGTTTTGAGGAGGGTTACGTGGTCATGGAAGCTGCGGAGGAGGAAGGATTGAGTTCCCGCATGGAACTAATTTCAATTATGGATTTATAGAGCATTACAAACAACAATGCCCAAACTTGTTGCGGTGCTCGTGGTGCAAAAAGAAGCATAAGTATGAGGAGTGCCCAGAATTTTTTTAGCACATGAATCAAGTAGCACCAGATGGATAAAGGGACACGGCAATGGTTAGCATCAAGAAGGAATACATACAATGGATGCCTCGGGTAACATGGGATGTAGATTTAGAGCCTATCTTGGTTACAACAAGGGTAGAATCTACTCACGTAAGAGAGATACCAAGACAGAAGAACCTGGTTTCAAGAGAGGAGGTCATTCATGGAAAGTATCCAGACCCGCACATCAAAAGGAGATATATCAGGACACCATGGATGTCATTCGGAGCTTACAAGGGGAAATCTAGTGTCTAAAGGAGCAATCTAGGAGGGAGGAGCAAGGAAGGAGAATCAAGGCACCAAAGGATGACCTGGATGAGGTCAAGGAGGTCTGTAAAATGTTGTGGCAAGAGAATATCATTCCCTTACTCAGATCATGGTTGAGGGAGAAGGTACCATGCACTCGAGGAGAGTGCGAAAGGTAGGTCTTGCATGTAAACCTTACCCCTCACATCCTTGACTATGACAAGGAAATTACTTTGAATATAGTTGTAGATGGATGGCTCCTTAGCAATATACTCATTGAAAGAGGCACGGAGGTTATGTTCTAAATTTGTATGAGTGGCATCATATGGGAAGACCTACGTTATAGCCATCTTTGAATGTGCTATATATGGAAAACAAGACTAAGGTGATGCCCATTGGCATCTTGAAGGATGCAGCCATTACTATCTAGGAGCTAAGTTTATTGGGGACTTCAAAGTCTTAGCGCTCACCGAGGAAGACAATTTCCCAGTACTACTTGGGCACCCTTGGTGTTATAAGAACAATGTGGACCTTTGGTTCAACAAAGGGTACATCAACTTCGAAAACAAGGAGGAACAGGTCATTATACCCCTATCGATGGGAATTCGACACCCTATATTGAACCATTGGGGGAAGAAGTTCTGGACAGGATATATGTGCGCTCAATCAGAGACCCAGAGATGATACACCCTACTAATGGGGTTATCCAGTTTGAAGATGCTCAGTCAGTAAGTGATACCACTAGTCTAGCATGTGACAATTGGGCACATGGAACTTATGAATTGATGGGATGACAGTTGAGAGGGTCGGTGACCAAGGTAACAAAGGTGCACATGGTTCGGCACCTTAGAGGAAAATAATTACCCAAGTATTTAGGAGGAGCCTTCCCTGAGATCTTTCTACATGAAGTGGAAGCTCAGTGGAAGGATGAGAAGGAATGAGAGGGATGTTAAGTTATGTCTTACTTGGCATAGTGACATGGTGGTGGGCTACACATCAAGAGAGCCTTTTGGAGTGGTGTGAGGTAAGAATTGCTCTCTCTGTCAGATTCTCTAGGAGCAATATGCCCACCACCATCAAGGACTACCATGGGAAGGATCCCACCTCTTTCCATATCCAGGAGTGTGAGAAGATCTGGAGAGAAGGTGTGGAAGATTTTCCACCATCCCTCTAGGTGCACAAGTTGTATTCTACACTACAAGGTTACACACACACATGGTACATTCATTCGGAGACACACCGCTACAAAAGGAATTGGTAAGAGCTCGTGGATGACCTTATTCACACCTTTGAGTATCAAAGTACCAAGTCATCAGTTGATAAGGCCTTACAGGGTATCAAGTGCCTTACCATGGGGGATAGTGCCATGATGGAAGATAGGCTATTGGAATTACTAGGTGAACCTAGGATTGGAGGCACGCTTTGAAGAAGTAGAGGAAATAGAAGAGTTATAGCTTGAGCGTGTGTGTTTGAAAAAGGAGAAAGGAAAGTTGGTGTATGTGATTGATGGAGAGGAATCAGAAATATTAGATGTTAGCCACTCAAGTAGGGATGCACGAGGTAGTGGATAGTGCTAATACTCACACATGCACCTACCATGAACCCTTAAAGACAAAGAAGGTTAACATCAGTTCAGGAGAAGAACCTAAGGAAGCTATTATTGGAGACTACTGGTTAGAGAAGGAAGTATCTAAGATCATTGATCTGTTGTATGAATTTGAGGATTTATTCTGTGTGGGTACCATGAGCTCAAAGGCGTTCACCATTCCTTAGGGGAGATGAAGATAAACTGAAGGATGATGCTCGCCGGTTAGGAAAAGGCCCTATCAGATGAATCCCAATTTGCGCATGAAGGTTAAGGAGGAGATAGAAAAAATGATAGCTTTTGAGATCATTGAGGCAGTGGAAGAGTTAGAATGGATAAGTTTGATGGTAATTAGCATCAAGAAGGATGGGCAGATTAGGATTTGTGTGCATTATATAGATTTGAACGTATTTTGTGTCATTGATCCCTTCTCGACCCCCTTCACTAAAGAAATTTTGGAAGGATTCATTGGGTGTAAAATCTATTCCTTTACGGATGGATTTTCAAGGTACCACCAAGTTTGGATTGCAAAGGAAGACCAGGAGAAGACAACTTTTGCCACTGAGTGGGGAAGTTTTGCATACATGGTCATGCCCTTTGGGTTGAAGAATGCACCTGTTGTTTTCTCACGCATAGTGGTGCAAGCATTCCAAGATTTCATACATAAGTTTCTTCAGGTCTATTTGGATGATTGGACAGTGTATGGTCTAGTTAAGGACCATTGTGACAATTTAAGGTTAATGTTTGAGAGGTGTAGGTAGTTGAGGATATCCCTCAACATTAAGAAGTGTGTGTTTGCTACACCCTTTGGGACTTTATTAGGGCATATCATATATAAGGAGGGCTTACTGGTAGATCCCGCTAAATTTGTAGTTATTGTGGGGTTAGGGAGCCTACTAGCCAGAGTACAGTGCATGGATTCCTTGGGCATACAAGTTATTATAGGAAATTCATTAAAGGATATGCCAAGATCACCATGCCTTTAGAGGAGCTGCTTAGACATAAAAGTGCCTTCCATTGGGGAGAGGCGCGTGAGGGCATTTGATACATTAAAAGATAGGCTTATCACCGCACCTATATTACATTTTCCCTCTTGGGACAAGCCCTTCCATGTCCATGTAGATGCCTCAGGGACCACCATTGGAGCAGTGCTTACATAGCCAGGTGAAGGGATTATTGATCATCCTCTATGTTTTGCAAGCGAAAGGCGACACTAGCGAGCGAGAACTATACCACAACTAAGCACAAAGCATTGTCAATGATCTACATACTCTTCAAGTTTAGATAGTATCGAGATGGTAACACCCTTTGTGTTTTACATCAGACCATATGGCATTAAAGTATTTGGTGAACAATCCTATTCTACAAGGGTGCATATGTTAGTGGGTGTTGTTGTTTCAAGAGTTTGAATTCACCATTGTAGTGAAGCCTGGGAAAAGCAATTTTATACCTGATCTTCTGTCAAGAATTGATTCAGGGGAGGACATGCAGAGTATTGAGGAGATAATGCCAGACACACAACTATTTAGGTTGTGGCATGTGCCCTTGGATTTGGAGGAGATTGTAGTATTTTTAAAAGAAGGTGTGGCGCTGAAAGGAATGAAGTCATTGGAGAAAAATTAGTTGGCCATACGCACTTTGTTCCCTACATGTTAATCAATGGAGACTTATACAATTTGGGATGTGATGAAGTTTTTGCGAGTGTGTATTAGAACATGAGCGCATGGCCATCATAGAGGAAGCACACGTAGGAAGTTTGGGTAAGCATTATACGGTGATGCCATCGTACGTAAAATATTAATGGTAGGTTTGTGGTGGGAAACCCTGTACAAGGATTGTAAAGACTATTGTAAAGTGTGTGACCATTATCAGTGCATTGGCAAACCAAGAAGGAGAGATGAAATGATTTTACACCATATTCCTAGCATGGAACCTTTTGAGAAATGGGCAATAGACTTTGTAGACCCTATTGCACTAGTGATGCATAGGACCGGGTCACGTTATGTCATCACTTGCATGGATTATTTGACCAGGTGGGCAGAGGCAGCCCTAACTAAAGATTGCACAACAGCCATAACAGCAAGGTTCTTGTGGGAGAACATTATCACAAGGTATGGATGCCCGTTGAGTTTGACCAGTGATAGGGGTACGCATTTCTTAAATGAGACCATGAGGATCCTATTATCAGAGTTCATGGTGGCTCATCACAAGACTACGCCCTATCACCCACAAGCAAATGGAACCACGAAGCATTCAACAAAATACTAAGTCATACCTTGACCAAAATTTGTGATGTCGGAAGACAAGATTGGGATGACAAAGTATCAGCAATATTATGGGCTTACAAGACAACGTATAAAAGGATAAACAAAGCCACACCATTTCAATTGGTGTTTGGCGCACTTTTTTTTTTCAGTTGAATTTATGTTTCCTTCTCTTGAATAGCGTGCATAGGAGGGTTAGCAAATGAACAACCACTAGAAGAAAGGATTGATGAGTTAATGAAGTTGGATGAGAGACATTCACTCGCTAGGTGGAGCCAAACAATAAAAAAGCAAAGTAGAAACCATGACATGATTTCCACATTAGGAACAAGAAGTTTGAGGTTGGGCAGATTGTTTTACTATATGATTCTAAGTTTCTACACCATCCTGGGAATTTGAAAGTCCATTGGTTGGGTCCTTACACAATCTCGTACATCCTTGATTCAAGTGCATGCCAATTACAAGTCGTTGGATGGGATGAAGTTACCTAGACACTTCAATGGAAGTAGGCTGAAGCCCTACTATAAATAATTCTTCTTGGTGTTTGTAAATAAGGTAGTTTTTCCAGTTAGTTTAGAAATTTCCTTTATGCATTCCCTTTCTTGTGTTTCCCTTTCGTGTTTTTGTTTTGTTTTGTACCTTGGGTGTCGATAACCTTATCACTACTTTTGAGAATTTTGACATGTGCGAGAGGACCACACATCATTTTAAGTGTGGGGTGGAGTAATGTGAAGGAGTGCATGGTTAGAGTACCAAGGAAGTGTATGTTAAAAATCCCTATTGAATGGCCCGGTTGAAAGAGGTGTATGGAGAGAAAATATGGAAGGATGGTTGGTGCCAGGATAAAGCTACTTTTAGATCCCACGTACTAAGGAGGAGAAAGCGCATTAAGCAACATGAGGTAGGCGAGAGAAAAAATTAGGATAGAAGAAGTGCCTTCGGTTATTTGGGTACATATGCGTAAGAGTCTCTGTCGGGTTGGATTGTTTGTGCGCGAGAAGGTTGAGGGTTGTTCACGAAGGTTGTGGTGAGTAAGTAAGGCGTTGAAGAACTTTCTTTAACACGTATGTTGGGTGTGTGAGTGAAAGTGTTGAAGTCAGTCTTTGTTTGAAAAAGCCACATTAAATGGAAAAAGTATAGTGGTAGGTGGAGTAACATTTAATACTCAAAAAAATTAAATCTATAAGGGTTGAAGCACTTTCATTTTTACTTTACGAATAGAGAAAGAAGTGAGTTTTAAAAACTAGGGTTTCCATATATGATTGTGTGAAGAAATATCTACGAGATTAAAGTGTGAGCAACTAGTTTGAATTTACAAACCAGAAGGAAGGGGTTACACAGGCATGAGAAAAGTTGTGAGGAGGCGATGTCTTGTGCAAGTTTTATCCCAATTAAGGTTTGATAAACTAGGGCACGGGTTCAAGAGTTTTTTCATCAAAGGTTTGAGATCGGAGACTAGAAGAAGTGGAAGAGCAGAGTAACAAGGAGGGAGTGAAGTGATAGGAGAACCTCAATAATAGCACCCAAGAAAGGAAAGGGCAAGGGCAAGGCCATGCAACAAGAATCTGACATGAACATGAATGAAGAATGGTATGCGGAGATGCAGTACCCATATGGGGTAATGATGGGTAAGGAGTGGGAGTCCCACCTGAGGAGCATGCCTTTAAGTGACTATGAACATGATCGAGAAGGAAATGGCACTAGAGTTAGTGTGCCCCATGAGTAAACAAACACTAGATGGCTTGCCCATCTACAATGATGATGTCAAGGTCAAGATAGAGAAGGCGGGGTTGTTGCAACTCTATGAGTTGCCCTATTTTGGAAAACTAGAATGCCTATACTAATGGCTAATGTCACGAGTACATGAAGATTACTTCCATTTTGCAAGGCGCAAGATGTGCATTACTCCTCAACTCATCTCATAGTTCACAGTGCCTCATATGTGAAGGAGATAACTTGGAGGATGACCTAGGTGACAAGGAGGCAATTCAGGAAACCATCACCGAATATGCCTGCAAGAAGGGGTCAAGGTACTATGACATCTCAGACATCAAGGACCTAGTGATGAAGATGGCCGCACATCTGGTAACAAAGCTAAATGGCCAGGAGAGATGGACCTAGGTCAATAAACCATGGTTACATGTCTATAGAAAAATTACAGAAGGCACTATATATAACTTGTCTGCATACATCGCAGAGGAAATTGTTAAGTGCATCAAGGAAGGTGACAAAATCCTCTTCGAAAACATCCTAATAACCATCGTGTTTTCAGAGATTGGAGTGTCTAACGCATCGAGAAAAATTTGTATGGGAGTACCTGTCGAGGATCCTTCTCCCACGAATAGATTTGAGAAGTATGCCTATGACACAATGACAGCACCCCATAAGGCGTGACTGGAGAAGTGGTACATGCACCTGAGGAATGCATTTGGGGCAGAGTGGAGGTTTCCAAAATAATTACCAGTAGTCACTGAAGGAGAATTTGAGATTGCATTATACTAACATTTATGCCTAGGTAGGTTCGGAGTTAGTAGATGGGTTATGGAGCCTATTGTGTAAGCTTCCCTTCACTTTCACAGCTCAATACTTCCAAGCGGGAGTAAACAGATTCAAGGAATCTAAGAAGCTAAAGCTGGAACTAGGTAGTCTGGACCGGGAGCACAGAGAGATGTGAAAAAGGTTGAACTACCCCGGTGGCAAGTATGCGTACGTGGAAAGGTACGTGTCATATGAGGTCTAGATGACAAGGCCAATGACATTACCCATTGTAGGAGGATCCGTAACACTCGTATACCTCCGTATAAGACCAAAGTTTGAGAAAGGAATGTACCTAGAGAATGATGTCTCCATACCTGAAGATCCCATGGGTAGGAAGAGGCCCGCACCCAAGAAGAGGGGAAGAGACAAAGAAGCACCAAGTGGGAAGACTGCTCAAATGTTAAGCATGTCATCAATGAGTGCCAAGCATAACACCTACGCGCACAAAAAGAAATCACTGGTAAAGGAAAACACGCTAGAGGAAGAGGCGCCAAAACAACCCCTCACCAAAAAGAAATCTCCAGAGAAAGAAGAAAAGGTTGAGTCCCTATCAAAGAATCACCTCTCAAGAAAAAGCGAGAGGATGGAAGAGGGAGATGACTCGAGAGGAGACCGAGCGGCTTGGATAATTATATGGTTGGAAGAGAGGAAAAGAGTGAAGAAGATGATGGTGGGGAGGATGGGCCTAAAAGAGACCAGGAGCCACATGTCTTCAACATGTACAATTCAGAAGAAGAGAGTGGAAAAGAAAAATAAGAGTTCGTATTCATGCGGCGGCGCAAGAGGCACACAGGATGAGGAATGTGCCCAGGATGTGGAAAGGAATGAGGAGATTGGCATAGAGAAGTAGAAGCCCATAAGCTTCACAAAGGAGCAGATAATCAGAGGTAGCATAGAGAGAGGTAAAGAAAATGCTTCAAGCCTTAGTATACCAAGAGTTTTTATAGCGTGGACATAAGATCTTGAAGGAAGGGAAAGAGGAAAACATTGAAAAGGAGCATGACAGCATGGGAGGAGGTCCCGCTCTAACAATTACGTTTTCCCAAAGGCACACACTCAGGTAGAAGGACACTTGATATAGAGAAAAGACAAGTGATAGGCTACATCGATGACTCAAAGAAGGTGTTACGTGTGCAGTTCCAGATCATTGTACCCATAGAAAGTCTTTTAGCCATGGGTTCATTTGAAAAGGAAGGCACGTACCCCAGGATGAAGAAGATGCTCTCTTGGGTGTTTGAGTTCTATATTGATGAGCCGGACTTTCAAAGTATGACAAGGAGCAATCATAACATTACCAAAGTCTAAGGGAGCCAATCCATTGGTAAATGCTCAGGAACTCTAAGATGAGAAATTTTGTAACGCACTCAACAAGGTCACGGTCGAGACAGAGGCTAGGCTCTTCACGCATAATGACAGTATAAGAGCACTAGAGGGAAATATAGGGAAGAAAGAAGAGGAGATGGTGGAGAAGGCCAAGAGCTTGAAGAAAGAAGAACTGATTAGTGCACAGATGAGGTGCAAGTTAAAGGATGAGAAGGTAAAGGTGCAGGAAGTATACAAGAAGGTGGAATCTATCAATAGCACCATCATCTTAAAGCACCCAGACCTAGTGCCACCCATGTAGAAGTATGCATCCTCTTTGGAATTTTTATAATGTCTAATGTGCATCCTCACCATGGAAAGATGACCTTTAGCCCTAGTGTCATGTAGAGAGGAAGTGATCATGTGCTTAAAGGAAGACGACAGCTTGAATGTGGTAGCACTCATTTCTAAGTATAGCCAGGTGCTTATAGAGGTTAAAGTCACTAACCAATCTGTTGAGGCCACATATGATACTTGCATAGATAGGGATAAGGTAGCAAGAACCTTGGTCTCCACGCACAAAGCGGAGCTAAAGGATTTCCAAGAAAAGAACAAAGGAAACAGAGTAGAGAGGGACAAGGTTCTGGCTGAAGTAGAAAGAAAATATGAGGCAATTGAAACATTAAGGCGTTCAATCAAGGCCTAGTTTGAGAGAATTATACCCTCAAATTACTAGGAGGATGGACACACTCGAAGACTGGGTAAAGAGATGGAGCAGATCATTGACACTTTGGGCACTCGGGAATTGGCCTAAGTTTTGACAAGGTGAGCACTCTATTCGGTGACCTCTGTTAGAAAGCGCAGGATGAGGTCAATGTATGGAAAAAACTAGAGGCGAGACTTAGGGAAGGATTTTCCTAGCTTGCTAAGTTAGTGCCCCCATTTTCCTTCTCCCCTAATTCTTTCATTCCTTTATTCTTTTACAAGATGTAATATTACACCTTGGTCCCTTACGGTGGCATACATCTTGGTTGAGTAGAGTGTTTCGTGGATGGAGAATAGGCGTAGTGTGGGGTAATGTTGGACCCCTAGAATATTGACAAAGTATGAAGGCGTGTAGGTGTGCAAGGTCCTAGTTATGGAAGGGCATGCAAGGCAAAAGTGCACAAAGGAGGTTCGGGATTTAGTCGATTTGAACGTCTGGAGTAGAACACGTGAAAAGCATGACCCATTGTGTGTGGATAAGGTGCCATCCTGGTGACAAGTTGGCCCAAGAAGGAGCATGCCTGTGATAGAATCTTCTAGAAGAACATCATGGGATAAAGTGGAAAGCTCAAGCCTAGAGAAGCATGCTCACATGGAGGACCACATTTGGACACTTAGCACCGGATTTGAGGGCTCTGGAAGGTGAGTTGGTAGTCAGGAGAGCTATAAATACAATAGCCTATGGAGTAAAAGGGATGATGAATTTCAAAGAGAGTATGGGTGGAGCTGCAAAATTACTTCAAGGACTCTGTTAGTGGATAGTTGCATTCGGGAGAGAATGTATTAGGCATGGGATTGTAATTTTTCTTTTTTGGTAGCTTAGTTACATAAGTCCAATGCAATGCATGATTGTGGTCTACTTCTCTATGACACTCTGTAATGGCTCAATGGATGTAATGAGGTTACTGTTATATGTATACATGAATATCAATGATTCTGATGCACACTTCTCTCTCATAAGTTCTCTTTCCTTTCATGTTAAGTATGGATGCTTGTATGTTTCTTTCTGTCATAATACACATTATGGATTCTATTAAGTACTCGGTCTGAAATGACTGCAAGGATCTAGAGGCCGTTCTAAGCCCTATGGTTCTTATATGTCCTAACTTACCTTCTGAAATCTCTTACACAAATCATAGATGATGTTTCCCACTAAAACTCACATAAAAGAGAGACTCAGCACCCACATGTGCCTCGGGTGAGTGCCCGGCTTTTGCTAGATGATAGGCCGGTGCTCTTGGGATTTCTTTCTTTATGTTAAGGGTAAAAATGAATACGAGATCCCAATTGCATTCATGATTTATGTCTTGAAAACTCATGAGCTGAAGTACACCATGAAGGAGAAACATTCTTTTTAGTTGTTCAAGATTTCAAGTAGTTTAGGTTCTACATCCTTAATTCTCATTCTGCGTGGTCTTTGGTTCCGATACAAATATCATATCCATTCTTACTCAAAGCAAGAATTTGGAACCAAGAGAGGTAATTGGGTAGTAAAGGTGAAAGAGTATGATCTTGATGTGAGGCCAACAAAACTAGTTTGGGGAAAGGGCCCGTGTGAACTCATTATTGAGGGAGCTGCTAAGGAGTTGTCCAAAGATGGAATTTGTGTCCCTCCTATTTTGTTCCTCATTTCGAAAGATTTATGGATGCTTGACATTGCTCATTTTTTTACCTATGGAGAGTGTTCATCTTACTTAAGTGTAAATGAGAAGAGAGCCATCAAAGCTGAGGTCTACACAATTTGTGTTATGGGAGAATTCTTTGTTCAAACGAGGCGTAGATGGAAGGTTTTTAAAGTGTGTAGACAAGGAGAAAAAAAAGAAGTTTTCTCTACTTCTCATGACCAGAGCTTGTGGAGGACATTTCTCCTCTACTATAACAACTCATAAAATACTTCATTCTGGTTATTATTGGCCCACTCTATTTAGAGATGCATCAAAATGGGTTGGTAAATGTGAAGCGTGCCAAACATTTGTTGGAAGACCTAAGTTGGCTGCTTTACCTCTCAAGCCTATAGTGATTGAAGAGCCATTTCAATAATGGGGTTTAGAATTCATTAGAGCACTCAATCCATCTTCCAGTGCTGGGCATACCCATGTGTTGACTGCCACAAATTACTTCACCAAGTGGGTGGAAGCCATCGAAGTCAAGAGCACTACTTTTGAGGTAGTTTGCAACTTCATTAAGGAGAACATATTGATCAGGTTTGGAACCCCAAACAAGATTGTGACTGAGAATTCTTTCAAATTTTCTTTTGATGAGATGATGGAATTCTTCTATGGGTATGGGATCTCCCTTGCTCATTCTTCGGATTACTACCCCCAAGGGAATGGACAGGTAGAATCAACAAACAAGAACTTGGTGAACATAGTTAGAAAGCTTGTAAATGATTCTCAGAGGAATTGGCATAAGAAGTTATATGATGTACTTTGGGCTCATAGAATTACACCCAAGAGAGCAATTGGAATGTCTCCTTTTTAAGTGGTATATGGTGTGGAAGCTCAACTACTAGTCGCAGTGGAATTGTCACCTTGCATCGATGAAAACCATTGAACATTCAAGTTTTAGTAGCTCTTTGGATAAGAGAATTTTGTACCTTCGAAGCTTGATGAAGACATGTTACAGGTTTTTGATAGGATATCAGCTCATCAACTGAAGGTGAAGTATTTATTTGACAAAGAAATCCAAACCCGAGTTTTCCAAGTGGGAGATATTGTCTTTGCTTTGGGACAAAAGACACAAGCCATGAGGAATCCATGGTAAGTTTGATTCTCTTTTTCTTGGTCCTTTTAGAATTAGACATTTCTTGGAGAGAACTCTTTTTACCTAGATTACATCAATGGATCTCCTCTCCCACTTTCTTATAGTGGGTAGTACCTAAATTTGTTCAAGTCCTAGGTGGCTAGGAAGTCCTTTTGTACATTGTGTTTGGTTTTGGGGTTGGCTTGTTTCCTTTCTTGTTGTTTCTTGTGTGGTGTGTTTTATTTTGGGTTTTCCTTTTTGGTTTGTTTTGTTACTTTTCCTATCTTGTGTGTGTTGCCTTGTATTGGTTTTTTCTTTTGAATCTATTTTCCCAATGGATAAGGCATTGGTCTACTTTCCCTGAGTTTTTCTATGGTTCTTGATCTTGCCTCATTCCTCTGTCAAGTCATCCCCAGAAAGAGCCAACTTGTTTTTGCCCTCAAAATTCCCCTCTTTTGAAGTCAAGTTTCAAAAATTTTGAGTCAGTACCTTAGAGTATTAGATCATGTTAAGCCTGGTATTGTTTGCAATTTTCCATTCCATAGAGAACAATTTGAAAGTCGGGCATAATGGTGGAGTTTTTCCCCTTCTTTTTATTTTCTTCCTGCAGTCTCGAATGACAAGCGTATCTTCCCCATTAATTTTTCCCTAGTATCCATGGGTAGTATGTGGAAATATCTGATTAGATGTAGTATGGCCATGTTTCAAAAAAAAATGGAAGCCTCCACACATCCAAATGGCACCACTCTAAGGGTGGGGCCCACGGGGACGATCTTTAAATAAGCACGGAGTTTTCCACATGTCCCAGGTCCAAAATGAAGACAAAACAAGCCTAAATCGGCTAAGTATGGAAGGTTTAGCAGACGGCACCATGCGCCTCATCAATGCAACTTTGAGAGTCAGATCTAGGGGTAATTCTCAAACTTTTTCTAGTCCTCCATGTGTCCCAGCTCCCAAAAGAGAAAGCATCGATCATTAAAATTGACTAAGTATGAGAGGGTTGGAGGAGGCCTCCACATGCCTCAATGGCACAATTTTTGAAGTGAAACTAAAGGGCCAATCTCGAAATGACTTTCAGCTCACCACATGGTCAAATTCAATGAAGAGATAGAGTTGGTCATTGAAAATTCCAAGACCAGTGGAAGGAGCCATGCATCCACTCGGTGTAATTTTAGGAGGCGTTTCCAAAGTGGAAACTCAAATGAGTGCCAACTCTCCACATGTCTAGGGTTCAACATGATTCGAATAGGAAATAGTCCTGAATCGACTAAGTATGAGAGAATTGGCGAGTTCTCCACATGTCAGCCTGGCACAACTTCAAAGGAAAAAAATGCAAAATTTGTCCGTTGGCCCACTTCAGTTTAAACCTCTCCCACATGGATGACCCAAATTTGAAGTTACAAAAGCATATCGAATGTCCCATATTTAACTAGATAAATAATGTAATGACCGTATATTAGAAAACCTGGTCTTTTTTCCATTAACGTTTCTTTGCGAATCAAGAATTTGAAAGGGCATGAATGATTGGAATGAGTTGTAATTATTTCTTGCTTGCTCGAGAAAGTTTTAACCGTCTCTTACAAGCTATTTCAAAGGCTTTCAAAGCCATTGTAAAGGGTTGAAATTTTTATATTCGGAATGGTAATTTTGAGTATGAAGAAATCAATCTAAGGGTTTTCCCTTTTTTCCTTTGTTTCCTCTTTCCTTCTTGCTATGATCTGTGAATCATCTAATCCTTGCATGCTTAGAAAATTTTTGTTCTAGTTTATAAATCCCAAGAACTTTGGGACTATGGATTGTGCATGTTATAAACGTGAATGGTTCTACTCTATATCTCATTTGCTCAATACATATAAAGGTTTTCTCTATCATCTCTTTTCCCTGAAAGTATTGTCTTCTTCTGCCTCCCTCCTCTCTTCATTTCTTCTATCCTTATGTATTAAAAAAATTCTAGGCATAAAACACATTTCAAGATATCGAGAAACCACCATTAAATGAAATATTGTGTATTTGTACATAGGTTTTTCCCTACTTTTAATAAGGTAACCTCTCCCATTAAAGAGGAGGGACTTGCTTGCCCTTGACTATGGTTTCATTCCAAGTGCAAATCCGAAACCCAATAGTGTGGAGCCAAAAATTTCTCATTTTCTTTAGTGTATTCTTCACCAAGGCCTTCCCATCGGGGCTCATATTGTTCAAATTTGGATTCTAGATCCTATTTTCCCCTTCTATGGGCATCTGGAAACAATTTTTCATGTCTTCTAGTTCTATCTCAAAGCTCAAATTTCCTAGAACTAGATCCATTCTTTTTTTCCCTCACAACCCCACTATATCACTTAACATATCCTCTTGGGAGATAATCCCAAACTTATGCCTATGTTCACCCAAATTTGGCATGCTTTCAGAGGGAAGATTCTATTTTGGATATGGAAAGAAAGAAATGATTTTTTCTTTGCTAATTCTACAGTTGATCAATCTTTCTTGATTTATAATAAATCTATGGTGATCTCTAATATACTTCTGCATATTCAAGTTCAAGAAAATAAGGTGGTGATGGAGGAGGACCACCTCTAGACCCTATTGTGCCACTTGGGGAAGCCTCATCCAATATTTCCTGAGTGCCTTCATCTCCCACTAGGCACTCCTCGCCTTCAGCCTGTGGTGGCCGGTGCAGCCAATCTTAGTGTCATGCTTTCATTTGCACCCACCGCTCTCCAGGGCCATTACATCAGCATAGTCATTCACATGTTCACTATCGTGGCCAAGGATCCATGTTACATTCTTTGGCTCGCTAATAGGGCTGGGGCTCGCCACCTTGGTAGCATGGGTGGGGTTCTCTGCTACATTTTTCAGCTCCACATGAGGGCTAGGGATCTCCTTCTACCGCCACTTCACACCAGGTCACTTGGCACCCACCGCCACCCCCACCATCATCTGAAAAATTCCCTTGCCTCAACCTCACCATTCCTACGCATGGGGAAGGACCCGAAGGAAGAACTTGTTGTTGGCTAGGAGATTCTGTATGTTGGAAAGGACCTGTTTGGTTCAGGGTGGCCGGATGATCAGGATCCGCCTGCCTCGGGCATGTTTGTTGTTGTTGCTTAATAGTTCTTTTTAAGTTTTTTTGGGCAATGCCTTTTGTTTTGTTAATCTCTCCTTGGATTGGTCTAGTTTGATGTTTGTTATTCTAGGCTTGACCTAACTTAATGGTTTTGGGGCGTCTCATACCACCAACTTTTTGTTGAAAATTATCTTGTATCTTATTACATTAATATAATATAAGATCCATTTTCATCATAAAAATTTGAAATTTAGGCACTCTTTTTTTCAATTTGGTCATTTATTATGGTAGGTTTGATTCAAATTTTGAATTTTGGGTGCTCTTTTTACGAGGCACTTTTTTTGGCCAAGTACATTATAAAAATAATGATTTTGAATGAATCGGGTTTTGATTTTTTCTCTATTGCAACCGATATTTTTCATTCAGAGATTAACTTGGGGAAAGATAGATATTTACTTGGGAAAATTTGAAGAACACAGATGTATCTAGAAAAATATGAAGATATAGATATTTTACGAGAAGAAATAAGAAGATATAGCTACCGATAGTAGGAGAGATACAAAGATACAGAGATTTTGCAGAAGAAAGAACCATTTGATACAATGATTTTGTAAGGGATACTTTTCAAGATTTCTTGAAGGGAAAAAAACAATGGTAGAGCAGGCTATTCCAAGTTTTTATATCTCATTTTTTCCATGTTTACTTCTAAAGCCTATAAAATGTATAAGCATAGATCTTTTAGTTCACAATATACTATCGAACCATTTTTTCCATATATCTCATTTATTTTTATGTCTGAATAATGTATTGATTTGTTTCCATTCATAAACGTAACAAAAAAATAAATAGAGAAATCAATTTCATTACATTCGTAAATGTAATAGCTACCAAATATACAAATCAAAATTATTTCATTCAAATGCGTACCTATTTATGGTGCGAAAAAAATGATTAGATAGATTAAGTACCACTTGTCTCTTTCTATGTCTTTTTATTAACCTCTATAACAAGTTTCTTTTTCAATAATCTATGTGTCCAATCAGCCCAAATCCTTTCACATAAATTCTTCTTTCTCATACAAAATCTCTAAATGAAAAAAACTTGGCCGTAATAGAGAAAAAAAAACTCATCTGTAAGAGAGCAAAAAGACAAAAAATATCAAAACCCTAGCCATTCAAAATCTATATTTTCATATATTAATTAACCAAGAAAAAATGCCTCTAACAAATGGCACCGAAATTCAAAATTTTAATTTAAACTACCATAATAAATCATCGCCATTTAACGATTAAATGATTTTTGCATCCTAATATAGTAAGTCTCGAAATTTGAGTCTGTCTCACCATTATAAATCATTAACCTTTAATACTTAAATTTATTTAATGTGTTAATGTCATATTATCTCAATGTTTAGAAACATTTAAATGTTTTGAAACAAGTATTAGAAAAATGAAAAATACACGTTGTTATTTTTGTTCATACATTCAAAATATGAATAAATAATACATTAACAAATCACCACCTTTTAATGCTTTAATATTTTTGAATATATAATACAAATAACCACCTTTTAATGCTTTAATATTTTTCATATATAATACATTAACAAATCACCACCTATTAATGCTTTAGTATAATGTAATATACTTTAATATGGAAAAAATTCTGTAAAAATATATGTTTTATAATAACTAAATTTAAATACCTTAGCCATTCAAAATCTATATTTTTATATAGTAATTGACCAAGAAAAATTGCCTCTAACAAATGGCGCCGAAAATTTGAAATTTGAATTTAACCTACCATAATAAATCACCACCCTTTAATGATTAAATGCTTTTAGCATCCTAATATCGTAAGTCTCGAAATTTGAATCTATCTCGACCATAATAAATCAGTAACCTTTAATGCTTAAATTTCTTTAATGCTTTAATGTCATATTATCCCAATGTTTAGAAACATTTAAATGTTTTTAAAAGGTTTTCAAATAATGAAAAATATATAGTGCTATTTTTGTACATACATTCAAAGTGTGAATAAACAATACATTAACAAATTACCACATTTTAATGCTTTAAATACATTGTAATTTTTTACATTTATTGTGTTTTAGAATGGACACTCACTCTCATGTCCTATATATGGTTATAAAAATTGAAACTATCCTACAATAATAAATAATGAAAGTTGAAACCATTAAATTTTAAATAGTAGAATTTATTGTCGTTCCTATTTATTGTGTTTTAGAATGGGCACCCATTCTCACAGCTTGTATAAAGTTATGAAATTGATTCAAAAATTTTACATTTTATTGTATTGAATGGGAAGATGCCAATTCTCATATAGGAATCCTAAAAGACCTACTTGCACAGATAGGAATCACAAACAATATTGGTTGTATGAGAATGTAGAGAAAATGCACATGCCCACTGTCATAAAATCAATATTGCTTGTATGAGAATGTTTAGAATGGGCACATTCCCATTCTCATGGCTTGTATAAAGTTATGAAATTGATTCAGCATTTTTACATTTTATTGTATCAAATGGGCAAATGCCAATTCTCATATAGGAATCCTAAAAGACCTTCTTACGTAGATAGGAATCACAAACAATATTGGTTGTATGAGAATGTAGAAAAAATGCACATGCCCACTATCATAAAATTAGTATTTATTGTATGAGAATGTTTAGAATGGGCACATGCCCATTATCTAAAAAAACAAATTATTTATATTATAATGTTTAGAATTTGCATATGCCTGTTTAGAATGGGCACCCATTCTCAAGGCTTGTATAAAGTTATGAAATTGATTGAGTATTTTTACATTGTCTTGTATCGAATGGGCATTGTTTATATTGTGCATATGTCTATTTAGAATGGGTACCCATTCTCACGGCTTGTATAAATTTATGAAATTGATTGAGCATTTTTACTTATATGAGAATGGGAAGATGCCCATTCTCATATAGGAATCCTAAAAGACATGCTTGGGAAGATAGGAATCATAAACAATATTTCTTGTATGAGAATGTAGAGAAAATGCACATGCCCACTATCATGAAATCAATATTGCTTGTATAAGAATGTTTAGAATGGGCAGATGCCCATTCTCATATAGTAATCTTAAAAGACCTGCCCAATTAGGAAGCATAAAATATAATAGAGATAACATTTACTTTGTTTAGCATGGGAACTTACCCAATATTTCTGCCCTTTTAGGTGTATCAAATCCAACGTATCACTTCATAATGATTACTTTGATTCCTGCATACCATACGAAAAGAATAAACTGTATGCATGTCAGTTCAATGAACTGGCATGAATTTTCAACTCGTAATCATGTTGAATTATTAGTAAATGAAGATTTCAAAATGGTTAACTATCCTTTTGGAAAAAACTTTTACTACCTAATTTTATAATCATATAGACAACTACAAATTTGATAAGCAAGAAAAAAAGTCATTCATTTATCGCAACCTTTATATAGCTCTCAAAATGATTTACTTTAATATATCTTCCTATATGTGAATGGGCATATTCCCTTTCTCATATATGAATCATAGAAGAATAGAGATAAACATATTCCCTTTATATAGCTCTCAAAATGATTTACTTCAATATATCTTCGTATATGTGAATGGGCATAGTATTCCCTTTATATATCTCTCAAAATGATTTACTTCAATATATCTTCATATATGTGAATGTGCATATTCCCTTTCTCAAATATGAATCATACAAGAATAAAGATGAACTTTACTTTGTTATACAATGGCCAATTTAGTAATATGTAAGGAAAAATAACTAGATGATATTCATCATCTCTAAATAAATCACAAGAATCAATATAGAAAAAAATTGAATTTTCTATTGTTCTGTTATGATTCCTATGTGAGAATGGGCATATGACCATTCTCATTAAGGCATAATAGAAGAATAGATATATAATTTATTACATTCTAAAACCATGAAATAATTTTTTCTCTATTATTATGTTATGATTCCTATGTGAGAGTGGGCATATACAATGGGCATATCCCATTCTCGTATAGGAATCATATAATAAGATTAGAGATAAAAATATTTTTTTCAGAATGGGAAGTTCTCCACCATGCAAGGGAAAGAAAATATATGATATTATTCATCTCAGAATAAATCAATAGAGAATAGTTAGATACATTCATGCCTATGAGAAAATAAGTTCAATATTTCTTGTATTACAATGATTAGAATTGGCAAACACACATTCTCATACAAACAATTTTTTTATCTTCCATTGAATGGTTAGGTATCCATTTTTTATCTTCCATTAAATGGTTAGGTATCCATTTCTATAGAGGTATTAAAATGTTTAAGTTCAATATTGCTTGTATTGAATGGGCAAATGCCAATTTTCATATAGGAATCATATACCTAAAACATGGCTATGATATTGTTTAATATTTATATATTTTTTGACCATGGCATAGTGAGACCATTAATTTGCAAATAAATTGTTTACCACCTTTTATTAATTGAAGGTACTTGTTTTTCAAGCACGTCTTTGACCACCCATTGGAGGGAAATTGGAAAAATTAATGGAAATTAATTCACACCACTCCATGGCACCATAGAGAGATTGACGGTGGTTAACATGCTTACATTCAATATTTCCTTTACCAACACACTTCCCATTCTCACAACCCATTCTAAAAATGTTTACAATCATATAAATATATTGTATGATGAGAACTACATAAGCCTTGATCCCTCTCGAGGGTATGTAGTGCATCACTTGGCTCTGTCAAGGATAGTCCAACTAGTATAATACAATTATTAATAATGACAAAAACAAAAAATTGTATGTTTCTATGAGAATGGGAATATGTAGTGCATCACTTGGCTCTACCAGGGATAGTCCAGCTAGTATAATACAATTATTAATAATGAAAAAAACAAAAAAATGTATGTTTTTACGAGAATGGGCATATGCCTCTTCTAAACATCTAATCTTATTCTGCGTTTCCTATATGAGACTCGAGCCTCTACTCATTACAACCATTTTAATAATAGATTTTTTTTTAATTTTCATATATTAAGAAACATCTTATTCCTCAGTATTATTTGTATGACAAAGGACATACTCCATTTCTATACAAAATAAAAATATAACATCTATTCAATACAAAAAATAAATGTAACGTCTTTTCAATACTATATTGCTACTTGAATAACCTAGGTATTACATTATTATCAAATTTTCACTTATATTCCAACTTAAAGGACACCCATAAGACTCAACAACACTACTTCAATATTATCATTTTATAAGAGTCTTACTTTGTGCATAAGAATGTAGTTTCTAAATTATAATTTTCATATAAAGTTCTTATTCCACAGTTTTTTCTTCCTTGTCAATAATGTCCCTCATATCATCCTCCACCATCTCATCCTCATCTAATTTTTTGAGCTAAAGCTTAAGCCTGTGATTTTTCTTCCCTTCTTGAGTTGATATAGCCTCCTCTGAATATCCATAACCATATTTTTAATCCCAGATAGTTCCTCTCGATAGAATTATGATAAGTTAAAAATCTCTTTGAGGCCTTAATATACTTCATACAAGTTGTTGGGACCCTAATATAGCTACCAAATCTTAAAGGCACGTAGGTGCACATGGCCGGAGGAAGCATGCAAGTTAAGGCGCATAAGGCAGGATTCAAAAAGGGTTCTTGGAGAACCAAGGACGCGCGCCCACAAAGCACAATTCGGGACTTAGCTGTTTTCGGCCTTTTGGACAAAACACATGAAGAACGTGTTCTGTTTGGATAAGGTTCCAGCCTAGCAACAAGGTGTCCTAGAAGGAATATACCTTGCGATAAGAAGATCCAAAAAGCTAATCATGACATGGAGAGGCATGCACCTGAGGTGATCCACACCTTAACACTTGGGGCCAGATATGAGGTTGCAGAGGAGTTTGTTGGAGATCAGATGCCTATATATATGTGCGCCCTTAGCAAAGAAAGGAGGAGAACACGAGGAAGGAAGCGAGCTCTGCAGAATTACTATGAGAACTATGGGATAAAAGGGGTAGATGATTATAGGAAGGATGTAATAAGGGAATGGGGAATGTAAATTTTGTTTTGAAAGTCTTCATGTATGGATCCAAATATGGCACATGACTACGGTCTCCCCTTCTATGATATTCTATAGTAATGCTATGAATGAATATGATAAGGTTACCATGATAATTGTATTAAGATCTCTCTCTGTATTATCTGCATATTTCTATTATGCTTTTGTTCTTATATAATCATGAACCTTATTTGAATGTTAAGTCTATTTGTGGATTTACAACTTCCTAGTTCTATTAATTCTGTTAAGCACTTTTACTTTTGATATGAGTGAAAGGATATAGAAGCCATTCTGAGCTCTATAGCTTTTTCATGTCCTTTAAAATCACTAATTCAAGATCATGAATGATGCCTTCCACTAAACTCACATAAAAGAGAGACTCGGTTCCCTCTCGCGTGCCTCGGGTGAGCACCCAGTGCCCACTGGGTGATAGGTCGGTGCACATGAGGTTCCCTTGTTCTTAGTGGGTCCAAAAATGACTACATCTTGGTTCCATTCTCTGTGACCCCTTTTTGAAGTTGTAGTGGAACATGGCATACATCATGGTCTGTGTAAAAAGTGATGACAAAGTGCTTAACACTTGAAGGTGTTGAAAATTGGTTTAAAAGCACGGAGGATGAGTTTGCTCAAAGATTTAGTACTAGACCTAAGTTTGATACGTGAAGATGGGTGGAAGACACTCTATCATGAGTTGTATGAAACCTTCTTTATTGTTTCCCAAGAGAGTTTTTTTATTATTGGCAAATGCATCTTTTGAAAGGGATTATAAATCACACCCTTGAGAACAAGAAAAGACTAGAACCGAATCAAGAATGAGAATCTAACGTGGAAAGGATAAAGATCCAAATGTGACAATGAAAACCAAAGTAGCCCAAGAGAAGCTACCTATCGAAAAAAAATAGCACAATTCGCAAAAAATTGTAAAAAGTTGTTGCAAAAAAACAACAATAATTACGGGAAAGAAGTCAATAAAAGCACCCACATGATTACTTTTCGGATGCTTTGTCAATGTTGGATTTGATATTCTACCAAGAGATGAACATAGCCAATGTCATCATATGGTTAGAATCAATAACAGGAGCTAATCAATGGTCCTTTTTCTTTCCTTATCGGTGCTCTAAAGGGGTTTTAGGAACTCATTTGAGATGGAGAGCGCCATGCGGACATGTTTTCAATAAAGAGGCAATATTATAATCATGGCGAGTCTTGGCCTTCCCTAAATGGGAGTCTAAGGAGTTGAGAGATTCTTGTATATAGAAGAGTCATTGGCTATTATCCATAGCCACCCCCTCCTCCTCCTTCTTTCTCTTAGTTTTTCTTAATGAGGGAAAAGTTTTAACCTCTTCCTTCAATACTTCATATCAGCTTCGATCGGAAAGGCTTCCAACCTTTTTGTGGAGCTCTCAACATGTGTTTCCAGTAGATTTATTTGAGTGGCTCTTGGCATATGCATCTAGGTCGTGGTGGTATTATAAATCACACCCTTGGACCCAAGAAACATACCAGAACTTCAAGATGTTGATCTAATGTGGACCCGTGTTATAGATCATTGGTGGAAGGAGTATTGGCTAGCTACACTTTGGAATATGTAATTTCCACTTATTATTGTCCAGAATTAATGAGTTTGAATTTTTGTGGAGCCGGAGGATCATTTTTGTGGGCTATCCCTGGCAATCAAAATCTTAATAGTAACCATGAGTTTAGAGGCATTCCCGATGGCCGGCTAAACCACAAGGGCCTTGGCAGGAAGCCAAGTAGGTTGGGGAAAGATGGCTGATATAACGACTGAAAAGGAAAGGGAGGAGAGATGGCTCAAGTATGGTGAAGCATGTGAGAGGGAGATTGTGAGATGGCATGAGGTTGCATTTATGATGGATCCATGGAGGTAGACATTTTTGGGAGAAGAGGTTCACATGGAGGATGTGGAGCCCGAATAGAAAGTGCATGTGCTACCCCATCTTGGAAAGAATGGAAGAGAGAACCCTCGGCTTGAAAAATGATGAGAGCTCGTCGCATGGAGAAAGAAGATTTGATGGCACGCATCGACCCCACCTAGAGATTGAACCTTGGTGCTTGGTTTGTTTGAACAAGGGAGAAGTATAGTTGATACATTTGATATCGTGTGGAAGAAACTAATCGGCACCCAAAACATACAACTTCTCATTTGGGACTTCCACCCTTCACACTCTATTCCAAAGTATTTGGTGGAATGTTTGGACAAGGCACATATAGGAGGTGGTTTGGGAGCGTGTCAGAAGTGGTGGAGGAAATACGATTGGGAGTGGCACTAGTTCACAAACTATCGGCGTGCTATTCAGTGGGACAATGGGAACATTCGGCATGACAAACACAAGCCCTATACCTAACACAGGAGGATTTGGAGGTGGAAGTGGTGGAGCTGGTGGCTCAGGATCTAGTGGATCTAGTGGAGGAGGAAACACTAGAGGAAATCAAGGGACTAGGTTAGGAGGACAAGGGCCTCAGCCACCTCCTCAAGTCTTTTTCGAGATGTCTCTGCACTTACCAGATTACAGTGGGATAGAAGATGCCATAGAGCGTGTGCATAAATGCGAGCTACTATGGCATGCGAAGGGGATCATGACCCAGATCGAAAGGCTAGTAAATTTGTAACAACCTTGCAAGGACACACACATAGTTAGTATTGAAATTATGACCCTCATAGATTTATTGTGGATTATTTGAAAAATGTGTTCTTAGTGGAATTCCACATACCACGAGTTTGTAAAACTAAAAGAGAATCAACTCTCTCAAGAAAATCCAATGCAGGAATGGTAGAGAGCATGTAAGAGTATGATGTGCACTTTAAAACTCTATTGTCTACGTAGATGTCTTATGATATCCACCCTTGAGAAAATGCTCGGTGGTTTTTTAGAGGGTTGATCACACCCTTTAGGAGGGCTTTGTCTCATAAAACATTCAGTGATTCTTGCGCGAAGCATTGGAAGATGCTTTGTGCACTTAGGCGATTGGTAGTGTTGACACTTTGGTGTTAGCCCATTTCTAGAGTCTCGAGATCACTACCATGGCTAAGAGATTGGAGAAATTATCTATCAACACAATTCCGAGAGAGACTCATGGTGGGATGTGGTGCATGATTGTGATGTAGAAGGGCACACAAAGGATAATGGTGGGATATGTACTTAGAAGGTGGTATGCGCTATAGTGTTAGCTTAAAAAAATATGTCATGGGGATCATGATGCAAGTAGGTGTCCCCTTTTTACATTGCGTGATCCGTAAAAATGTATCTTGTTATTGCAAGATATATACCTCAACCACACATGACACCAAGGATTGTAGATTGATTGACCAGATTCATGAGGTAATTGATCTTGGTGTGCGCTAGAATGGCATTTCCAGTAGTTCCAAAGGAGATGAGCATCGGTATGAAGAACATGGAGATGGAGGTGCACGAGGGAGGGGATTTCATGGAGGATTTCATGGCCATGGTAACCACTGGGGGAAAGAAGTGAGTTCCCATGTGGAACATTCCTTAATCTGGAGCCGAGACCATTATAAGCGTGAGATCTTCTACAATGCTCCTAGTGTGGAAAAAAACATAAGTACGAAGAGTGCCCAGAGTTATACGAACATATGAGTTAGTAGCACTGGAAGGATAAGGGCACTGCCATGGTGAGTATTAAGAAGGCTGATGCACAATGGCTCCCGCGAGTAATACGTGAATCAAAACTAGAGCTTGTTATGGTAACAACAAGGGTGGAGTCTACACATGTAAAGGAAGCACCTAAGCAAAGACCTTTGGTTTCAAGGGAAGAAGTAGTACATGGGAAGTATCCAAACCTGGCTCACCAAAAATAAGTCTACCAGGAAACCATGGACGTAATTCGAAGCTTACAAGGGGAGATCTAATGCTTAAAAGAGAAAACTAGAAAAGATGAGAAAAGAAGACCAGTAGAAGCACCAAAGGATGACTTGGACGAGGTTAAGGAGGTGTGTAAACTGTTGAGGCAAGAGAATGTTATTCCCCTGCTAGGAGCATGGTTGAGAGAAAAGGTACCACACATTAGGGAAGAGCACGAAAGGTAGATCCTGCATGTAAACCTCCCACCTCATAGCCTTGATTATGACAAAGAGATCACCTTGAACACAGTAGTGGATGGATGGCTTAGCAACATCCTCATTGACATAGGTGCGGAGGTTAATGTTCTCACTCTAGATGCCTAGCATCAAATGGGAAGACCTACATTATAGCCATCTTCAAATGTGTTGTATATGGAAAATAAGACAAAGGAAATGCCCATAGGTGTCTTAAAGGATGTGACCATTACCATTCAGGGGACTAAGTTCACTAGGGATTTTGAAGTCTTGTGCTTTCTCGAGGTAGATAATTTATAAGTGTTACTTGGGTGCCCGTGATGTTATAAGAATAATGCAGATATCTTGTTTAACAAGGGGTACATAAGCTTTGAAAACAAGGAAGAGAGGGTTATTATACCACTTGCGATGGAAATTCCACACCCTATATTGAACCCCTTTGAGAGAAAGTCCGGGATAGAATATATGTGCGCTCCATAAGAGATCTAGAGACCATCCACCCTACAGAAGGAGTCATCCAATTTGATGATGCTCAATCTGTAAGAGATACTACTAGTATAGCATGATAATTGGGTGCATGGGACTTATGAATTGATTATATGACATCTAAAGGGATCGGTGACCAGGGTAACCATGGTGCGTATAGTTCAACACTTGGGAGGAAAGGCAATAACCAAGTATTTTGGGGATGCATACCCTGAGGTATTTTTGAGAGAAATGGAAGCTCAATGGAGGGAGGACAAGTGACAAGGTATGTTGGGTTATATTTTGATAGGCATAGTAGTGAGGTGGTGGGCCGCACATAGCCAAAACTTATTGGAATGGCGTGAAGTTAGAATTGTGCTCACTATCTGATTCTTGCGAAGCAATATCCCCACCGCTATTAAGGATTACAATGGCAATGAACCCACCTCTTCCCACATCCAGGCATGTGAGAGGGTCTGGGGAGAAAGCATGGAAGCTTTCCCACCCTCCCTTTGGTTGCACAAGCTGTATTTGACACTACAAGGTTGTGCACGTGTTTGGTACATCCATTCTGAAACTCGCCCCACAAGAAATTGGTAGGAATTAGCGGCTAACCTATTCACACATTTGAGTACTGAAGCACCAAGAAACCGGTTGATGAGGCATTGCAGGCTGTCAAGTGCCTCACTCTGGGGGATTGTGTCATGGAAGAATATATATTAGTATACTTACTTGGTGGACCTAGCTTGGAAGCAAAGTTCAAAGAGGAGGAACCAGAAGACATACAATTCGAGTGCACATGTGCTGAAAAGGAGAAAGGAAAGATGGTATACATTATTGATGGAGAGGAGATGGAGAGCCTAAATGTCAACCATTCGGTTGGGATGCATGAGGTAATTGATAGTGTGGATGCATGTGCATGCACGTATCATGAACCACTCAAAACTAAGAAATTTAACATCGGCTCGAGAGAAGGAGCCCAAGGAAGCTATCATTGGGGACTACTGGTCGGACAAGGAAGTATCAAAGATCATCAATCTCTTGCATGAATTTGAGGATTTATTCCCACACAGATACCATGAGTTGAAAGGTATCCACCATTCATTGGGGGAAATGAGGATAAAGTTGAAAGATGGTGCACGCCGGTCAGGAAGAGGCCTTATAGGATGAATCCCAACATGCGCGTAAGGGTTAAAGAAGAGCTAGACAAAATGATAGCATCCGGTATCATTGAGGCTATGGAGGAATTAGAATGGATAAGTCCAATGGTGATCAAGCATAAAGAAGGATGGGTGGATTAGGATATGTGTGGATTATAGGGAGTTGAACGCTGTTTGTATCATAGATCCTTTTCCCACCCCCTTCACTGAAGAGATTTTGGAAGGAGTTGTTGGGCGCGAGGTCTATTCCTTCACGGATGGATTCTCGGGATATCACCAAGTAAGGATTACCAAGGAAGACCAAGAAAAGACAACTTTTACCACCGAGTGGGGAAGCTTTGTATACACGGTCATGCCCTTTGGATTGAGGAATGCACCCACTGTATTTTTGTGCATAGTGGTACAAGCATTTCAGGAATTCATCCACAAGTTCCTTTAAGTATATTTGGATGATTGGATAGTGTATGGATTGGTCAAGGACCATTGTGATAACTTGAGATTGATGTTTGAAAGATTTTGGTAGTTTAGGATTTCCCTCAACATCAAAAAATGTGTCTTTGTAACTCCTTTTGAATGTTGTTGGGGCATATCATATGCAAAGAGGGCTTACTGGTGGATCCCGCGAAAGTTGCAGTTATTATTGGGATTAGGGGAGCCCACCAGCCAAAGCACCATGTATGGATTTCTTGGACACACTGGGTACTACAGAAAGTTCATTAAGGGATACGCTAAGATTGCTGCACCTTTGGAAATATTGCTCAAACATAAGAGTGCCTTTCAGTGGGGAGAGGCACAGCAGAGGGCATTTGACACTCTAAAAGAAAGGCTTATCACTACACCTATTCTACGATTCCCATCATGGGATAAACCTTTCCATGTCCATGTGGATGCCTCTGGTACAACAATGGGATCCGTTCTTTCTCAACCAGAGAGGGGATTGTTGATCATCCCTTGTGTTTTACAAGTAGAAAGTTGACACCAGCAGAACATAATTATACAATGACCAAGCGCGAGGCATTTTCAATGATCTACGTGCTCCAAAAATTTAGACAATATCTACTGGTGACTCCCTTCATATTCTACACTAACCATATGGCCTTGAAGTATCTAGTAAACAAAGCAGTGTTGCAAGGGCGCATATGTTGTTGGGTACTTTTATTTCAGGAATTTGAATTTAGAGTGGTGGTAAAACCTGGAAAGAACAATTGTGGGCCAGATCATTTATCAAGGATTGATTCGGGAGAGGACATGCAAAGTATTGAGGAAACCATGCCGGATGCGTAACTATTCAGGTTATGGTGCATGCCCTCGGAGTTAGAAGACATTGTTGTTTTTCTCAAGGAAGGTGTGGCACCCGAAGGGATGAAAGCACTGGAAAGGAAAAGGTTAGCCATACGCACCACGCCTTCATGTTGATCAATGGGGATTTGTATAAAATGGGCCATAATGAGGTTTTACACTGTGTGTATTAGAACATGAACATGTGGCCATAATAGAAGAAGCCCATGGTGGGATTGCTGGAGGACACTATGCGGGGAATGCAACCATGCGCAAGATCCTAGTTTCCGGACTATGGTGGGAGATGATTCACCAGGATTGCATTGAGTTTTGCAAGGCCTGTGACCACTCACCAAAGGTCTTGGAAAACTTGGAAGAATGGATGAGATGCCCTTGTGCCCCATCACCCATGGAACCTTTTGAGAAATGGGAAATAGATTTTGTCGGACCAATCTCACCAACTACACAAAGGACTAACTCACGGTATATCATTACCTATACTGATTATCTAACAAGGTGGGAAGAGTCCATGCCCACTAAGGATTACACCGCAGCCACGGCTACTAGATTTTTATGGGAGAACATTATCAGTAGGTATGGGTGCCCATTAAGTTTAACAAGTGATAGGGGCACTCACTTCTTAAATGAAACCATCAAGATTCTATTGGTAGAATTCATGGTAGCCCATCACAAGACTACCCCTTATCACCCTCAGGAAAATGGGACTACAGAGGCATAAAAAAATCCTTAATCACACATTGACTAAGATATGTGATGTGGGTAGGTAGGATTGGGATGACAAGGTGTTAGTAGTTCTTTGGGCATACAGAACAACATATAAAAGATTAAACAAGGCCACACCATTTCAATTGGTGTTCGGCATGGAATCAGTTTTTCTCGGTTGAATTCATGCTACCATCTTTGCGTATAGCGCACGTAGGAGGGTTAGACGATGAGAAAGCACTGGAAGAAAGAATAGATGAATTGATAAAGTTGGATGAAAGGTGCTCACTAGCAAGATGGAGCCAAACAACTAAGAAGGCAAAGCAAAAGGCATGGCATGACCACCATATTAAGAACAAACAAGTTTGAGGTTGGCCAGATGGTATTGCTATATGATTTAAAATTTCTATGCCATCCTGGAAAGTTGAAGGTGCATTGGTTGGGTCCTTATGTAATTTCATACATCCTTGATTGGGCGCATGCCAGTTACAAGTGTTGGATGGAACAAAATTACCTGGACACTTCAATGGGAGTAGGCTAAAGCCCTACTATAAATAATGCTTCTTGGTGTTTGTAAATAAGGTAGTTTTGCCAATTAGTTTAGAATTTCCTTTTATGCTTTTCCTTTCTTGTATTTCCCTTTTCGCGTTGTTGTTTTGTTTTGTGCTTTGGGCGCGATAACCTTATTAATTTTTGACTTATGAATGCGCAGAGGACCGTGCATCATTTTAGTGTGGGGTGAGATGATGAAGAGAAACTTGGAGTTATTCTACTAGGAGGATTTGGGTCGGTGGCAAAATAAGGTTACATTGGAAATCCACATACAAAGGAGAAAATCACAAAAACACGAGGTAGGCAAAAGAAAGAATCATGAGGATGGAAGAAGTGCCTTTGGCGCCGGTAACACGCGTGTAAGAGTCTTCTATCAAGATGGATTGTTTACGCACTAGAAGGTTGGAAAAGTTGGAAAAAAAGTTTTGCACAAGGATTGGGTGCGTAAGGAGAAGTGTTGAAGTCGGGTTTTGTTTGAAAACACTACATTAAATATTGTCGTATGGTGGTAGGTAGCCTAGCCTTAAATGCGTAAAAGTGGGAAAATCTATAAATACAAGAGTGGGAATTTCATTATTTCACTTTACGAACACAAGAAGAGTGATTTTCTTTCAAGAGCTAGGGTTTCAAGAACTGACTCGTGTGAAGGAAAATCCCAAGAACTTAAGTGCAATCGGTCCATTGGATCTACAAACTAGAGTAGAAGTGATTCATGGGTGTGAGGAACGTTGTGAAGAAGCGTCATGATCAAAGGAGAAAAATCTGAAATTAGGGTTTGTGTTTTAGGGCACGGGGTACACGAGGAAAACTTTCAAACAACTCACAAGTTAACCTGAGAATGAAAGCAAAGGGTGCAATGACGGCCACAAAACTAGTTGATAAACCTACAGAACAATCCAAGAAGGGAAAGGGTAAAGGAAAAGGAAAGAAGAAACAAGAAGAAATACCCTTGGATACAAATGAGGAATGGTACTCAGAGATGCAATACCCAGATGGGGTTTTTCTAGGGCAAGAGTGGGAGTCCCACATAAGAAAGATGACCGTGATGACTACAATCACCGGTCAAGTACAATCATGAAGGAAATGGTGCTTGAGAGCTGGTGCACCCCACAAATAAATGAACACCTGACGGGTTGCTGATCTACAGTGATGATGGTCAAGGTGAAAATGGAGAAGAAGGGCTTCTCCAACTTTTTGAGTTACCATATTTTGGGAAGCCAAGAACTTGTACCAATGGTTGATGATGTGCGTACACGAAGACTTTCGCTTTGTAGGGTGCAAAATGTGCATAACTCCCCAACTAATTTCACGCTTCAGGCCTAAACTGTGAAAGGGGATGTACTCAAAGATGACCTCCTAGATGAGGAGGTAATCAAAGAAACCATAGCATCCCAGGAATTGAAGAAGGGATCAAGGTACTATGACATCTTGGATATCAGCAATCCGGTGATGAAGATGGCCACACACCTAGTCTCCAAGCTAAATGGACAAGAAAGGTGGACCTAGGTGAGCAAGCCTGGCTGAATGTCTGCAGGAAAGTCACAAAGGGCACCATATACAACCTCTCCCAATATATTGCAGATGGAATCATAAGTAGTGCGGAGAAGGGAGGAAAGATCTTATTTGGAAACATTCTGTTGATAATTGTGTTCTCAAAAATCGGGGTGCCGGATGCATCCAACAAGTTCGTGTGGGAGTACCCTGCTGAAGATCCTTCACCTGGAGAGGTTTCAGAAATACACATGTGAATCAATGATAGGGGTACACAAGGCACACTTAGACAAATGGTATACGTGCCTTAGGAATGCATTTGGGGCTGAATGGCAGATCCCTGAACAACTCCCCATGTGACCAAAGGAGAAGTAGAGTTCGTAGTCTACCAGCACTTTTGTATTGGTAGGTTCATTTTGGTCGATGGAAGCTAGAGTCCATGGTGCAAACTCCCATTCTTGTTTACTACCCAATTTTTCCAAGCGGGAGTAAATAGATACAAGGAGTCGAAGAAATTAAACCTTGACTTGTCCACCCTTAATAGAGCATAGGAAATGAGGAAGAAGCTAGTCTACCTAGAGAAGTGTGCGTATGTTGAAAGGTACATGTCACATGATGTGCATATTATAAGGCCTTTGACCTTACCTATTGCTAGGAGCAATGCCGCAAGGATTTACCTATGCATAAGGCCAAAATTTGAAAAGGGCACATACGTGGAGGATGAGATATCCATCCCAGATGACCCTACTGGAAGGAAGAAGCCCACACCAAAGCGTAAGGAGAGGGAAGAGAAAGAGGAACAGAGGGTGGTGGAGAAGTAGGATGTAGGTACCGTGGGGACAAGTACCTATATCTGAAGAAGAAGAGGATGGTGGTCAAGGAGAAGACCCCAGAACCTACAAAGCCACCATCCCCTGAGGAACCCTCAGATGAAGAGAAGACCACATCCCCGACTCTAGAGTTTTCAGCAAAGGAAGAAGAAGAGGGGATGGAAGAACCAGAGTCTAAGGATACAGATGACATGAATGCCTATATAGGCAAAAAGGATGATGATGAAGAGGAAGAGCTGGAGGTAAATTAGGAGCTGATTGATGTCCACGATTCGGAGGAAGAGGAAGCAGAAGATGTAAACGATGCTTTCATCTTTGTAAGGAGGAAGGGTGCCAAGGGGAGGAAGGCATGTAGAATGAAGAAAGGAGTGAGGGGGAAAGTACCAAGGAGCTAGATATGCCCAAGCTCACTCAGGAGGAGGTGGATGAGAAAGTGACAAGGGAGGTAGAGAAGATGATTAATACCTTGGTCGACGAGGAATTGGAGCGCAGCATGTGGAGCTCGTGCTCGGTGAATTCAAGGAAGAGCAAAGGGAGAAGAGTGTGAGTAGCACAAAAGGCCCAACTCTTACAATGACTATTCTAAAGGGGGCATGCACATGGGAAGTAAACACGTGAAGGAAGGAAAATCAATGATGGGGTATGTTAATGACCCTAGAAAATTTTTGCATGCATGCTTCAGAGTATCATGCCCACCAAGGAGCTCACCACCATGGATTCCTTTGATCTGAGGGTGGATACCCACGCACAAGAAATATGCTATCATGGGTGTTTGACTCCCACCTTGATGAGCCCGAGTTTGAGGTTAACCAAGGGGTGATACTAGAGCTATCCGAGACAAAGGGGGTCAACCCCATCATAAACGCACAACAACTATCAGATGAGCAAGTATGTAATGCACTCAACAAAGTCTCCGTGGAGGTAGAGGCAAGGCTCTTTTGTAGAAATGATAGGGTTAAAGTCTTGGAGGACCTGATGGAGAAGAGGAAGGAAGAAATAGTTGAGCTAACAAAGGAACTTAGCCTTGAAAAGTTGATCAATGCTCAACTACAGCTGAGAATTACAAGAGGAGAAAGCTAAAGTGCACGAAGTTTCCAAGAAGGTGGAGCTCATCTCCTAGGATATTATCATGAAGCACCCAGACCTTAACCCTCCCACACAAAAATATGGTTCCTCCCTAGAGTGTCTTGAGGACTTGACTCAGATCCTCACCATGGAAAGGCAGCCTTTGGCCTTGGAGTCGGAGAGGATGTAGCTACGTGCTTGGAGCAGGAGGACAAGTTGAAAGTCATCACACTCGTAGCTGAATACAACAAGGTGCTTGCTGATGTAAAAGTAGTTACACAAACCGTTGGGGTCACATATGACCATTGTGTAGATCAAGACAAGGTGACAAGCATGTTGCTTTCCAATGATGAGGCCAAGCTGAAGGACTTCAAGGAAAAGAATAAAGGCAATAGAGCAGAGTGAGAAAAGATTCTAGCCAAAGTAGAAAGAAAATATGAAGCTATTGAGATCCTTGGGTCTCAATCAAAACCTGGCTTAAAGAGCTCTACACGGTCATTATGAGGAAGATGGATGCCTTGGAAGATCAAGCTAAGGAACTGGAAATGGTGGTAGATACCATAAACACAAAGGGGGAAGGATTAACCTTGACGAGGTGAGCGCATTGGTTGGTGACCTTTGCAAGAGGGTGCAGGATGAAGTCAGTGCTTGGAATACACTGGAGGCCGACCTATGGCAGAATTTTCCCCTTCTTCTTCTTTAGGTAGTTTTCCTTCTATTCTCTCTCTTCCCCATTTCTTTATTCTTTCCCTCCATTCTTTTCCAAGGCAAGGCCTTGCCTTTTTGTACTACATTCTTTGAAAAGGTTCCGAGGGTGGAGAATAGGTGAAGTGTGGGGTAATGTTGGGACCCTAATGTAGCTACCAAATCTTAAAGCGCGTAGGCACACACATGGCTGGAGGAAGCATGCAAGTTAAGGCATGCAAGGAAGGATTCAAAAAGGGTTCTTGGAGAACCAAGGATGCGCGCCCACAAAGCACAATTCGGGACTTAGCCATTTTTGGCCTTTTGGATAGAACACATGAAGAACGTGTTCTATTTGGATAAGGTTCCAACTGGCAAATAGGGTGTCCTGGAAGGAATATACCTTACGATAAGAAGATCCAAAAAGCTAATCATGACATGGAGAGGCATGCGCCTGAGGTGATCCACACCTTGACACTTGGGGCCAGATCTGAGGTTACAGAGGAGTTTGTTAGAGATCAGATGCCTATATATATGCATGCCCTTAAAAAAAAGGAGGAGAACATGAGGAAGGAAGTAGAGCTCTGTAGAATTACTATGAGAACTATGGGATAAAAGGGTAGATGATTATAGGAAGGATGTAATAAGGGAATGGGGAATGTAAATTTTGTTTGAAAGTCTTCATGTATGGATCTAGATATGGCGCATGACTACGGTCTCCCCTTCTGTGATATTCTATAGTAATGTTATGAATGAATATGATAAGGTTACCATGATAATTGTATTAAGATCTTCTCTCTGTATTATCTACATATTTCTATTATGCTTTTATTCTTGTATAATCATGAACCTTATTTGAATGTTAAGTCTATTTTTGGATTTACAACTTCCTAGTTCTGTTAATTCTGTTAAGCACTTTTACTTTTGATATGACTGAAAGGGTATAGAAGCCGTTCTGAGCTCTATAGATTTTTCATGTCCTTTAAAATCACTAATTCAAGATCATGAATGATGCCTTCCACTAAAATCACATAAAAGAGAGACTCAGCTCCCTCTCGTGCGCCTCGGGTGAATATTACCAATAACATCTATGTGTTTGTCGATGACATAAATGACTCTTTTAGGCCATTTGAACTGAAGAGGAGGAATCCTTGTAATCCTCCTGCTCCATATACTTCTCATCCTCAACATGATTTACATCATCATTCAACAAGCCCCTAAACTTCTTAGATTTGGTAAAATCTATAGAACCCAAATGGAATAAGGCCATCATCAATCCCTGATGAAGAGGGATTTTCAACTTTCCTTTTGGAAATTCTTGATTGATTTGTGTAGGGAATGACTAAGAAATAATGGGAAATTATAATGCATACCATGGCAGATATGACTTAACATAGGGAAATGGTGGGCATAAAATACCTTGTACCTACCCTCCAAGGTGATAAATTACATCAAGTGTAGGGTGATTTCATTGAAAGGATTAGGTAAAGAATCTCTCTCAAAACTTGCACAGTGATGTCTTAGTTTCTCTTTACCCACCAAAAATTTTCCCATCTCCTCATCGCATTTTTTCTTCGGTTTGTAAATCTCCCTCCCTCATTTTTCATCCTAACCACTATAGCAATAAAATCTGTAGAATTTTTATAGAAAAACCCCTAATACTAGCCTGACCATCCTTCCAATGAGTAGAAAAATCCTTTCTCAAGGCTTCTTCGTGGCCTTTAAAAATTTGAAATAGAGATGGCATACCTACCTTTTCCAACATCATCCAAACTCTTCTACTAATCCCATTGGTTGAATGAGTTTCTAGATGAACTAGTTCATTTCCCATTTTTTTCTCTATTAATATGGCAATAAACCAAACCCAATTCGAAACCTTTTTGTCTGTTCTAAAACCAATGATCATACTTTATCAAGATCTTGTCTAGACCGAATGTCCTATCTAAACCCAACACAAGAACTTATATCATCCAACCTCTATCATGTATCCTCATTAATTATTTCTCTTCCTTCATACCCAATAAAGACATAATGCTTTTCAATCATTACAATGACATACAAAGTTCAACCTCTTTAATCTCTTTTTACAAGTTAAAAAAACCTTGTTCCGTTCTGTATAATACATGATTATAGGAAATCGTTAAAGGATGTTTCATGGAATTCTCCCATTATTTTTTATTTAATACAAGAAATAGTGAACTTAATCATTTTAATAACTCTTTGAAGGCTGTGAGAATGGGCAGCTCGCCATTCTAAATATAATTTAATTCTATCTATATTCTTCTTTTATGAATCCTATATGAGAACTCGCATTTTCTCATTCAATACACGATTGAGCTTATTAATTAATTTAATAACTATGAAGACAAAGTGATAATGAAGAGCTACCCATTCTAAAAAAAAGTAAATTTTCTCTATTTTTCCTAATATATGATTTGAATACGAGAATAGGCAATTTCCCATTCAAAAACAAATTAAATTTAATCTTTATTCTTCTTCAATGATTCCTATAAGAGACTGGGCATCTTCCTATTCAAGATAAAAATGAATGTTTGTTTGTATGAGAATGTGCATATGCCCATTCTAATAATTGTAATACAAGCAATATTGAACTTGATCATTACTAATGGGAAAAGTAATAAGATATAAGAGTGAAAAGCAATGGTCAATCTAATACAAGAATTATTTAACTTAATAATTTTAAAAGTATATGATTGTTTGTAGGATGGACCACTTTCAATTTTAAAATGAATTAGATTTTATCTATATTATTCTTTCATGAATCCTATATGGGATTGGGAAGTTGTTCATTAGATACAAGATTGAAAATTATCATTTTGATACATATGAAGGTTGTGATTATGGGGAACTTCAAAAATAAAGTAAATTTTTCTATTTTTATTATATGATTCCTATATGATAATGAGAAACTTCCCATTCTAAAACAAATTAAAGTAGTTATTTTATCTATATCCTTCATTTATGATTCACATATGACAATGGCATCTTGCCCATGTAATACAAGAAATAAATGTTTATTTGTATGTATAAGGGCATAAGCTCTTTCTAAACATTCTAATATAATCAATACTTAACTTAAACATTTTAAAACCACTATTGGTACGAATACATGACCATTGAATGAAAGATAAAAATGTATGTTTGTATGAGAATGGGTGTATGCCAATTCTAATCATTGTAATAGAAGCAATATTGAACTTAATTTTTCAATAAAGTTATATTAGGGCTATGAGAATGGGTAACTGTCCATTATAAAACAAGCTATATTTTATCTTTGTTCTTCTTTTATGATTCTAAATTTTAGAAAGGGAATTTTCTAATTAGATACATCATTGAACTTATCATTTTAATCCTGATATGACAATGATTAAGTTTAATATTGTTTAGCTTGGCAGTGTGTTCACCCACTAGCTCGACAGGTCTTCTTAGCTTGCCCACCCAGCTCGATAGGCTAGCACAATTTCTAGCTTGACAGGCTAGCACAATAGCCATCTCAATATATCAGCTCACCCGCCCATCTTGAAATGTCAACTTTCCTGCTGAGCTAGGTGAGTCAGCTCACTCACCAAGATCGATGAGTTATATTTCATGACGAGCTTAGCTGGTCATCTCACCCACTCAGCTCAGCTTGCACAACTCACCCACCCATCTTTTCCTGTGTAGCTAGGCCACCAAGCTCAGAAAATAAGTAACATTTCTTCGGTGGTAACCCCACACTGTAATTTGGTAATAACAAAATAATTAACTCCCCATCTTAGAATGAAGGATTGGAAGTGGTTTTTCTAGAATTAAAAAAAAAAATTGTAAGGAAATGATATTGTTCGAGACTTCGCAACATGTATGATAAGATCATATCTAGAGGCATCCTTTTATAACTATGGAGGATAATACTATGCAAGTATTTCAAAAGATTGAAGTGATATTCTTAAAACACATATCAATAATACAAAAGATCAAAAATATGACATTATCTTTATACCCAAATTAGAATACAAGAGAAAGAAAGTAGGATGATATTCTTCATCTCATGATAAATCAACAGATAAGAGCTAGAAGTATCTCTAAAAGAAGTAAAAAAAATTCTTCAATATAAAAATTAAATTCTTCTTATAATAATTAAACATTCTTGGCCTACGGAACTCACCAACACAACATGGAAAAAAGAAATGCCACCCAGATGGTAAGACCACTCGGTAGTTTGGTAAAATCATAATAGATAACTCCATGTATTATTAAGAACTACGATTTGGTTAACAACTACACATGTCTTTCAAAACATTGAAGTGATATTCTTAATACCCAAATCAAAAAATATAGAAGATAAATAAAGGGCATTATCTTTAAACCCAAAATAGAATATAAGGGAAAGAAAACCAAATGATACTCTTCATCTCATAATAATTCAACAGAGAAGAGTTATAATAATTCATGCCTCAAATTTTCTTCAAATCTTATGCATAGCATGCCGAAATGAGCTTTCAAAATTGAGGAGCCCAAAGTGGTAAGGGTCAACAAAATTTTAGTGGAGAGGATGAACAATATCTCAAAAATATTCTTCAAATATTCTACTTCATAGGGAAAAATGGTCTAACGAAATGGGTAGCCCAAGTGAAAGGACAAACAAAAATGTGGAAACTGGATGAAAAAGAAAGCGTAAAGGATGAACAATAAAGAGATAGCTTCTCCAACCCGCGATAAACCTTGTAATTCCCAAGACCTATCCCATCATCAAAAATAGTAACCGTCGTCATTCTCTCTATAGTGCCACGGAGTGGTTTGAATTAATTTCCATTAAATTTTCCAAATTTCCCTCCAACGGGCGGTCGAAGATGTGTTTGACAAACAAGTACCCTTCAATTAATAAAAAATAAGTACTTTCAATTAATAAAAAATAAACGGTGGAAAAAAATTATTTACAAATTAATGGACTCGTTATTCCATGGTCAAAAACAATATAAATATTAATAAAAATATGGTAGCCGTCATTTAGGTTTAATAACTGCACTCAAAATAAAATTTGAATTTTCAAAAAAATCATAGCCATGTTCTAGGTTTATTACATATAAAAATAAATAAAATATAAATTTTAAACTTTATCATAGTGGTGATTTAGGTTATTTACATTTAAAATAAAATATAATTTTTCAACATTATCATAGCCATGTTTCAAGTTATTTTTTGAATTTGAAATTAATTTTAGTAATTTGTATTAGAGAGGGGATAGTTAGGGCAGCTATATATGACACATCATTTTCACGAAATCACTCAAATGTTGAATAATTTACTTACTTCAAGCATTCTCTAAACTCTAGAGGGGAATTTCAACTTAAATAAAGAGGGGATGGAGAGGATCGATCCAAAAAGAGGACTTGGACATGGATGTAGTCCCTGAAGAGTGTCGGTTTAAGAAGGTATTCAGAAGAACCAGGACCCAAGGTGTGGGAACACCATAGCCTGTAAGAAGATCACCTAGACTCTCCCTCGAAAGAGGCACTTGAGAAGAAGAGAAGGATAAATTTGAAGCTGGATGAGGAGGCGGAAGAGTCGAAGAGAGCATGCCTAGAACCCCAGTGTAACTAGAAGATATGGAGGAACCCAGAGATGAAGAAATGAAAGATGAATAGGAAGGGATGAAGGAAGCAGAAGAGACAAGTGCAAGAGAGACCCAGAACACATGTTACTACTCGAAAGAAGAAGGGCTAGCTAAAAACCTTGGCACTCATGTTCCTAAGGGGCCAAGAACAAAGAGAACAAGTGAATAATATGTTGTACCAAGTATGGGCTATGCTGAGGACACAAGAAAAATCATTCATGCCCGATTTCAGAGCACAATATGCCTTAAGGAATTGTATGGATGGGAGTTTATGGATCCATACATGGCCACCACATGCACAAGGAAATAATTATCTGGTCCATGCAGACCCATATGGATGAGACAGATTTTGATGTATGCGAGGAATCTTTTGTATCAAGGAGAGTGAAGAACGCACCCCAAAGAAGACACATGATAGTAAAGCCTACTCTAATGTATGATGAGTAGGTGAGCAATGCTTTGGTTAAGGTGTATGCAAAGGTGGTGCAGAGGAACATTGATAAGGTTGTCACTATTAGAGTGCTACTTGAAGATAACAATGCAAAAACTCTGCAGAAACAACACGTTTAAAAGGAGAAAGGGACCTAGAACAAGAAAAGTAATGAGGCCTTTATTAGCATGGCAGAAGAAATTGGTGATTACATTATGAAAGCAAGACCTCATCTTGATTCTAATGTACCTGAAAATTTTCCTTTGGCTATGCATTATGTGCACACATTGGTTGTGTTATCCAAAATTCACCCCTAGGGTGAATTTTGATAACATGCATTGAATACTCAAGTCCCAGGAAAATAGATTGATTCAAGGAAAAAAATCATGTTTCTAGGGTCCCCTCAGCTTTTTCTAACTCTCTTGTCCAAGAAGAAAAGAGAAATTTCTAAAAAGAGTGAAAAAATTAAAAAAAAATAAGCTTGGGCCAAGAAAAATCATGAAAATTGGCTAAGTCCTAGTCCAGGCGGCCCTTGGGACAGTTGGGACGTCGGGGTGCAAACCGGTCGAAAAGCCACCAAAAACTATTATTGCAGAGTCAAAGCACCCTAGGACGTTGATCGATTTCTAGGTTGATCACTCTAGCATCCGGTGTGATTGCACAACATGGAAACCTCTCTCCAAGTGTGGGACTTGTGGCGAGAGAGGAATCTCCAGATTAGAGGTGGTTCCTCAAACTCCTCTCGATTTAGATCTATATTTGCACAACTACAGAGGTTCAGATCTTAATCCTACTCTAAATTGCAAGGAGACAGGGGATAGAAATGCAAAAATTGAAACTAACTAAAGATGGTGATGCACCAAAAGGAGTGGTGAATATTTTTGTCATGTAAATAGACACAAACCAAAGATTGCAACTAAAAATACACATGAGCTAATAAGATATAATTTAGGGTCCGAAATGAAGAAAATAATACAAACAAAGGATGAAACCCATTCACAAAGCTTGCATTATCATTTCCAATGTTAAAACCATGCATTACGACCTTAGAGAGGTAAAAAAAACATTACACGATCTTTGAAGAGGTCGATTCTTGCAACAATCACTTCTTTGGAGGTGAAAGAAGAAGTCTGCTATGCCAAAAGTGTTCCCCCTTTAAAAATGAGCCAAATCTAGCTTTTACATTACATGGGTCGAGCCTTAGAAGAGAGAAAATGTACAAAACATGGGAGCCCATTCCTCATTGACTAAAATGCATTAAAATGGCATGGGGACCTTACAAACCCATACCTGTCATTTTTGATGAATTGGAGGAGAATGCAACCCATTCTCGCATTAAATTTGGTCGCGAAATGTCATTTCGGCCATGGACACACGTCGAGCCGTTTCTTAACTTTCTCTCTCCAAACGAACCAAAATTCAAGATTGACCACTGGAATCATGTAGAGAATTTTATAATATTTCCAATGATATAAAGAACGTGCAAATCCGAGCTCTGGATCGAAAGATATGGCGATCTAAAGATTTAGGGCACAAAACAGGCAAAAATGGGTTTTGAAAATTTTTCCCACGCCTCCGCCACCTGGACAACATGTGTCGGGTGCTAATTGGATGAGAAATTCTCTCTCCTTCCCTTACCCATGGGTTTTCCTTGAAAGTTTTGACTTTTTGTAATTTTGGAAAATTTCCCATTTTTCCCTCGCGTCCCCGCCACTTGGGACACATGGCATGATTTGGTTGGAGGACAGGGGCGCGGGGTCATCCTTTACCTTTTCATTTTGTCCAAGACTTTTCCAAATTCTCTAATTCCTCCACGAGCTCCACACTCCTTAGGACACGTGTCCTCTTTTTATTAGCTCGGGCCAACGCTTCAAACCTTGCCCTTTAAATTTTGGACGTTTTCCCTTGTGACACATGGCGTTTCTTGATTCATCCTCAGGCCTACCGGCTTTTCGTGTCCTCGCGTCCCTTTGGCCCAGATTGTCCCCCTGTATGGGACAAATTCCTCTAATCACCCGATTCGGGCTTCTCTGTCCCTCTTTGAGGTGAAGACACGTGGCGTGATTTGATTGGCTCTCGGCTCCTTCGGCTTTCCGCATCCCTCGCGTCCCTTTGTCCCAGTGACCCAAAGATCTTTATGCAGGACAAATTCTTCGAACCGCCCAAAATGGGCTTCCTTGTCCCCCTTTGTGGCCACTTCTCCTTTTCGCGTCCTTGGCGTCCCTTCGCCCGGATGTCCCAACCTTATATCGCACTGTGATTAGTCAATTTTGCTTTTACCTTGGCGGTTCACCTTTTCACGTCCCGCGCATCCTTATGTCCCAAATGTCCCTTTGCTTCGCGGACCGCCTGGAGGCTTTTCGGCCGGTTCACGCCCCGACGTCCCAACTGTCCCAAGGGCCGCCTGGACTAGGACTTAGCCAATTTTCATGATTTTTCCTGGCCCAAGCTTATTTTTTGCAATTTTTTCACTCTTTTTAGAACTTGCTCTTTTCTTCTTGGACAAGAGAGTTAGAAAAAGCTGAGGGGACCCTAGAAACATGATTTTTTGCCTTGAATCAATCTATTTCCACAGGACTTGAGTATTCAATGCATGTTATCAAAATTCACCACGGGGTGAATTTTGGATAACAATTTGGTGACTCATCGGGGTTACACACCTGCTAGGTAGAAGATACCGGTTGCACTGAAGTAGTCCATTGGGCAGCTTGTTAGTTCTCGCCTGATATCACTTGGTCACCATCTTTGTTGTTCCAACTTTTCTTGATTCTTGGCTAAGAACTCGGCTTCTTCTTGCAAGAAATGGATGATTTTCTGGTCATTTCAAATACTTTCCAACCGACATTGTTATCCGCTTTGAAGGCCTCACAATCATGTGGATGTTTGGCTATACCTTGTCTTGTTGAATGCTTTCCACAATGTCAAAGGCTGCCCCTCTTTGCTGCAATCAGCTGTCGTGACTTGATTCTCTTTCTTAGGAATGGATTTGATGCCAAAACCCTCAAAATCTTCCATGAGGTCCCACACCTGTTCTTGTAGCACCCGAGAAGATCATTCTTGGCAGCATCTTTGTCCCTTGACCTAATTTACAATCAATTCACTATCCCTAAAGACTTGCAAGTTCTTTATTTTCTTCTTGATTGCCCAATGCATCCCTTGCACTAAGGCTTCATATTCAGCAGTGTTATTGGAGCATGCAAACTAAAATCTAAAAGTTGAATAGTACTTTACTCCTTGAGGTGAAACAAGCATAGCTCCACCTCCTGCACCTTGTCTACTCCTTGATCCATCAAAAATAGCTGCCATACCTCATTTTCATCTTTTTGGTTTGGCTTGGTGATCTTAGGAATAGGCTGATTTTCTTCATGTATGCAATAGACCCCTAGCTCATATTCTTCCACTTCTTGGTAAGGATCAAAAGCATGCACCTTGTTTTCCCATTCATCAAGAGTTAGATCTGCGGGATGCTTCCAACCTTGGTGTCGGCCTCATCAATGCTTGGGTGATCTTCTTGATCAAATCTTTGAGCAATTGGCATTAATCGACTTTGGAGTGTAAGGCTCAATATGGAAGTTTGCATAGGTTTCGACCTGATTGTAGCCTTAGTTCCATACCTCATTCGAACAGCATGTGTGACCAATCGAGAGAAATATCCCCCAATCTTGGCTGTGAAGTCCCTTGACAAACATAGGGCAAAGAGTGGTGGAAGGTCTATGACTCGATACATCTTGTAAAACAACAACATTTGGACATGCATGCAAAGGAAGCCAAACCACAAAGATGACAATGAGGTATGGCAGCTATTTTTGATGGATCAAGGAGTAGATAAGGTGTAGGAGGTGGAGCTATGCTTGTTTCACCTCAAGGAGTAAAGTACTATTCAGCTTTGATTTCAGTTCAAATAGATCAAGGAGGTATAGATCAAGGAGGTATTCCTAGCATCACCAAGCCATACCATCACCAAGCCAAACCACAAAGATGACAATGAGGTATGGCAGCTGTTTTTGATGGATCAAGGAGTAGACAAGGTGCGGGAGGTGGAGCTATGCTTGTTTCACCTCAAGGATTAAAGTACTATTCACTTTGATTTCGGTTTGCATGCTCCAATAACACTGCTGAATATGAAGCCTTAGTGCAAGGGATGCATTGGGCAATCAAGAAGAAAATAAAGAACTTGCAAGTCTTTGGGGGACATGAATTGAATTGATTGTAAATCAAGTCAAAGGACTGACATCTTGCCAAGAATGATCTTCTCGGGTGCTTGCTACAAGAACAGGGTGTGGGACCTCATGGAAGATTTTGAGGTTTTTGGCATCAAATCCATTCCTAGGAAAGAGAATCAAGCTCCGACAAGCTTGCAGCAAAGAGGGGCAGCCTTTGACATTGTGGAAAGCATTCAACAAGACAAGGTACAACCAAACATCCACATGATTGTGAGGCCTTGGTGCGGATAACAATGTCGGTTGGCAAGTATTTGAAATGACGAGAAATCATCCATTTCTTACAAGAAGAAGCTGAGTTCTCACCAAGAATCAAGAAAAGTTGGAACAGCATTATGGTGACCAAGTGGTACAGTGAGAACTAACAAGCTGCCCAATGGATGCTTCAGCAATCTGGTATCTTCTACCTAGCAGGTAGGTAACCCCGCTGAGTCGCCAAATTGTTATCCAAAATTCACCCCAGGTGAATTTTGATAACATGCATTGAATACTCAAGTCCCAGGAAAATAGATTGATTCAAGGAAAAAAATCATGTTTCTAGGGTCCCCTCACTTTTTCTAACTCTCCTATCCAAGAAGAAAAGAGCAAGTTCTAAAAAGAGTGAAAAAATTGCAAAAAATAAGCTTGGGCCAGGAAAAATCATGAAAATTGGCTAAGTCCTAGTCCAGGCGGCCCTTGGGACAGTTGGGACGTCGGGGTGTGAACCAGCCAAATATCCTCCATGCGGTCCGCAAAGCAAAGGGACATCGGGACATAAGGACGCGCGGGATGCGAAAAGGCGAACCGGCCGAAGGTAAAAGCAAAATTGACTAACTGTTGTGCAGATAAGGTTGGGACATCCGGGCCGAAAGGACGCGAAGGACGTGAAAAGGTGAAGTGGCCGCAAAAGGGGACAAGGAAGCCCATTTTGGGTGGTTCGGAAGAATTTGTCCCAGACCTGGGACAGTTGGGACAAAGGGACGCGAGGGATGCGGAAAGCCGAAGGAGCCAAGAGCCAATCAAATCACGCCACGTGTCTTCACCTCAAAGAGGGACAAGGAAGCCCGAATCGGGTGGATCAAAGGAATTTTTCCCAGATAGTTCGGGACAACTGGGACAAAGGGACGCGAGGGACGTGAAAAGCCGATAGGCCCGAGGACGAATCAGGAAACGCCACGTGTCACAAGGGAAAACGTCCAAAATTTAAAAGGGCAAGGTTTGAAGCGTTGGCCTGAGCCAATAAAAAGAGGACACGTGTCCTAAGGAGTGCAGAGCTCGGGGAGGAATTAGAGAATTTGGCAAAAGTCTTGGCAAAAAATGAAAAGGTAAAGGATGACCCCACGCCCCTGTCCTCCAACCAGATCATGCCACGTGTCCCAAGTGGCGGGGATGCGAGAGGAAAAATGGGAAATTTTCCAAAATTACAAAAAAGTCAAAACTTTCAAGGAAAACCCACGAGTAAGGGAAGGAGAGATAATTTCTCATCCAATTAGCACCCGACACGTGTCTTCCAGGGTGGCGGGGGTGCGGGAAAAATTTTCAAAACCCATTTTTGCCTGTTTTGTGCCCTAAATCTTCTAGATCACCATATCTTTCGATCCAGAGCTCGGATTTGCACGTTCTTTATATCATTGGAAATTTTATAAAATTCTCTACATGATTCCGAGGTCAATCTTGAATTTTGGTTCAGTCTGGAGAGAGAAAGTTAAGAAATGGCTCTGACGCGTGTCCATGGCCAAAAATGACATTTCAACGACCAAATTTAATGCAGAATGGGTCGCATTCTCCTCCAATTCGGTCAAAAATGATAGGGTATGGGTTTGTAAGGTCCCCATGCCATTTTAATGCATTTGTAGTCAATGAGGAATGGGCTCCCATGTTTTGTACATTTTCTCTCTCCTGGGCTCGACCCATGCAATGTAAAAGCCAGATTTGGCTCATTTCTAAAGGGGGAACACTTTTGGCATAGCAGACTTCTTCTTTCACCTCTAGCAAGTGATTGTTGCAAGAATCAAACCTCTTCAAAGACTGTAACAGTTTTTTTACCTCTCTGAGGTTGTAATGCAGTGGTTTTAACATTGGAAATGATAATGCAAGCTTTGTGAATGGGTTTCAGTCCTTTGTATTATTTGCTTCATTTCAGACCCTAAATTATATCTTATCAGCCTGTGTATGTTTTATGTTGCAATCTTTGGTTTGTGTCTATTTGCATGACAAAAATATTCACCACTCCTTTTGGTGCATCACCATCTTTAGTTAGTTTCAATTTTTTGCATTTCTATCCATGTCTCCTTGCAATTTAGAGTAGGATTAAGATCTAAACCTCTGTAGTTGTGCAAATATAGATCTAAATCAGAGGAGTTTGAGGAACCAGCCTCTAATCGGAGATTCCTCTCTCAGTTTCACAAGTCCCACACTTGGAGAGAGGTTTCCATGTTGTGTAATCACAATGGATGCTAGAGCGATCAACCTAAAAATCGATCAACATCGTGGGTGTCTTTGTGACTCTACAACAACAAAGTTGATTTGGTGCTAGAATATGGACCAATTCAAATGTTAGTGCCAAAGGATCCTAAACAAGAAGCGAGAAGAGGAAGGGCCTATGTGGTTAGGAAAATTTAAAATTATGAGGCATTGCTCTAAATGCTAAAGGATGACTTGAAGAAATCCGACCAAGCTCGAATATTTGTGTAGTACTGAAGACGGTGATAAGAATCGAACTCATGTTGAAGATAATGACATTCGAAGGCCATGAAAGATGAGACTTTGGGGACGCACAGAAAGATTATAAATTTTGAAACATAATCATGAAGCCCTTGCGCAGAGCCCATGATCCACATAAGGAGAGAAGAGATGGGATTGAAACACATAGCACAAAAGATGTATCTTTTGGAAGGAATGATGACTACCATAGCCAATGTTATCCAAGTACTACAAAATGAGAAAGAAAATATTACTCGGATGAATTGGAATCCATTTCCGTTGACATTCCAGAGAAGACAAAGACCATGCTAGATGACTGGAAAACATTGGATGCTAATATTAAAACAGATTATCTAGAATTGATCCTCCCGATTGAAGAAGAAGGTGTTACAGAGTAAAGGTCTATTCTTTTGTACAATGATTCTTTACATTCTTTCCATTCTTATTCTTTATTCTTTGGGAACATCAAAAATAATCCCCATTGTCAGGATGGAAATGTAATTTAGTGTGGGGTAATGTTGAGAAAATAATATTTTCCTAAGGAGAAGACACACATAGGATGCACGTGTGGGAACAAGGCATACTTGAAGGCATGAGAGGTTAGGGAAGGAAACGTGCACCAGGATAAGATGATTTGGGACTTATCCATTTTCATGGATGTGGGCTATTTTGGAAGGTAACATGTGGAGAACACATTGGGATGGAGACTTGCGCAACACACAAATGCTATTTTTGGAATGAGTGTCTGATAAGCGCCATGCATGAGTTCAAGTTAATAATAGGATTACCTCTTCTAGTTAACTGTAGGATGTCTATTATTAGTGCACTTTCATGTGTGCATGTTAATGTAAAGGTGCATGGCTATTATCAGCATGTGATCTATTTTGAGAAGTGCGTAGGTAGTGAAGGAAAGTCCCCACCCCTATAAATATGTATTGAACTATGTAGTTTAGCAGTAGTGAATTACGGTAGAGTTATAATGTTGGATCTGATGCACGCTTAATTTATGGTGATGCTTTTAATGTAAGAAGCTTAATGTATCATCAGTGTTTAATATAATGGAGTATATTAAATGGATAATGGTTTTAAACATGACAAGTAACTAGTAATTTTATGGTTAATCTTATTATAGTTATTGTTTAATTCATGATTTTCTAAGATATAGATATGTTTATGCTCTATGGAATATGTATGCTTATTTACGATTCGAATATGTTGTATCTTCATCTCACTAACATCCCGTATAAACAACTCTAAAGAGGGCATGGTACCTTTGCGTGCTTCGAGTGACTACTCGGCTTAGAATGGGTGATGTGCCAATGCTCCTGGGTAATATATAGTTTATTCTAGGTTGCATCAATATGATTTTTGAAGATTCAATTGTTTACTTATCATGCTTTAGAAGAAGATTGTGGAATATTTTGAGCTTATCATTTTCATTGACAAAAAAGTGCGAGAATTTGTAGGCTCTAGAAGCTCAATTGCATTATTATTGATGAGATCTTGAATGAGATTGTGAAGTTTAAAACAATGATCTGTAGAATTTCCAATGCATTGATGATAGTCGCATATGATATTTTCATCATAATTACGACCTTTAGGATGATATGGATCTAAATTGAGCAAAGGAGGAAGCGTAATAAGATTGCTTTCGACAAATTTCGATAGTATAATATGTAGAGTGATAGTCAATTTTGTGTATGTTCACTTAGGTGGTTTCCATTGAAGTTCCTTAGTATTAGATACATCATTGATAGTGATTTTATCTTCAGTAGGTTTAACGGATATCTTGAAAGTTGATTTTCTTTGAAAGGGCACGAGAAGATGAAACTTGCTCTTGATACATAATATTACCTATAGATAAGAGCTTAGTTTCACAAGCTTAATAGTATGGCATAGTTGATTGAATGATAGAGATGTCTCAAAGAGAACACTTTCTTGGAGAGGTGGTAATGGAATTTGTACAAATAAATCCTAAATTTTAGAGTCAAGTGAGCATATAGGACATCTTAGCTAAGTTATTTTTGTATCGTAAGACATAGTTTGCTAGATGTTTGTTAGATCCTTGTTTAAGTTGTGTGAGTTGAGCATATGAGATCTTAGAGACAATATTGATAAATAAATGAGTGAGGAAATCATTGGATATATGTGTGAAATATGTTACTAAGTGGATAGGTAGGTCATAGAACCAACGCATCACATAATCGTGAAGACTATGAGGAAAGAGCTTAGCTAGAAGAAAATGATCATCTGCAAAATCTAGACATGCCACATGAAAATCTTGGAGATGCTCTTTTAGAGCCCTATGCCCATTGAATATGGTAGGCTTGGGGTGAAAAAATTATGAGGAAGTGGGTAAGAGGAAATGGCTGGTGCGAATAGAGTATGAAGTAATAAAGTGTAATCCAAATATGGAGATGCGCGAGAACTAGCCATTTCTACAATTTTGGATTTAAACATGGAGAGGAGGATAAATATGTAGTGTTAGTGGAAGAAACCTACCACATGTGAGAAACAACATATGGAGTGAAATGGTTGGTGGTATTAGGAACAAAAATTGGAAATATAAAAGTAGGTGGAAGAGTGGAAGCAGGAGATAGCAATGGAAGTATTAATTTTTGGGGATAGCAGTGGAAGTGGGGATAGCGGTGGAAGTATTAATTTTTGCAAGATTGGTGGCCTCCTCACGAGAAAAAAATTAAAAACAAGTCTATATTTTTGGATATTCAACAATATGGTCATTAAGGTCTTTATGGTCAGCTTCAATGAATTCTCCATAAGATTAAGCCATGGTGACAAGAGGATAAGATCTCTAAGAATATGGTGGATTCGAGTGTGGGATTAACCAAATGATTAAGAAAATATTTAATAAATAGATAGTTAATTTTATTGCAATGTGGCATTAAATAAATAGAAAATTAAGTACAAAATAGACCCAAGAAAATTAAGCTAGAAGAATATGAAACTCTAGTTGTAAAGAAGGGATAAGAAGACTTAGTTGTTTTGTGACTAAATCTAAACTATGCCAAAGCACCGACCAAGTGAACAAAGAGGGATAATTTTCACACATAGACTTGGAAAAATGTGTGAGCTGGTGATCTTCCTAGATTGGGGCACCTAGAATGTGGTAGGGGTGCCTACAGGCACCATAGACTAGTATTGGATTTCTGTGACTACCAAAAAATCTTAGAAAACCATCTTTGGTAGTCGCAAGGTGTTCTTGTCTTTTACATTTGGTCACTAGTGTATCATATAATGATCATCAATGTCATTGAGAACCTTCAATAAAATATTTACCTTTAAAACCCTCACAAGTTCATCAAATCCCAAAAATAAAACAATGCAAATGAGGGGTCGATTGTCCTCGGTTGCCAAAGCAAGTGATCCTATGGTGAGCACTACACTACATTTCGAACCAATGTAGTTCTAGGTGTATGTGTGTGAAATTGTTCCCTAGGTGGCTCTTTTCCATGTCTCACTTGATGGCGAGCAAATAGCTAGATGTATACAAAAGAATGTAATTCATTTCCTTAGTATAAATGCTAGAATGGATACTTGAATTCTCTTGAATAGCCTTTGGATGCAACCTTAGGTGGTGATACCTAATTCTTAGTGTTTGGTCCCTTATTATGGTCACATACCTTTATATTTATATGATTCCTTTCCAAAAAGGCCAACTACCAAAAATATAAGATTCTCAAACGGCTAGAAAGGACCCAAAAGTTATGAGTAAAGTAAAAAGAGGTCAAGGCACTAGAGGGTACAGGGCGCCTGGTGCTAGTGTCTTGGTGAGCACTGGTGTCCAAATTTAGAGAAACTAAAGGGTCATATTTCAAACTGAGCGAGAAGGTTTGCTAGACCAAAAGTGGGATTAGAAAGAAAGTAAAGATGGCTAAAGACATGGGTTAATTAGAAGTTTTCTTACTTATGAATCACATGAATAATAGTATACAATTAATACTAGATATATACCTAAAGTGCATGATTTTATGTCTACAAGTCGGAAGAGGGCACTACCAATCAACCTTCATACCCTTGAATGGTTGAGACCTCACCAATCACTCTTTGTCATAAATGCCACATGACATCAATGACAACACCAATGATACAATGTTCAACAATCTCCCCTTTTTCTTTGATCGAAAAAAAACTCCAAAAACATTGATGGCAAACATTCATACCAATAGCTTCCACACTCTCTTTTATTTTTCCTAAGTGTACTCTCCCCCTTTGACATATATGACAAACGTTCCTTCAACAAACTAGCAATTATTGGAAAACACAACACTAACAATGCATAAGGTTACCTCTACAAGCTCCCCCTTGGATTAGGCTCACTTTCTTGTCACTAAAAATTTAGATAATACATGGTCTTGTTCATCAATCAAATTCAATGCTCCCACTGAACCTATCACTTCATATTTAGACATTTCAATCTTTTCGGATGCTCCCATTTGGTCCTCTTAACATGTACATGAAGCTAGTGACCTAGCTCCCCCTATTTTGGTACTCTTTACAACTCCTATTTGGAGCATATTTGGCATTTGGCTTGCTCCCTCATAATGGCTTGAGTCTTTTAGTGGTTGCTAGGGACAGAGATTACTCCCAATTCTTTCCTTAGATGTTCAAAAGTTGCTTTTGGCAGTGGTTTTGTTAAGATATCAGCTATCTCCTCCTTGGTAGACACATGTTCCAATTTGATCCTCTTCTCACTCACTTGTTCCCTTAAGAAATGATACTTGATTGGGATATGTTTGGTATTAAAGTGTAATACATGGTTCTTGGACACACTTATGGCACTTTTGTTATCAAAATATAAGGGAATAGAACCAACATTTCCAAATTTGTAATCTTCTAGAGTCTGCCTCATCCATAACACTTGAGCACAACATAATGCAACTGCTACATACTCATCTTCACATGTGGATAGAGCTACAAGAGATTACTTTTTATTAGCCATGAAACAAGGAACTTAAAAGGAACAATAAGAATATTGTTCTAAGTCACAATCTCATATGATAATAGCACACCATATTAGATTTCTAAAATAGAAAAGATAATATATCATATATGGAAATCCATCATAATCCACAATGCTCAATACATTATAATACAATGACTTGAATTATTCAATAAGAAAGATGTACATATAGAGGAGGGAATTACAACTACTACCTAAATCGGTGGTGAAGAAATCCCACTAAGCGATAATGGTAGTTAAGTTAACTCCACATAAGCGAGAAGCTAACTCAACACAACTAGTAAGCTAACTCCACATAAGCCGAGAAGTGAACTCAACACAACTAGTAAGTTAACTCCACAGAACTAGTAAACCTAAGCAAGCTAACCCAACAAGTGTGGGGATAACACAAGTGTAAGAATTATCTTAATAAATAAATAAAAGGATAAATAATAGCCTACACTAACACCCTCTCGTAAGCATAGCTTAGGTGGGAAAAAAATAAGGTGGGTCCCGGCAATGAGGCACGATAAGGTACCCATGTACAATAACCTGGGAAAACCAGACACTACAAGGTACCCAAAACTAGTAAAAACAAATTAAAAGAGAAAAATCCCACCGCAAGATATCCTAAGAATCTTGGCTCCAAAAATTCATACAATGCTAAAGAATTTTGGTGTGCACCTTTGTGATCTTAATCCTTTGCTCGGTTATAGAACTCAAAAACAATCGACCTTTGGGCTTTGTCAAAATAGCTCCATGCTCTATATGAGTTGCCAAAATAAACTACTCAAACATTGACAAACTAACATTGGGCTTCACTAGAATAATTCCCCATAAGAGAGACTGTCAACATGCCAAAAAAGTGTCAAAAATACAGATCTAAAATATCTCAAAAAACAAGAGAGATATAAATGTATACACCCATAGATACAAGAATGCAACACCTAAATGTTTAGGACGTGAGGCTCAAATAAAATTACGTCCACATGTAATTACAACACCCTCCCAAATTTGGAACTTTATAATTGAGTGCATGTAAATATTACAATGAGTAAAATTACATTTTACATTTGAAATATGTGTATGAAAAATTTCACCAATGCGTAGATCTCAAGAAAATACACAATTTCAAAATAAAGATCACCTTAATTTGAGCTATGGATCAAAATTTATGAGCTCTAAAAGGTTTTGCTATTAAAATAATATTTTAATGTTGATGTTTTTTTGAAAGGTACATGTGACACCCAAATGTCCAAATGGTAAAAGAGTGCATCCACATGATACATGCTTGCGACTAAAGGATAAAATCCTACTCCCAAAACCTAAATGTCCAGAGGGTAAATCATTGCATCCAGAGGGTACATGTTTATATCTAATGGATAAAAGAATGCACTTAGAGGGTACAGATCTGCGTCCAGTCGATAAAAGACTACATCCAAAATAGAAATATTCAAAGGGTACAAGAAAGCATCCAAAAAGTACATGCTTATATCCAATGGATAAAAGAATGCATCGAGAGGGTACATATCTACATCTAGTGGATAAAATACTACATCCAAAATAGAAATATCCAGAGGATAAAAGAATGCATCCAGAAGGTACATGCTTATGTCCAACGGATAAAAGAATGCACCAAGAGGGTACATATCTGCATCCAAATTTGATTGTCTCAAAACATGGTTGAGTTTTCTGATCGATTTTAGGATTTTGGCACCTTCCAAATCCAATGGCATGCTCCGTTTTGCATAAAAATGAATGTTACAGAAAATACCTAACAAATTCTAAATACATGAAAATAATAAACCCTTATTTATAAAGAAAAACTTACAAATGGATGTCTACATCATCTATCACTCTAATACCATGAAAGGAACGATAATAATATTATTCCAAGCCATGATCTCATATGATAATAGCACACCACATTAGATTTGCAAAATAAAAGAGTTAAAATACCATATATGGAAATCCATCATAATCCATAATGCTCAATACATTACAATACAATGACTTGAATTACTCAATAATAAATATGTACATATAGGAGGAGAGAAGTGCAACTACTACCTAAATCAGTGGTGAAGAACTCCCACTAATTGATACTGGTAGTTAAGTTAACTCTAGAAGACTAGTAAGCTAGCTCCACATAACTAAGAAGCTAACTCAACGCAACTAGTAAGCTAACTCCACATAACTGAGAAGCTAACTCAACACCACTAGTAAGTTAGCTCCACACAACTAGTACACCTAAGAAAGCTAACCCAAAAGTGTAGGGATAACACGAGTGTAAGAATTATCTTAATAAATAAATAAAAGGATAAATAATAGCCTACACTAATAGAACTTACCAACAAAAATGTTCCTCCACTTGTGCTCCTTCTATCATCAATGTTGTTTGCCCAATCTGCATCTATGAAATCCTTTATCCCAAATTCATTGCTTCTTGGATACCAAATCCCATATTCCATGGTCCCCATGAGATATCTGAATATCCTTTTGACTACTTATAGGTGGTTTTCTCTAGGATCTTCTTGAAATCTTCCAACTAGACCAACTACTTGCATGATGTCAAGCCTAGAGGCAATAGAGTACAATATGTTTCCTATCATGGATTTGTATGTGGTCTGATTTACTCTTGGTGAGTTATCTTCTTTTCTTAGCTTGTATCCTACAACCATTAGTGTTCCTACTGGCTTGCAATCCTCCATTTGAAACCTCTTGAGCATCTCTTTTATGTACTTGGTTTGTGAGATGAAGATTCCTTCCTTAGATTGACTGATTTGCAGTCCTAAGAAGAGAGTTATCCAAGCATTGACATCTCAAACTCCTTTATGACCTCTATAAATTCATGTGTCATGTTCTCACTATATCCTCCAAATATTATGTCATCAACATATACAACCATAAGCAATAAATGACCTTCTTCTTCTTTTATGTATAGGTTGTTATCTGTCACTCCTTTCTAAAGCCTTGATCCAGTTAAATACATATCTAATCTATTGTACCAAGCTATAGGATCTTCTTTAAGGCCATATAAGGCCTTCTTCAACCTACATACATAGTATTTTTCCTCTATGAGTGAAAAACCATTAGGTTGTTCAATGTAGACTTCTTCATTTAGGTTCCCATTCAAGAATGCTAACTTGACATCCATTTGGTATACCTTGAACCTTTTATATGTTGCATATGCTAAGAAGAGTCTAATGGCCTCCATGGATCCAAAAATGGATCAAGAAATGCCCAATTCTATGAATTCTCTATATTTGATACTGTTATACTAGTTCTCAGCTATTATTTCTTCATAAGATGGTCCAGTCAGGATAGGGGTGATCTGGACACCTCCAAATGATGTTTTGAACCATTATTGTTCTATTTTAGGGATTTCTTAGTTTATGGTCATGCAACCACCTTGGTGATTATGTAACCACCACTCTATCTAGAGTGGCAATTGCATAACCATCACGGTAGTTACATAACCATCACGTCAATTTTGTAACCACTAGTTTGCGTTAAGCAACGATCTTGTGCGAGACAGTTCTAAAATTCAGGATCTCAACAGATTGTAAATGTTTTAGCTTCGCAATATATTTGTTTCACCTTTCCAGGTATCCCGAGTAGAGAAACTATAAATACAAGGTTTTAGAAGCATTCAAGTGATTTTGGGTGAATTCTATTGTGAGAAAAGTTGGAATTATTTCTTGTTTGTTCATTTGAGAAGAGTTCTTCATTTGTTGAGAAATTGTGAGCAAGTAGATACAATTAGAGGGAGTGTTAATCCTTCTTGAAGGCCAATTATTGGCAGTAAGTTATTGAAGGGGAGAAAATTTCTCACCCACTGGAGTTTTTCCCACATTGGGTTTCTCCAAGATAAACCTTGTCTCCTTTTGTCTCTCTTTTCTCAGTTTATAGTATAATTGTGTGTTGTTATTGCACATTATCTTGGTTAACAAATAACTCAACATATTTCATTCATTTTTCACAAGCATAGTGATCTATTTAGTCTTAGAATGCAGTAGTTTACGGATCATTCATTCTAGCCACTGGTGAAAATGTTTCCTCAAAATCCACTCCTTCAACCTGAGCATACCCTTTACAAACAAGTCTTGCCTTATTCCTTGTGACTTCACCTTTTTCATTGAGCTTGTTTCTAAATACCCACTTAGTTCCAATGACATTCTTATTCTTGGGCCTAAGCACTAGTTCCTAAGTCTCATTTTTCTCTATTTGGTCCAATTCTTCATTCATTACATCAATCCAATTTTGGTCTTTGTTGGATTCCACAACATTATTTGGTTCAATCTTGGATAAGAGAGCAATGTTCTCTTGGTTTTGGGAATTCCTCAATATTCTTCTTATTTGTATGCATGCCTCTTTGTTTCCTATTATCTGATTTGTAGGGTGATCTCTCTTGACCTATCTTGAGGGAGCTTTTATGTATGGTATTTCTTCATCTTCATCTTCTTCTCCTTGATTTCTTTCTGTAACTTCATCATCATCTTGGATGTTTATGTTTTTGGATTCTCATTTGGCTAATATTTAGTCTTCATTAGATAGGTTTCATCAATTACAACATTTGTGCTTTCTACCCTTTTTTTTTTTTAAATTGTAACGCCTATATGTTGACCTTACTTGAGGAGTACCCCAAGAATATGCCTTCATAACTCTTTGAGTCAAAATTACCAAGGTTTTCTTCATCCCTCTTGATGAAAAACCTACTTCCAAACACTCTTATATGCTTTACACTTACAAGTCTTCCTCTTTAAATCTCATAGGGGGTCTTATTATTTATAATCCTTATTTGGGATCTATTTAAAGTGTAGACAGTTGTACTAATTGCCTCCCTCCAATTGATATATAAAAACTTGGACTCATTCAGCATGGTTCTTGTCATCTCTTAAATTGTCCTATTTTTCCTCTCCACAACCCCATTTTGTTGAGGTGTTATTGTTGCTAAGAATTGCCTTCTTATTCCATGGTTTTCACAAAACTCATCAAACTCATTTGACCAAAATTCACCTCCTCTATCATATCTCAAACTTTTGATCTTTGCATTTTTATCATTTTCAACTAGAGATTTGAATGTTTTGAATTTGTCTAGTGCTTCTAATTTTTCCTTTAAGAATGCAACCCAAGTCATTCTTGTGTAATCATCAATTAGCAACATGAAGTAACTTTCACCTTGAATACTTTCAATCCTTATAGGTCCAACAAGATCAATATGGATCAGTTCTAGTGGTCTTGTTGTGGAGTACTCCTTGGATTTGAATCTTCTCTTGGTTTTTTTTCCATGTAAGCATGTTTTGCAAAGTGTATTAGTAGGTTTAGTGATCTTGGGCATGTTTCTCACACATCCCTTGGAACTAATTTTAACAATATTATCAAAATTTAGGTGCCCTAACCTCCTATGCCAAAGCCAACTATCATCCACCTTGCTTGTAAATCATTTCTCCTTGTTGATCTCTTTCAAGACATACATGTTGTTCTTGGTCCTTTTGGCCTTGCCAACTAGCTTTCCTAATTTTTTCTTCCTTATATCACAACCTTTGTCATGAAACACCAAGGTGTATCCTTGCTTACACATTTGACTCACACTTAGTAGGTTGTGTTTTAGGCCCTCTACATACAAAACATTCTCAGTGATTGTATTTCCATTATCAAGACTCAATGTGCCCTTTCCTATAATGCTTACAGATGTGTTATCACCAAATCTTACCATTCTTGATGTATTCTCTTTCAATGAGATGAATTTTCCCTTGTTCCCTATCATATGACTTGAGCATCCACTATCTATGTACCATTCCATGTCTTCATTTTGAGTATGAAAGGAAGTTTGATCTATTAGACCTTTCTCTCTCTTTCTTGTAGGATCAGTCCTTACTACATACACCTTTTGTTTTGCTTTGAGAATCTATGATTCCAAAACTTTGTTATGTGACTAGGATTTTGAAAATTATAATAGACCATTTCATTGTTGTCTCTCATTTGTTGTGAATGAAAGTGTCTTCCATGACCCCTTGCATATCTTCTACACTTTATATCTTTATGTCCAAACATGTTACATGAAAAACAATAGCATAGAAAGAGTGAGTGTACCTTATTGCATGAGATTTTTGTATCGATTTGGTCCTTCTCTTTATCTTATTATTAGTAGTCTTCCTTGCTTGAGGGGGTTCTTTAGTAGTATCTTCATATTTCTTACCTAATGTCTTGTCATCCTTGTTATCTTCTTTGAACCCTATACCATTTTTGTCATTTGAATACCTTTGAATGCTTAGAAGATCATCTAGGTCACTTGATCTTTTTCAAATTTTTGATAAGCTTTCAATTTTCTTAATGTCTAATCTAGTTCAATTTTTAGAAACTCCATCTCTGTTTTGATTTTGAAGCATTCCTCCTCTTTGACTTTGAAATATTTTGAGATCAATTCTAGTTGTGATTCAAGCTCCTTGATTCCATCATCATGCCCTCTACACTTATTACTTTTTATTTTCTCATGAAGACTGATTTTATCTTCATAATCTTTCAACATAGAATTCAATTTTTGATTCTTCCTCTTATGGAGCTTCAATTCCTCAAGTGCACTAATCAATTCAGATTCAAGGTTCACTTTAGCATCATCCTCATATGAATTTTCATATTCACTAATATTATTACCTTTTGAGTTGCTTCTAGGGTTGTCTCCATGGCCATGAATAAGGATAGCTTTGTCTTTCACTGTCAAAATTTTTGTTTCACTTGAATTTGATGAGCTTGATTCCTCTTTTGTGTAAAAATTATTCTTATTCTTGAAGAAATTTTTCTTACCTTCACATTTCTTGAATTTATTATTGTGCTTATGAGAGGTCTTGTCTTCTTCATCATGCTCATCTTTCTCTTCCTTTTTCTTGTTAGGAAATTTTGAGGAAAAGTGACCTACTTGGCCACAACTAAAGCATTTGAAGGGAAACTTTCCTTTGTATTTACCTAATCCTCTTTTTAGTCTCCTAACAAACATTGCTTCAATTTTCTCATCATCCTCATCCATGTCATATTAAAATTTTATTTTCTTTTCTTGGGGTTCCTTATCAAATTTGAATGCAACATCTTTCTTGATTGGTCTTGTTTCTTTTGTTCTCATTTCATAAAGGCAGTTAAAGTCTTCCATGAAGTTCATCCATATTTAGAAGGCTCAAGTCCTTTGATTCTTCCACAGCTGAAACCTTGGAGTCATACTTAGGTGTTAGAGATATTAACACTTTTGAACAACCATTGTTTCCTCCACCTTTTCTCCTAGTCCTCTGATAATATTTATCACTTCATCAACCCTCTGCAAGTAGGATGCAATGCTTTCATCTTCCTTCATTCTCAAGCTCTCAAATTGACTACGGTAGGTCCAGTAACTTATCTTTTTGACCTTTTTATCTCCTTCGTAGATGGATTTTAGTTTGTCCCAAATCTCTTGGGTTGTATTATAATGCATAAATTTCATAAAATCTGCTTATGCCATTCCACATAATATTGCATTCATTGCCTTTGAGTTGTTCTCACTAGCCTTTTTCCTTAAATCAGTTATAGGTGTGGATTAAATGGTGTAGCCATCAACTATTGATTTCCATATATCAAATCCTAGAGACATGAGATAGGTATTCATTATAATACTCCAAAAATCATAGTTGGATCCATTGAAGAGAGGTTCCTTGGAAGTAGAGAAACCACTTTGATTACTAGTCATGCTTGTGTTGTTGGATCTCCTTCAAGTTGTTAAGCTTGCTCCAAAAGGACCTAGCTCTGATACCAATTATTGAAAACATAAGAACTAAGAGGGGAGGGGTGAATTAGTGCTTCTTAAACCTTTGAAAACAATTCTAAACCTCAGCAAACCATCCACTCTTAATCAACATTAACCATGAAGAAATAATGACATCCAAACATAGGCAATATCAAGCAAAAACACATGAAGACAAAGGTTAATGTGTGAAACCCTTGAAGGGAGAAAAACCCACTGAAATCAATGCACTAATGTGGAAAATTTTCCTATAAAATATTACAAATATTTCAATTTTTTGAGCACCCACTCAACTTGAAGCACCAACTCCAATAAATCAAGTCAAACACCTACTTGACAAATTTTGCAAGCTCCTACTTGCATGGAAGCACCAACTCCAAATTTTGTTAAGAACCTACTTAGTCTTCACAAGTTTTTGATCACATTCATCCTCCTAGTTTCTTAAAACAAAAAATTTGTGATCTCATACTCAGCTCTTATATGCTCATCCTTCTTCTTCACACACCTAAAATCAACTATTTGCTCAATTACACACACTTCTAAAACTCAGTCTTCAAAAGCTATTTTTCAAGCACATTAAGACATAATTATACATGAGGATGACACACTCTCACACCTCTCCAACTTCATATTCCAACACTTCAAATTATAGCCTCTTCAACTCATACATTAGGATTTAAATGACATCACTTAAAATTGTCATATGACAATCATTACATTTGCAGAAGTCAATTACATAAATAGACCTTACAATAACTGTCATAACACTTTTCAACCATATGAGAAACTAGAAAACAATCTCTAAATCATTGAAATTTTGACCCTACTGAATATATTCTTCTTTCATCCAAACATCTACCACCTTCCATTGTAATTCGGTTGATTCCTTTTGGCTTCTTCTTATCAACGTACCCTTCTTTGTCTTCTAGCAAACATAGGTCATGAAACAAGTGTTAGGAAGTTGTGTGCACATTACAAAATCTCACTAATTTTTTTCTACCACCTTAACATACTTTGTAACTCACCATTATATCAAACAAACCTTCATTAGGACTGATATGCTTCATTAGGTGTAAGACCTTCTATTGGGACCCTAATTTATCAAGCTAAGTACATGAAGGTGCATGAGTGCACAAGGCTTGGATAAAGAAGAGCACATAAGGAAAAAGCACACATGAAAGGGTTCTAGGGAGGTTTAAAATAATAAGGTGCGCATGCGCAAGACAAAGCATGATTTCAGGACTTAGCCATATTTGGCATATCAGGCAGGACACATGAAAAGCATGACCCGACTGCGCATGCGGAGTGGATAAGGTGTCACTGGTGACAGGTTGGCCTAGGAAGGAATATGCCCTGTAATGGAAGCTTCTAGAAGACCATCATGGCAAGGAGTGGAGAGCTCAGTCCTGGAGGATAAATCTCCCATGGAGGACCACATTTAGACATTTGGAAATGGATCTGAAGCCTCAAAAAGGTGGGTTGGCAGTTCAAAAGGCCTATAAATACAAGTGCCCACTGTAGAAGAAAAGGGAGAGGTAAATCAAGAGAGAGTGAAGACCTACATAAATGCTGCGAGGAGTTGTATTGGGTTGGGTAGATAAAATATAGGAGAAGGATGCAGCAAGGGGATTGGTATTGTAAATTTTCTTTTTGAGAACTAAGGGCATTAAATCTAGTTATGATGTATGACTTCGGTCTACCATATTGTGATGTTTTGTAATGGATCTAATGGATGTAATGAGGTTACCAACTTATTTAAATATGATCATCAATGATTTTGGGCCATATATATATACCTTTATAGTTTTGTTTCATGTATGTTTATGGAATGAGCATGAATCCTTATGCATATTTTCCTTTTTATTTTGGTTCAGTCATATAGTCTATTAAGTATCTTTCTGTCTAGAATGACTGCATTGGTCTAGAAGCCATTCTGAGCTCTATGATGATTGCATGTCTCATTTCCACTCACTCTCCTTAAAGTTCCTATCATAGATGATGTTTCCCACTAAACTCACATAAAGGAGAGACTCGGTGCCCACATGTGCCTCAGTGAGTGCCCAGCACCCACTGGGTGATAGGCCGGTGTGCATGGGATTCCCTTGTTCTTTGGTGGGTGTAAAAATGACTACATCTTAGTTCCATTATCATGACCTTCTTTTCAAATTTGTAGTGGGAAATGGCATACATCATGATCTGTGCAATGATTGATGATAGAGAATTTAACCTTGGAAGGTGTTGTAACATGGTTTAAGAGCATGAAGGATGAATTTTCTCAGAGATTCAACACTGGACCTGAGTTTTATGCACGTAGATGGGTAGAAGAGAACCTCTACCATGAGTTATATGAAATGTTTGTATGCTACTTCCCAGTAGAGATGTATGAATGGCTATCAGCATATGCGTCTAGATCAAGTTGGTATTATAGATCACATGTGTGGACCCAAGAAGTGTACCAGAGGCTACAAGATGTAGATCTAACATGGAATCCTACTTTGAATCATTGGTGGAAAGGAGTACTGGCTAGCTACACCCTAAAGTATGTTATTTCTACATATTCTTGTCTAGAAGTCACCGAGTTCGAGTTTCTGCTGGAGCCCAGAGGATCATTTCTACGTTTTATCCCTATGGCAATGAAAATATTGATCATTACATTGAGTTTAGAGGCATTTCCAATGGCCGGCTAAACCTTCCTGAGCATTGGGTGAGGAAGCTAGGGTGGAGGAAGATGGAAGATATTATGACTAAGAAAGAAAGGGAGGAGAGACAACTCAAGTATAGTGAAGCATGTGAAAGGGATATTTCTAGACAATGTGAGGTTACAAGTGTGATGGATCTATGGAGAAAGATGTTGCAGGAAGGAGTTAAGGTTCACGTGAAGGATGTAGAACCCGAGCAACTCATCTTGCTACTCCATCTTGGCAAGTACATGGGAGGGAGATCCCTTCATCTTCCGATGAGATTTAGTTGTGTGGAGAGAGAAGATTTTTTGGTGCACATCTAAACCCACTTAGTGACCAAACCTTGGCACTTGGTTTTCCTAATCGAGGAGTGTTCATAATGTAATTGGTATTGGTGGGAGTGACTAATTGGAACCCAAGAGGTATAATTTATCATTTGGAACTTCTATGGCTACACACTCTATTCTATTGTTTGGAGGAATTTTTGGGCAAGGATTAAATACACAAGGTTTGGGTAATGCATCAGAAATGGCGTTGGGCATACATCTAGTAGTGGAGTGATCTCGCGAGACCATTGGTGCGCAGTTCAATAGGATGTTGGGAACACTAGGTGTGACAACTTCAGGCCCATTATTTATAGTAGAAAAATCTAGAGGTGGAGCTAGTGGAATGGGAGGCACAATACCTAGTGCATCCAAGGATCTGGCAGAGGAAACACCTGGAGGAAAACAAGGATCTTGACTAGGAGGACAGGGACCTCAACCACCTCCTCAACTAATCTTTAAAATATCTTTACACTTTCTAGACTACTAAGGCGTATGGGTTGTTGTGGAGCATGTTCAAAAGTGTGAATTTCTATGGTGAGTGAAGGGGATCGCAACCGGAGAAGAAGGCGATCAATTTGTAATGACGTTGCAAGGGTGCGCGAATAGCTTATATAGGAAGTATGACCCCCATCAGATAGTGGTAGATTACACCGCATTGAAAAATTCCTTCCTATCAGAATTCCACATCCCTGAGTTTGAATAAAAGAGCATCAGTGCCCTTAAGGAGATTTAACAGGAATGGCGGAGAGTGTGCGGGAGTATGATGCACGGTTTAAAACTCTCCTATCAAATTGTCATATGACATTCACCCTTCACAGCATGCTCAATGGTTTGTTAGAGGGTTGATAACCCCATTTAGAAGAGCTTTATCTCATAAGACTTTCACAGACCCACGCAAGGCATTGGAAGCCACCATACGCACCGAAGCTATTGGAAGTGTTGATATTGGAGTTAGCCCATTCCTAGAAGCTCAAATCATTGTTATGGCTAAGCAGCTAGAAAAGTTATCTACAAACTTAGCTCATGAGACTCGTAGTGGAATGTGGTGTATGGATTGTGAAGTAAAGGGGCATGCCAAGGATAGTTTCCCCCAGAAGACAGTACGCGTTGTAGAAATAGACTGTGAGATTTGTCATGGGGACCATGATGTGAGTAGATGTCCCTTGTTGCAGCATATAATTCAAAAGAATGTATCTTGCTACTATAAGATCTATACCTCTACAACCCATGATACTAAGGATTGTAGGCTTATTGATCATATCCATGAGGCCATTGATCATGGTGTGCACCAGACTAGTATTCGATGTAGTTCTAAGGTGATGATCTCCGTTATGAGGAGTGCGCAGATGGGGGCACATGTGGAAGAAGTTTTCACTGAGAGGATTACGTAGTCATGGTAACCGTGGAGGAGGAAGAAGTGAGTTCCCATGGGGAACATGTTACAATTATGGATCTACAAAGCATTACAAATGAGAATGTCCTAATCTATTATAATGCTTGTGGTGCAGGAAATAGCACAAGTATGAAGAGTGTCAAGAACTCTATGAGCATATGAACTAGCAACACCGAAAAGATAAGGGTGCTAATATGGTGAGCATGAAAAGGTCCAATCTATAATGGATACCAAGAGTGGCACGTGAGTTAGATCTAGAACCTGTGTTGGTGACAATGCGTGCAGAGGCCGCGTGCACCTAGGAGATTCCCCCAGACTAAGGACATTGGTTTCCAGAGAGGAGATACCACATGGAAAGTATACGGACCATGCCCATCAGAAAGAAGTATACCAAGAGACTATGGACTTAATTCGGAGTTTACAAGGGGAGATACAAGTGTCTCAAGGAGTAGTCGAGAAAGGTGGGGCAGAAGATGGATAATGAGGTTCCAAGAAGTGACTTGGATGAGGTCAAAGAAGTATGTAAAATGTTAAGGTAAGAGAATATTATTCCCTTATTGGGAGAATGGCTAAGGGAGAAGGTACCATGTGCCAGAGCGGAGTGCAAGAGACAGGTTTTACATGCAAACCTTTCTCCACACAGCCTTGAGTATGACAAAGAGATCACCTTAAATGTAGTTATGGATGGATGGATCCTTAGTAATATCCCGATTGACACAAGTGCAGAAGTGAACGTTCTTGCCTTAGATGTTTGGCATCGATGGGATGGCCCACATTACTATCATCTTCGAATGTGTTGTATATGGCAAACAAGATGAAGGAAATGCCCATCGGTGTCTTAGAAGATGTGGCTATCACCATTCAGGGGGCAAGTTTACTAGGGACTTTGAGGTCTTGGCACTTGCCGAGGTGGAAAACTTCCTAGTATTGCTTGGGTGCCCATGGTGCTAAGAAAATAATTCTGACATAAGGTATAACAAAGGATATATTAGTTTTGAAAAAAGGAAGAATGGGTAATCATCCCTTTGACTTATGGGAATTCGGTGCCCTACACATGAGCCATTGGGAGAAGAATGGCTTGATAGAATATATGTGCTCTCAATCAGGGATCCTGAGATAATCCATCCCATAGAGGAGTTATCCAATTTGAGGATGCCCAGTCAGTGAGTGATACCACAAGCATAGCATGTGAAAATTGGGCACATGGGACCTATGAGTTGATTAGATGGCATTTAAGAGGATCGGTAACCAAGGTGACAAAAGCGTGTATAGTCTAGTGCCTAGGAGGAAGAAAACTACCAAGTTACTTGGGAGGGACTAATCTGAAATATTTCTTGTGAGAAATGGAGGCCCAATGGAGAAATGAAAAGGAAAGAAGAGAAATTCTCAATTATAACCTACTCGAACTATTGCAAGACTGGTGAGGAACACATCGGGAGAACATCTTGGAATGGCATGAGGTAAGAATTTCCTTCTCGTAATATTTTTAGAAGCAATGCGCCCACAAACTATATAATACTACCATGGTAAGGAGACTGCTTCCTTCCATATCCAAGCATGTGAGACATCCTGGATGGGGAGTGCAGAAGCATTTCCACCTTCACTATGGGTTCACAAGTTGTACTCCACCCTACAAGGTTATGCACACACATGGTACATCCACTTAGAGATGCATCGTCAAACTAGTAATTGGTGAGAATTGGTGGCTTACCTCATTCAAACATTCGAGTACCAGAGTACAAAGCCATTAGTACATAAGGCATGCAAAGTTGTCAAACACCTTATAACAGGGGATTGTGGTATGGCAGAAGATAGAATATAAGAATTACTAGGTGAACCTATCCTAGAAGTGCACTTTGAGGAAGAATAAGCGAGAAGAGGTCCAACTTGAGCATGCGTGTATGGAAAATGAAAAATGAAATATGGTTTATATAATTGATGGGAAAGAAGTAGAAAGCTTGGATGTTAACCATTCTATAGGGACATGCAAAGTCATAGATAGTGCTGATGAATGGGCACGTGGCTACCATGAACCTTTAAAGACAAAAAGGTTAACATCGGCTCGAAGTGAAACTCAAGGAGGCTATCATTGGAGACTACTGGTCAGAGAAAGAATTCTCTAAAATCATTGATCTGTTACATGAATTCCAAGATTTGTTCCCACCTGGTTAACATGAGCTTAAAGGTGTCCACCATTCCTTGGGGGATATGAAGATAAAGTTGAAGGAAGGTGTGCACCCAATCAGGAAGAGGCCATACCGGATGAATCCCAATTTGTGCGTAAAGGTCAAGGAAGAAATAGATAAGATGATAGCATCGAGCATCATTGAAGTTGTTGAAGAGTCAGAGTGGATAATTCCAATGGTAATTAGCATCAAGAAGGATGGAAGGATAAGGATATGTGTGGTCTATATGGGGTTAAATGTGGTATGTGTCATTTATCCTTTTCCAACCCCATTTACTGAAGAAATCTTAGAGGGAGTGGCAGGACGCGAGGTCTACTCTTTCACGGATGGATTCTTGGGCTATCACCAGGTAAGGATTGCGAAAGAAGACTAGGAGAAGATGAATTTTGCCACTGAGTGGGGAAGTTTTTCCTATACAGTCATGCCTTTTGGGTTAAAGAATGTTCTGTTGTGTTCTCACGCATTGTGGTGCAAGCTTTCCAAGACTTCATCCATAAATTTCTTCAAGTTTACTTGGATGATTAGATAGTATATGGGTTAGTAAAGGACCATTGTGACAACTTAAGGTTGATGTTTAAAAGGTGTCGGCAATTGAAGATATCCCTTAACATTAAGAAGTGTGTCTTTTTTACCCCATTTGGAACATTATCGGGGCACATCATATGTAAAGAGGGCCTACTAGTACATCTCGCAAAAGTTACAGTAATTATGGGATTGGGAGAGCCTGCTAGCCAAAACACGGTGCATAGATTTCTTGGGCATACGAAGTACTACATGAACTTCATCAAAGGATATGCCAAGATCACCACACCTTTAGAAGAGTTGCTTAAACATAAAAGTGTCCTTTCATTGGGGAGAGGCATAGCATAAGGCATTTACCACTTTAAAGGATAAGCTTATCACCGCTCCCATCCTACGTTTCTCTTCTTAGGATAAGCATTTCCATGTTCATGTGGATGCCTCAAGAACCACCATTGGAGCACTACTTGCACATCCTGGTGAAGGTATTGTTGATCATCCTTTGTGCTTTACAATTAGGAAGTTGACACCAGTGGAGAAGAATTATACTACAACTGAGTGCGAGGCATTGTCAATGATCTACGCGCTTCACAAGTTCAGATAGTATTTCTGGCAACCCCTTTTATATTTTACACTAACCATATGGCATTGAAATATTTAGTGAACAAGTCCATTTTACAAGGGCACATATGTTGATGGGTACTGTTTTTCAAGGAATTTTTGAGTTCACGGTGGTTGTCAAAAATGAAAAAGTAATTCCATACCTGATCATTTGTCTAGAATCGATTTAGGGGAGGACATGTAAAGCATTGAGGATACCATGCCAGATGCACAACTATTTAGGTTACGGCACGTGCCCTTAGACTTAGAAGATATTACAGTATTTCTCAAGACAGGTGTAACACTAGAAGGGATGAAGGCATTGGATAAAAAGCGGTTAGCTATATGCTCCACGCCCTACATGTTGATTAGTGGGGATTTATACAAATTAGGACATGATGAGATTCTACACCGGTGTGTGCTAGAACATGAGTGCCTAGCCATAATAGAAGAGGCGCACAGAGGTAGTGTAGGTGGGCACTATGTAGGTGACGCCATTGCATGCAAGATATTAATGGTCGGATTATGGTGGGAGACCCTATATCAAGACTGCAAGGAATATTACAAGGCGTGTGACCATTGTCAGCGCATTGGAAAACTAGGGTGAAGAGATGAAATGCCTTTGTGCTCTATTCCTAGTGTCGAGCCATTTGAAAAGTGATCTATAGAATTTGTAGGTCCTATTACACCAACCACGCGTAGGACTGGATCATGGTATATAATCACTTGCACAGATTACTTGACAAGGTGGGTAGAAGTAACACCTACTAAGGATTGTATAGCAGCTACTACAACAAGGTTCCTATGGGAAAACATTATTACAAGGTATGGATGCCCTTTGAGTTTGACTAGTGATAGGGGTACACATTTCTTGAATGAGACAGTAAGGATTATATTAGCAGAATTCATGGTGGCTCATCACAAGACTACCCCTTACCATCCATAAGCAAATGGAACTGCTGAGGTGTTTAACAAAATACTTAGTCACACATTGACTAAGATCTATGATGTTGGTAGATAGGATTGGGATGAAAAATTATCAGTCATTCTTTGGGCATATAGGACAACCTACAAGAGGTTAAATAAGGCCACACCATTTCAATTAGTGTTTTATGCGGAGGTGTCCTACTAGTTGAATTCATGTTACCTTCTCTACGTATAGTGCACACGTAAGGATTGGTAGATGAACAAGTGCTGGAAGAAAGAATTGACAACTTAATGTAATTGGATGAAAGACTATCACTCATCAAGTGGACCCAGAAGACTAAAAAATTAAAACAAAAGGCATGACATGATCATCACATTAAGAACAAGAAGTTTAAGGTTGGGTAGATGGTCTTACTATATGATTCAAAGTTTTTACGCCATCTTGGGAAGTTGAAGGTGCATTGGTTGGGTCCCTACATCATCTCATACATTCTCGACTCAGGCGCATGCCAGCTCCAAGCGCTGGATGGGACGAGATTTCCAGGACACTTCAATGGGAGTAGGTTGAATCCCTACTATAAATAATTCTTCTTGGTGTTTGTAATAAGGTATTATTACAGATAATTTAGTATTTCCTTTAATGCACTTTATTTTCTTATGTTTCCCTTTTTCATTGTTGTTTTGTGTTGTGCTTTAGGCTCCAGTAACCTCGTTACTTTTTCAAGGTTGTGAATGTGCAGAGGACCATGCATCATTTTAGTATGGGGTGGAGTAAGGTGGAAGAAATTACAAAGAGTGACGTGCCAAGAAGGATTACGTTGGAAATCCTAGTTGAATGGCCCTATGGAAGGAAGTGCATGGAAGGAAAGGTGAAAAAGGATGGTTGGTATCAGGGTAAGGCTACATTATGGATCCACGTACAAAAGAGGAAGAATCACAAAATTAATACGAGGTAGCCAAGAGAAAAAATCATGATGGAATTACCTTCATCTCTTGTGATGCACGTGTAAGAATCTCCGTCAAGATGGATTGGTTGTGCGCTAAAAGGTTGGGTGCGTGAGTTGGTGCGCTAGAATCCGGCTTATTGGGAAAAGATGCAATAAAGTGTTAAACTACAGTGGTAGGTGAAGTATCATTTAATGCTAAAAAGTGGAAAAAACTATAAATATAAGGTCGAGCACTTCATTATGGACATTGAAAATACGAGAAAGAAAGAAGAGATCTTGTGAACTAGGGTTTCCAGAGTTGATTCATGTGAAGAAAAATTGCCAAAATTTAGCTGTGTGAGTGACTAGTTTGGATCTCGTAAAATAGAATAGAAGTAGTTCACAAGCATAGAGAGAGTTTTGAAGAAGTTTCATCTTGTGAAAGGAATTTTCTAGTTAGGATTTAGTAGCTAGGGCACAGGTTAAAAGGGATTTTCATCACAAGTTCAAGATCTAAGCTTGGAAAGGGTAGAGAAGCAGAGAAAGAGAAGTTGAAGTGCAAAGATAACCTACACAATGACACCCAAGAAACCAGTTGTAACACCTAAGAAGGGAAAAGGCAAGGGCAAGGGAAAACAACAAGAAACTACCGCAAGTACCAATGAAGAATGGTATGCAGAAATGCAGTACCCAAATGGGGTTTTGCTTGGAAAGGAGTGGGAGTCCCATTTAAGAAAAATGATAGTAAGTGATTATAACCATTGCACAAATGCGACTGAAAAATAAATGGTGTTGGAGTTAGTACACTGAAAAACAAGAGGACACTAGAAGGGTTACCCATTTATAGCAATGAAGTAAAAGTGAAGTTGGAGAAGGTGGGATTATTGCAAATCTATGAGTTGCCCTACTTTGGGAAGCCTAAGCACCTCTATCAATGGTTGATGTCACGCGTACACGAAGACCACTTTCACTTTTCATGCGGGGTGCAAGATGCACATAACCCCTTAGCTAATTTCAAAATTCACAGGTCTCATATGTGAAGGAGAAATTATAGAGGACAACCTATGTGACAAAGAAGCCATCAAAGAAACCATCACCGCATATGCATACAAGAAGGGGTCAAGGTACTTTGATATTATAGATATCCAAGACCTAGTGATGAGAATGGTTGCGTTCTGGTAACCAAACTTAATGACCAAGAGAGGTGGATGCAAGTGAACAAGTCATGGCTCAATGTTTGTAGAAGGATCTCGAGAAGGTGCCATCTACAACTTGTCCACGTACATCGTGGATGAGATCATCAGTAGCGCATAGGAGGGTGACAAGATACTTTTCGGTAATATCCTCTTAATGATTGTGTTTTTCAGAGATCGGAGTTCCAAATGTGGTAGATAAGTTCATTTGGGGGTACCTAGAGGAATGTTAGAATTTGAGGAATCTAATAAATACGGATTTAATAAACTTACATATTATATAATGTTACAATAAATATTTAAATAAACATTGCATCATAACATAAGTAAATAAAGAAATACTTACAGAAAAAAAAAACACATGTGACACAGTATTTATAGTGGAAAACCCCAAAAGGGTAAAACCACTTTGAAAATAACCTTTTACTTTAGAGAACTTATTTTACATCTAGTAAGATCACCTCCTCCTTAAAACCCTATTTACCAAGGGTAAAACCAAATCACTTGATTTGCACACCTTTGATATATTTCCTGAATATATCAAATGAGGACCCAATTTTTTTTATATAAGGTGATCGGGTATGTCTCCCGACCCACCTTTTCAACTTAAATGGTTGACACATATACCTAAGTGAGTCTATTTAATAAATATAAACATAAATGATTCACATTATTAAATAGTTACCTAATATATATTACCTAGGTATGAATATTTAATAATAGAAAAGTATTTCATATTATTAAATATTTAACCTATATAATAATGATGGACCCATATTAATTAAGTGTTGGCCAAACCACTTAATCATTATGTTCCAACACTCCCCCTTAATGTTAAGTGGGATAACATATGCCAATAGATTACCTGCCCATGGTACACTACAGATTTACAATTCTTAAACCATAAAGGTTCAGGCTAGCATATCAAGTGAAGGAATTATAATACCTTCATCATACTCAAGTTACCTTTTGGTACAAAAGAATTTGGAATCTCAAATATCATCCCATGATCAGTGGCTAAGTATGATTTGTGATTTTTACATATTCTCACAAGTTCTCATAAAAGGTTATTGAACCCAAGCATATAGGAACCTTTTATAACCAAGGACCTCCTTAACAATATTCTTGTCTTGGATGTTTACCAAGTAAATTCACTAGCACTAAAGAGTTTACTAAAGACCGCCTTTAAGATATTTCTACATTTCTTTCTAAAAAAGAAGTCAAAGAGGTATACATGGCCGAAGATATTTTTACACTTACCCAAAGGTCTTTTTACAAATTTTAGGTCTTTTTACAAATACCAAGTTCCATTAGGATGTGACATTATCATGCACACTCCCCTCAATGGAAACTCGACAATCTAAGTTTTTCGGGAAAAGTGACAAAACGTTACAAGACTCGAGAGGATTTGTGAAGATATCAGCAACTTGTTCTTCAGTCGGCATGAACTTGAGATCTATCTCACCACTTAGCACCTTCTCACGGATGAAGTGTATATGTATCTCAATGTGCTTCATCCTTTGATGTTGTATTGGATTATGTGCAAGAGCTATGGTGCTTTGGTTGTCACAGAACAAAGGAACACTATGTGGATCCTTCATCTTTATCTCATTGAACAACCTCTTTAGCCATAGAGCCTCTTTTGCAGCTTCCATTGCACTTCTATACTCAACTTCTGTTGAAGAGATAGAAATAGTTGGCTATTTTTTGTTGCACCAAGTAATGGCACCTACACCAAATTTAAACACATAACCAGAAGTAGATTTTCTATCCAATACATCACCAACATGATCAAAATCACAAAATCCATATAAGTTAGCATTTTCATTCTTAGTATAATGCAACCCATAATTGATTGTACCTTTAATATATCTAAGAATCCTTTTTACAAGATTCCAATTATCTCTATAAGGTTCTGCATAAACCTAAAAGTAATTCCTCTGCATAGGAAATATCTGGTGCGGTGATAGTTAGATATAGTAAACTACCAACTAACCGCCTATATAAAGTAGGATCAAATTTTTAACATGCGGGTTTAGGATCAATTTTTAGTCCAACTTCCATAGGAGTAGAAATTGGTTTATAATCAATCATGTTTAAGTTTTTGAAGACATTGGTTGCATATTGTGCTTGAGAAACAACAATAAAATGTTTATCTTGAAATACATCCATGCCAAGAAAATGATGTAAGAGACCTAAATTAGTCATTTCAAAGTATTGTTTCAATTTTTCTTTAATTCTACAAATTAAAGTAGGATTATCACCATCATAAGCAAATCATCAACATATATACAAATAATGATAATATGTGATCCTTCTTGCTTAATGAATATATCATTATCAAAAGAACAATTAGCAAATCCTAATTGTTTAAAGAAATAATTAATTTTGCATACCAAACTCTAGGAGCTTGCTTTAAACCATACAAAGATTTTTTCAATTTACAAACATAGTTTTCTTTACCAGTTTCTTCAAATCCTTTAGGTTGAGACATGTAAAGTTCTTATTTTAAATCACCATTCAAAAGGAATTTTTCACATCCATTTGGTAGATTTCCCACCCAAATTGAGTGACAATTGCAAATAAGGTCCTAACAGTACTCATTTTAGCTACAGGGGCAAATGTCTCAACATAATCAATACCAGGTTTCTGAGTGAAACCTCTAGCAACAAGTTTAGCTTTATGTTTTTCAATACTACCATCTGTATTATATTTTACTTTGTATAACCACCTAGACCCTATAATACTTCTTTTCTCTAGAGGTGGAACCAACTCCTAGGTTTGATTTTGAATTAGGGCATTATATTCAGCTTGCATTGCATTGATCCACTTCTCATCCTGAGAATCTTCTTCAAAACTTTATGGCTCAGGTTCATACAAGGTCATTAATGCATGGTACGTATGATGGATTTTGGTCATTTTCCTAAGATCAATAGGATTAGAACTCTCTAACACATATTGAGCCCATTTTGGTTTCTTAACTAGGGAGTTAGGAGATTCAAAAGCATCTATAGTATCAACACAAGAAACATCATCATGACCATTTACTATATTCTCAATATCAGAATCATAACCATCATTAGAAATATTGACAGAGTTAGGAAAATCTTTACCATTATCAGATGAACAAAAGAATTTTTCCAAAACCACCACATTGCAGTTTTCAGTTACTTCCCTTTTTACAAGTTCATAAATCCTTAGACCTGTAGTGTTAATACCATATCCAATGAAAACACAAGAGAAAGAAGTCATATCAAGTTTCTTTCTTTTCTTTTTAGGAATGTATAAAGAAGCGGGACTACCAAAAATTTAAATGAAAAATATCAGGTTTTTGATTTGACCATTTTTCTAAAGGAGTTGAAAGATGGATATATTTGGTGGGAACCCTATTTAGAATGTTGATTGTTGTGTTCATTGCTTCTGCCCATAGAAATTTGAGAAGACTAGTAGAATGAAGCATAATGCGAGCCATATCTAAAATAGTCATATTCTTACATTCTGCAACACCATTAGATTGGGGAGAATGAGGAGAAGTTAATTCTATTTTAATACCACAATCAATCCAAAAAATTTAAATTCTTTGCTAACATATTCACCTCCGTCATCATGTTCTAAGTTTCTTAATTTTATAATTTGAAGAGTTTTCAACAGATGCTTTAAATTCCTTAAATTTTCCTAGTACATCAGATTTATTTTTAAGAAAATATGACCAAATCATCTTGGTGAAATCATTAATGAAATTCATAACATATAAAGAACCATTTAATGAAGCTACTTCAAGAGGTCCTCTAACATCACTATGAATAAGTTCTAGTGGGGAAGAGGAACTCTCTTCAAGATGTGAGTGAAAGGGTTTAGCACTTTGTTTTGAGCGTAAACACCCTTCACACGCATCATGAGAAGAAGACAACACAAGAAAACCTTTCACAAGATTATATCTAGCCATTTCATATAAACTTCTATAATTAACATGTCCTAATATTTCATGCCATAGTTTTGAATTATTCAAACTTTGAGAAACAAAATAGGATGCAGAATGGAAATCATCAAAAATATACAAACCATTTCTTTGAATTCCTTCAGCTATTATATTATCATTACTATCCTTGATATACCAAGTATCTTTCAAAATTTTAATAGCCAAACCATCATGAGTTAATTGAAAACATGATAAAAGGTTCTTTTTAACTTAGGAACAAATAAAACGTTATTCAACACACCATTAGCAAATTTTATTTCCCCTTTCTCTATTACTTGTAAAGATGAATTATCACCAAGATACACACGTTCATTGATTTTCACAACATCAAATAAAGAATTTGAAACACCAGTCCTATGATTTGATGCACATGAATCTAGAATCCATTGAAATTAGAGGAAGAATATAATGCAAAGATATAATGCAATCGTTTTAGGAATATCATTAAAACTATCATTTTTCCTTAAATTGTATTTTGAAGAAACAATTTGTTTTTTTATTTTTATGGATAGGTTTTTTAGTTTTGAAATCTTCCTTTTTATGTCCAAATTTACCACATTTGTGACATTTACAACTAAAGCTAACACGCAATTGATCAAAAGAAAATCTTTTATTTTCAATAATAGAAGATTTAGATCTAAATTTTTATCCGAGAAGGGCTTGCATGACGTTTGAACTTTGAATTACGAGCAAGAAGTGTCGAGAGGCTTTCTCCTTAGATTCAAATTTCATCATCACTTGCTCTTCATGTATCAAAAGTGAACTCAAGGTATTTAAATCAGGTAGATCATTTTCATTTTGATATTTAGAGTTCAAGATAGAAATAAAATTCCTAAATCTTTCATGTATATTTAACTGAACAATAAAGTAGATTAATTTTTCACCAATTAAATCACAATTGCATCCATCTAATTTTGCTTTAATATTTTTAATTTTAGCTAAGAAATTAACTACTTTTTCATCTCCTTTCATAGGAGTTGTAAGAAATTCTAAAACTAATTTAATAATTTTAGATAAACGCATACCTTCATGCATGGATTCTAGTTGTGTCCATACCTCTTTAGGATGTTCAATATTACCAATGTGTAGAAGGTACTCATCATTCACATTGCGCAAAATCATGGAAAGAGCCTCCTGCATTTGTTGCGAGTATGTATTCATGTTATCTATAGTTGCTTGACGACCGGTGGGAGCAACCTCAGATCCGAAAAAATTGTCCAGAGTTTCCTCGCCATAAGTTCTGATTTGACCCTAATCTTCCAAATGTTGTAGTTGGTTCCATTTAGGATCTGAGTTTTGTCAAGACAGAAATAGTTGGACGCCATTATTTTCCTGAACCTATAAAACACACCCCATTATAATATACAATGTACCACAAAGTTAGATACATATTTATAAAAAAATTAATAGAAATAGATCTAAATTTTATAGATCTACATAAAATATTTAATCATAACTAATTTTGTCATTACAATGCATATTAATTAACCTCTCATGATCAAAATAACAACTCATAATATAAAAAGTTTTGCATTATACCCCAGACTTATATAAACAAATTTTTGACCATATAGAAGTGAAGAAGAAACCCCTAAGAATGTAAAACAACTTACAAATTTGGGAAAAATAATGTAGACAAAGATACAACCAACTTAAATTTGACGTCTAAATGACCATCATATTGCCTTATGTTTGGTCTGTCGTGACGGTCATTTGACCATCAAATTTAATAGAGTCAAAACTTGTATATTTCCGAATATGAAATTCCATAATTTCTTCTTCTATATAATATTAGGGAGATTATATTTTAGTACATTATATTAACCTATTATAATTTATAATGTAAAAATATATTCACTTTTAAAAAAAAGGTATATAGTTAATATAATGTAAATAAAAAACAACATATAGTCTATAAAAATTATAAATCGTAGTAGTTTTTTTTTTAAAATAAATAAATACATATAACCCTTATTATGGGGCCCCTCATGAAAAAAAGATTTAAAACATTTATCAGGCCATGTAATTTTAAATTCTACAAAAACTTAGAATTTACAGAGGAGACAACATTTTTCACACATCCAATGGAAAAAATTCAAATCCTATTTTGATGGAGCTTTGTCTCCTCCTTCATTTACCATTGACAAAATTCAACCTACACATATTAAAACTATAGAAAAAAATATTTCAAATATTTTACCCTTACCTCTACACAAGTTTTCACGGAAGGTAAGAAGTTTCTAAATTTTCCACCTGTGAATTCACCTTGATTCTTCACAAAGTAAAACTTTTAGGTTGCACTTATTTTAAATACCCTTCTGGGTTGGTTGAAAAAACCTGTACAAATTAAATAAATAAAATATAAAACATTTGCTCTTAATTTATTTAATTTACCTTTCTAGGTTGGTTGAAAAAACCCATACAAATTAAATAAATAAAATATAAAACATTTGCTCTTAATTTATTTAATTTACCTTTTCCAAGTTGGTTGAAAAAATCCATTACAAATTAAATAAATAAAATACAAAACATTTGATCTTAATTTATTTAATTTACCTTTCCAGGTTGGTTAAAAAAAAGGTACAAATTAAATAAATAAAATACAAACCATTTGATCTTAATTTATTTAATTTAGCCTTGCTCTGATACCATGTTAGAATTTGAGAATTCTAATAAATACGGATTTAATCAACTTACATATTATATAATGTTATAATAAATATTTAAATAAACATTGCATCATAACATAAGTAAATAAAGAAATCGATGAGTGCATTGTTTGGCTCATTTATATCATTTCTTCAGACCGGAAATACTCTTTGTGATATGACTTATTAGTATATGGGGATGTTTTGTGTAGTCATGTCTTAGTAGGTTGATGCATTTTCCTTACTATTATTTATGAAAACTGTTTATCCCATGAACTTCCTACTAACTGCCTTTATGAGATCAAATGTGATGATGTGTGCAGGGAATCATGGAAGTTACTGGTGGATAAGAAGCCCAAGTTTGAAGCATGCGGCTGAAGACTGTTTCCATCGAATTGACCTATTAGCTTGGGCTTGACTCTAACAAAGTCCCTAGAAATTTATGAGTTTTTAATTGATATTTGATGGACAAGTATTTTATGCCTTTGATATGGCGGATCTTGTAACCAACCTTATCGATATGAAGACTTTGTCTTTAGAACTTGAGTACCACTTTTTTTTATTATCGAAGAAGATTATCTGCATACTGTTATGAATTTGTTTTTCTAATATTTTATGAACTCATTTCAAAGTTAATGAAAGCTACGGCATTTTAAGAATCAAAATTTTTTGATCACTCTATCCCGAGGAAGTGCAAGGGCCCACTCGACCGAGGAGATATGAGGTTACTTTGAGTTTTTCATGCATACAGTCCTTCGATTAGTTTTACTGCAATTATCATTTGATGAGTTTTTGCATGCATGCTTTGATTAATTGTCCCTGTTTTCTCCATTACCGCTTTCACTTAAAGTAGATGCTTTTGTTATGCAAATTTAGTTCATGAACAGTCTTGCTTTCTGCTGAAAATTCCAGTTATTCAGTTATGGTTTAAATTGTTAAGAATAAGTGTGTGCGTATTTTACTTTACAGTAGAAGATTAGTTGTTGAAATCCATTTCATTACAAATAGTTGAATTCCGTAGACTTGTATTTAATTTCGTAGATTTTAACTGCACTTCCGTAGAATAGTCACTAAAGCTAAGCAACCCCCCAACAAACTCAACGCATAACTAGTTCTCCTAGACTCCATTGCATATTGCCTAGGACACAACCCTAGTTTATAATGACACTGACAAAGATTATGTTAGTTAAATGATTGGACAAATACAACGACCCATCATTTTTGGCACCGTTCTTTGGGGATTTTTATTCCATATGTTATGGGTGTTAATAGAGTTCATATAGGAAACCAGTAGTTCTCTCGGACCTCAATTTAAACCAACCAACCTGGATGCATAGGTCACGAGATAACCAAGGGAGATTTATAGCACGCAATATTCAAAAAATCTCTTTAGACACTTCACAAGAGAGAAACACTGAGAGTGATACAGATTCCAATTCCACGCCTAGAACCTTTTTTGAGCATTTTGTATCCTCTTCACATCATTCTGCAATGGGGGATCTTGGGAATGTTGAAGAACAACCTTTAGGACGAACATTTACATACCCCATTGTCCTCAATGTAGATGAGGATGCACCCATGAAAAACATCTCACCATCCATCCTCCCCTCTTTCGAGGAATGACCAAAGAAGACCCTGATCAGTTTCTGTTTGAATTTAAAATCTTGTGCAGACATATGATTACCAAACTGATAATCAAAAACTCAAATTATTTCCCTCCACTCTCAAAGATTCTGCTATGAGATGGTTTATGGGGTTACCATCTAACTCCATTAACTCCTGGGAAGCCATGGAAATAGCCTTCCTAGATAAATACCAAGACTATTGTAGAGGAAGGGATAGGAAGGAGGAGTTCTTCCAAATACGGCAAAAGGAAGATGAGAATCTAGAGGATTATCTAGATAGATTCCTCTTTCTCCATAAATGTAGTGGGTATGAGTTACATGTAGACATCACTAAAATAGTCTTTCTGAAAGGACTGGATGAGGAAACCAAGGATTCTCTCCATCTCATGGGAGGTGGAGACGTGCATAAGCTTACCATGGAACAAATTACTGAGCTATGTAGAAGATATTCTAGAACACGTGGAGGAATAAGAAGGAAACAAACATCCAAGTCTTTGGGTACCTCTGAACTTCTAGAAGAAATGGCCAACATGAAAACAGACATTTTGCTGCAATTAACATCCACCATAGATAGACTTAAGGAAAAAGCCACCCCTGATAAAGAACCATTGGACATGTATTGCCTTAAATGTCGGAAGAGACACCCCTTGAGAGAATTTTCTTTGGATGTCACAGATATGTGCTTAATCTATGAAGTTACTGACCATGACACTAAACATTGCACACTTCTACCACAATTGAAGGGAGGTTTTAATGCCATCTCTCAAAAAAATGTTGAATTAAATTTTGTCCAGAGACCAAACAATCAGGGTGGGTTCCCATCTAGACCAACTCGTAATCCCTAGAGAATGTCATGGCCAAATCAGCCTCTCAGTCTTCTTAGGGACAACCTGAGTGGGCAGACTCAAACTAGATGACTTATCCATATCCACCACCTTAGACAAATCCCTACACTTAGCCGGGTTGGGCTCCACCACCCGCAGCCAATCCTTGGCACAATCAGCAGTGGGGTCCTCAACAAAATTTTAGCCAAAATTAGTCCTGGGCACCACCACAAAATAGTAATCAACAACGCAAGTTCCAGTAACTACATAGCAAGCTTTAATGCCTCCACCTCAAGCCTACCAAAATCAAGGACAAGTAACACAAACACAAATTTTGGCTCAGCTAGTAGCCAATCCTAAAAATCAAGAGCATACTTTGATTAAATGACACAGACGCATGTAACACCATGCAGGTTAACACTATTGGTAATTTACGATTACGATCTGGCAAAATATTGAACCCTCCTGTTGTTATCACAGAACTGCCTGATGATGCCAATAAGGAAGAAAAACTTGAAGGTAACACTGGTTCTTCACCAATGCCAGATAAACAGGATGATCAAATACCCACACCAACTATAGCCCCTTTTCTTGAGTGATTACAGGACACTCAGATTGCAGATGAAACAAAACTAGTTCAGGAATTGAAAAAAGTGCATATTGAGGTTCCACTGCTACGTGCAATAAGGGACATCCCTGAACTAAACCAAACCATTAGAAATGAATGTATAAAGACACCAAGAAGAAAAAAGAAATACCCAAAGACTATCAGAGTTGAAGGGAATTTGGCTGATTTAGTTGTTGGCACCCTCATCTCACCAAAATATGGGGATCTTGGGAGCCCTGTCATTACTATTTGTATAAACAACCAATCAATATCTAATGTTTTGGTGGATCTTGGTGCTGCTATTAACATCATCACAACCAAAATGTTTAACCAACTATCCTTGATAGGAATTCAACCAACAAACATTATTCCGTAGTTAGCGCAGATCAATCCATTGTTGTACTGACGATGGTGTGGTTGAAGATATAATGGTCACTTTGTTAAATCATGGGAGTACCCAGTTGATTTCATGGTTTTACAACCTAAAGCTCAAAAGTTGGGATATCTAGTCATCTTAGGAAGACCTTGGCTAGGCTACGGTTCTTTACTTACATTGATTGTAGGTCGTGCAACATGACAATTCTAAATGGGTAGAAATCCAAACACATTTCACTATATTCTCCGCCCACCTTATACGAACAATTGTGACCAAGTATGGGTGGATTCCTTGATACTAACTCTTTGAATTCTTCTTTTCTCGCAACTATTATAGTACATAATCATATGATGGAAGCTGCAGAGTCTTATGTGCTGACTAATTCTAAGGACTCTGTAACTACGGAAATCAACACTACTTCTATGGAATTCGGAATATCGGCGTAAGACGTTACCTCCGAGTGCAGTAGGAAACTCTATGCTTATAATTCCAAACATTTAGTACCTGATTTCTATTTTCCTTTAACTATGTTTCGTCTTTTGATAACATATCCATCTTGCACATGCTTCAGCCCCATGTTTTCCCATTGAATTCTTTTATCACTAGTATAGAGCTTGCTCTTGCGGATGATACTAAGCAGGTGCTTGTCAGTATGGGTAGAGAGCTGACTATAGGAAGTGACTTGGAGGTCAATCAAGAAGCTAGGGTGCTTGAGGTTCTGAAGAAACATTCTCATGCTTTTGCTTGGGATTACACTGATATGAAAGGAATTCATCCTAGCATATGTACACATCATATTTACACCGATGACGTCAAACCTATAAGGCAGCCGCAACAAAGAATCAATCCAACATTGAGAGACATAGTCAAAACTGAGATTAAAAAGCTCCTAAAGGTAGGTTTCATCTATCCTATATCTAATAGTCAGTGGGTTTCCCCATTAGTTATTGTTCCCAAGAAGAATGGTAAGTGGCGAATATGTGTTGATTACATGGAACTTAACAAAGCCACCAAGAAAGATTATTTTCCCCTGCCTTTCATTAACCAAGTCTGGACAATTTGGCTGGTAAGAAATATTTCTCTTTCTTGGATGGGTTTAGTGGGTATAATCAAATTAGTATTGCCCCTACTGATCGGGATAAGACTACTTTTACGTGCCCTTGGGGTACATTCGCTTACAGATTCTTACCTTTTGGGATTTGTAATGCCCCAACCACATTTCAAAGAAAGTGGGCCTTGGCCATTTTTGCAGATCTTGCTAATGAATGTGTTGAGGTTTATATGGATGATTTCACTATCCATGGATCTACTTTTGAAGAATCTTTGAATAATCTTGAGAAAGTACTCATTCGATGTGAACAACACCAACTATCTCTGAGTCATGAAAAATGTTTAGTGATGGTTGATCAAGGAATTGTCTTAGGTCACAATGTTTCAGCCCAAGGTATAAAGGTGGATCCCAAAAAGATATTAGTCATCACCCAATTACCTACACCAACTAATTAGACCGACATCAAAATTTTCCTTCCATGCAGTTAGTACCACCGATTCATAAAATATTTTAGCAAAATTGCCACCCCAATGTTTTCATTGCTAACCAAAGATTGTGTTTTTGAGTGGTCTTCTCAGTGTCAATAGGAATTTGATTCTATCAAAGAAAAGCTAACAACAGCTCTGTCTTACGTGGCCCCGATCGGGACAACCTTTCCATATCCACACCGATGCTTCTAATACAGCCATGGGCGTTGTCCTTGGAAAAAAGACCGAGAAGATCATATGTATGTAATTTAATTTATCACAAAAATTTGAATCCTACGAGTAAAAGAATTACACTACTACGAAAAAACATTTTTGGTCTGTGGTATATGCTTTGAATAAATTTCATCATTACATCACTAGATATAAAAAAATTCTTACACCGACCACTCGCCATTCGATATTTGATGAACAAACCGGTGGTTGGCGAAAGGCTTATTCACTTTAGTTACTCTTGTTGCAAGAATTCAATCTCACTATTATAGATAAGCCTAAGAAATCTAACATTGTTGCTGACTTTCTTTCCAGAATAAATGTTTTAGGTGATGACGAAGCATTCCAAGATCAATTTCCTGATGAACACTTGTTTGCTATCTCCACAAAGACTCCCCGGTTCGCTGATCTAGCAAATTATTTAACAACAGGGAAGTTTCCTGCTTCTTTTACTCATAAAGAAAGAAGGAGATTGGTTAGAAATAGTGCAACATATAAATGGTGTAACAGATTCTTATTTAAATGTTGTCCTGACATGGTTCTTTGTAGGTGTGTTTGAGAGGATGAGGTACATGACATACTGCAAGCATGTCATGATGAGCCAGAGGTGGACATTATTTAGTAAAACAAACAATTCACAAGATCCTTAGAGTAGGGTACTATTGGTCTTCCTTCCATAAGATCATTGTCAAAAAAGTATGTGTGGCAATGTGATGCATGCCAACAAATGGGAAAACCTACACTTTCTATGGAAATTCCTCTGAACCCTTAGTTGGTTCTATGACCATTTGAGAAATGGGGTATTGATTTTGTTGGACCATTTGATCCTCCATCTTTCGGGAAGGAGTATCTCTTGGTATGCACAGACTATGTCACCAAATGGGCTGAAGTTCAAGCATTGGCATCTACCAATGAAGATGTTGTTGCTGATTTTCTCTACAACCAGATATTGCTGTGATTTGGAGCACCAAGGGCCATTATATCTGATCAAGGTCCTCAATTTTTTCAAATATGATTGAAGCTTTCTTAGGAATCTATAGAATCAGGCACCGGAAATCATCACCATATCACCCCCAATCCAATGGGCAAGTGGAGGTAACCAATTGAGAGCTCGAGAATATTCTAACTAAGGTGGTCAATGTTGACAGAAAGAATTGGGTACCAAAGCTTCCTGAGGTCGTCTAGGCCTACAACACGACTCGGAAAACAACTACTTGGTTTCTCTCCTATGAGCTAGTCTTTGGGAAGAAACCACTCATTATTCTGTGGAGTTTGAGTTGCGCACCTAGTGATTAGCGTTGGAAGTTGCAATCAATTTGGATGAAGCACAACATGAACGAGTGTTACAATTTAATGAATTAGATGAAATGCGGATGGAGGCATAGCGGCAAACCAAAATTCTACAAAGATCGGTGGAAAGCTTGGCATGATGCTCATAAAAAAATGAATATTTCATGAGGGACATTGGGTTTTGCTCTTTGATTCCCACTATCATCTGTTTAAAGGCAAGTTATGTACACATTGGTTAGGTCCCTATCTGTAAATCAAGTTTTTGATAATGGCTCATTCGATTGATATTGATTGATGGAGACAAATGACTCTTCTGGTAAATAGGCATAGGCTCCAAGTTTATCACCCACCACTGGATAAGAAGACTTTCACCGACGACATTCTGTTATGAATAGACATGCATGCTGAGGAGGCTCTTTACCTCTCACGCATGGAGTAATTAATATTTTGCAAATTCAATAAAGGAAGATGATCCTTCATTCAATATTCTTCCCTTAGTTAGCAGTTCTTATTGTAATTTCCAATAAATGTAGGAATTTTCATTATTTCTACTGCCGCTAATCATGTTTCATCCCAAATTACAGGGCGTAGGAATCTATGGATATCGGCTAAATAAATGTAGCATGGGTAAGTGCATTTAACTTGCTAATGATATTTCTATGTGAAACATTTCCCCATGTAGTCATTTGTCATTATGATGCCATCATGAAATGATTGCTATGATCATTTTGGATCTCTTCCAAATCTGGCTCTATGAATGATGGCATAAAAGGAGTAATGGCTCATAAATCTCCACATGCTTTGATGTGTCGCACTCTCCAATGTCAGGATAGATGGTGCATGCTCCTCAACCATGGGATATGTGCCACCGCAAAATCTTAATCTCACACGGGTGGTCGGTCTCATCACTATTTTTTCACCGTCACCTTCGCTTGATGTTGCGCTACCCAAGGAATATGGTGTCATTTTAAATTTAATGCTCTGCAACCACCTCTTCCCATTGTGGTATGCACATCAATCACAACTAGTTTTATCAAACACTTGACGGGAAGTGGAAGAAATGCTCTGCTCTAGTTTTTCCGCTACCATGTATTTCTTACTTTTGGCTCAAAGATAGATCTGCGAAAGACATCGAACCTACTTCACCGACACCTTGCTCTATAATGCCACCCTTTCGCAGCAGATATTTCATGATTTCGGATGGTTATATTTCATTCGGAAATTTGAAGGTTTTGATGAGAACATTATGGAAGAGTTCTTGAACAATTTCAAGTCCACATGCTCACAAGTTGGTGGACGAAGAGTTGAAATTACCAAGTCAGGTCATTTCTACCCTTTCTGGCCTACCAAATTTCAGTTTAAAGGTTATGATGAATGCCACTTTGCAAATTTTGATTGCTCAGTTCCATGACAAAGGAGAGGCACTCTCGAAGGTCATCCTGACTCCATTGGGTTTCCAGAAGGGTGTTAAGTAGAAAAATTTTCCTGGAATCTGGGGGGAGATTGCTAAATGGGTCAACAGGTATTTTATATGCGACACCAAAGCTTCTATTCCGGGTGTTGATGTGCTCAAAATGTTCATTCACCTTAAAAATGGACATGTCAACCAGCCCTTTGGGTCAATTTTCCGAGTACCTCATAGATTCTATCATTAAGGTATGCCGTAAAACACCATCCAAAGGGGGGAAAGTCTATGCTTAAGCACCTATGGTTGATTCATCTGTTGTGTTCACACCAAGTTTTCTTTCACCCAAAGCGAAGGCTCGAGGGATGTGTTGGTGGTGAAGGGTCCAGGCCTAAGCAACTAAAATCTGGTCTCTCTTCTACACCTCGGTCTACCCTTGCATCGGGCCCTTCACATAGTCAAGTAGAGGTAGCTGACGTTCCTGAGCATGCCGACATGGTTGGTACACCTGAGGGACCATCCCCATCCATTTTTGATTCAAAAGGCAAGTTTCCCATGGCCCCATCTTCCTCCATGCAACTACGGTCCTGGTGGCTTGGCTCATGTTTGCAAATAGGTAGTTTCCAATCGGAGTCCTTGCCTGATGACACCGCCCACATTCGGGAGGAACTGCATACAGAGGATGTTCCACCGCTCCATCATCTGTTGTTCCGTCATCTATGGAAATTCACTCTGTAACTCTGGAAATGCTTGACACTCAAGTGGCACCTTCTTACAACTATCTAGAGGAGATAGCCCTGCTAAAATCTCAGTTACAAGGTATGGAAGAATCCACCCTTTTATTACAAGCTGAATTTACACAAAAGACAGTAGAAAAAGTTTGGGAGATTGCTGCCCTACAGCATGAAGTGAGTTGTCTAAAGCGACAACATGATAAGGGTCTTACCCTCTTGAATAATTTCCAATAGTTGTCCCTTCAGGAAAGGGAATTGTGGAAAGAAAATCAAAAATTAAAAAAGGAAAAAGAATCTTTGGAAGAGGAAAAACAAAAATTAACATCTATCTTAGACTCTGTTTGTCCTTTAGCCATCAAACTATTGTCCTGTAGGAAACCCTCCTTAGTCTACAAAGCATGTATGTCCAAGAACAATTTTATTCTTGGCAGTTATTTCAATTGTGTTCTCAAGCCCTCACGAAATTCCCGATGGACCTAGTTTTTATCACCTACAAGAACAAAGACTGGAAATTCAAAATTTGCTCTGTGAATTTTATTTACATAACATGATAGTGACCAATGTCCCTGATTTCTTGATCAACCTATTTGTGGGGGATTTTCAAATTAAAGCATTTCAGTCTGTATTGCGGAATCAGATAATTTGGAGGCAACAAACAGATAGTTTCAATAACACTGCTCAGTCCATCAGATTTTACATTCACCCAACCCATCACATAGATGTCACCCTATGGAAAAACTTTAGATCATTGTACTACTACCAGGCAGGGGTTGGGGTGCATACTTCTCATATTTTGCTTCAGTGTATTATTGATTTTGAAAATTATAGTCAGGAGAATTTTGGGGCTACTTGGCAAGCTTGTGATAGGAGATGGGATACTTTAAGCCTACCTTTGAAATGTAGGGAGGTCCTCTCTCCTCATAATTTGAGTTGGAGCATGCGAAGGGGTGATGCCCTTATCACCATTATCAAACAAACTTTAGAGAAAACTAGCCAGCAATACACTGATGAATGGGCAGCCTCAAGTGTAGCCACCACTCCTCTTAATCCCTCTCACGACATGGCAGAACAATGCAGACAGTCCCATGATAGTTTCACTGCCTGGGTGGAAATGACCTCCAATACTCAGGGCTGCAAGAATACCACAAAGTAATACGTTGATCAATTCGAGGAGTATGACATGGCTGACCAACTTGGCAGGAGAGCAGGTGCAGATGAGTTGCATTGGGACATGCAACAGTAAAGTTAGGGGGAAATGATGAGTGCATTATTTGGCTCATTTATATCATTTCTTCAGACCGGAAATACTCTTTGTGATATGACTTATTAGTATATGGGGATGTTTTGTGTAGTCATGTCTTAGTAGGTTGATGCATTTTTCCTTGCTATTATTTATGAAAACCGTTTATCCCATGAACTTCCTACTAACTGCCTTTATGAGATCAAATGTGATGATGTGTGCAGGGAATCATGGAAGTTACTAGTGGATAAGAAGCTTGAGTTTGAAGCATGCGGCTGAAGACTGTTTCCATCAAATTGACCTATTAGCTTGGGCTTGACTCTAACAGCCCGTAGGAATCTATGAGTTTTTAATTGATATTTGATGGACAGTGTTTTATGCCGCCTGATATGGCGGATCTTGTAACCAACATTATCTATATGAAGACTTTGTCTTCAGAACTTGAGTACCACTTTTTTATTATCGAAGAAGATTATTTGCATACTGTTATGAACTTGTTTTTTTGATATGTTATGAACTCATTTTGAAGTTAATGAAAGCTATGGCATTTTGAGAATCAGAAGTTGTTGATCACTCTATCCCGAGGAAGAGCAAGGGCCCACTCGACTAAGGAGATACGAGGTTACTTTGAGTTTTTCATGCATACAGTCCTTCAATTAGTTTTATTGCAATTATCATTTGATGAGTTTTTGCATGGATGCTTTGATTAACTATCCCTGTTTTATCCATTACCGCTTTCACTTAAAGTAGATGCTTTTGTTATGAAAATTTAGTTCATGAACAGTCTTGCTTTCTATTGAAAATTCCAGTTATTCAGTTATGGTTTAAATTGTTAAGAATAAGTGTGTTCATATTTTACTTTACAAAGAGAAGATTAGTTGTTGAAATCCATTTCATTGTAAACAGTTGAATTCCGTAGACTTGTATTTAATTTCCGTAGATTTTAACTGCACTTCCGTAGAATAGCCACTAAAGCTAAGCAACCCCCAACAAACTCAATGCATAACTGGTTCTCCTAGACTCCATTGCATATTGCCTAGGACACATCCCTGGTTGATAATGACACTGACAAAGATTATGTCAGTTAAATGATTAAAAATACAACGACCCATCAAATACTTACAAGAAATAAATAACACAAGTGACATAATATTTATAGTGGAAAACCCCAAAAGGGTAAAAACCACCGTGAAAATAACCTTTACTTCGAGAGAACTTATTTTACATCTAGTAAGATCACCTCCTCCTTAAAACTCTATTTACCAAGAGTAAAACTAAATCACTTGATTTGCACACCTTTGATATATTTCTCGAATATATCAAATGAGGACCTAAAGTCCTTTTATATAAGGTGATCGGGTATGTCTCCGACCCACCTTTTCAACCTAAATGGTTAACACATATACCTAGGTGAGTGTATTTAATAAATATAAACATAAATGATTCACATTATTAAATACTTACCTAATGTATATTACCTAGGTATGAATATTTAATAATAGAAAAGTATTTCATATTATTAAATATTTAACCTATATAATAGTGATGGACCCATATTAATTAAGGGTTGGCTAGACCACTTAATCATTATGTTCAATAAGGAAGACCCCTTGCTCGCAAAGATATTTAAAAATACTCTTGTGATAAAGCATGACGGCCGCTCACAAGGTGCATCGGAGAAGTTGTATACGCACTTAAGGAATTGCTTCGGGTAAGGAGTGGAGGATCCTAGAACAACTGCTAGTGCTCACAAAGGGAGAAGCTGAAATCACAAGATACTAACAATTTAATTTGGTTGATGAAAGCATGAGCCCATGGTGTAAACTTCTATTTTCCTTCACCGCTCAATACTTCTAGGTGGGAGTAAACAGATTCAAGGAATCCAAGAAGCTGAAGTTTGACCTTAGAAATATGGATCGGGACCACAGGGAGATGTGCAAGACATTGGTCTACCCCAACAAGCATGTGTACGTGGAAAAGTATGTATCGCACGAAGTTCAGATGATGAGACCCCGACTCGCCCATTGTAAGGAGGTGCGGTGCATTTATACCTTCATATAAGGCCTAATTTTGAAAAGGGCACTTATCTTAAAAACGAGATATCTATACCTGAAGACCCAACGGGTAGAAAGAGGACCACACCCAAGAAAAAGGCACCAAGTGTCCAAGGTATGCAAATGATGGGCACCTTGGGAATAAATGCTAGAAAAAGTACTTACATGTGCAAGAAGAGGTCCCTAGTCAAAGAGGAGGTGCTGAACAAGAAGAGCTATCGTAAAGGATAAATCACTAGAGGAGGAAGAAGAAAGAGTTGAATCCCCTATACTAGAATCCCCAGTTAGGAAGAAAGAGAAGGTGATAAAGGAGGCTGATTTAGAGGACACAGAGAGCTTGGATAACTACAGGGGTGAGAGGGATGATGATGAAGGAGATGAACTTGAAGGAGATCAACAACCACTTTTTTTTCAAAGATGCACGATTCAAAAGAAGAGGGCGGAGAAGAAGAAAATGAGTTCCTTTTCGTAAACACAAGGGTAGCCAGGTGGAGGAAGATTCCCAGGACATGGGAGGAAGTGAAGAGGTTGGCATGAAGGATCAGAGAACTCCAAGCCTCACGCAGGATTAGATAAATGAGGTGGAAGAAAGAGAAGCAACAAAAATCATTGAGGCCTTGGTAGAACAAGAGTTGGAGTGCAGCGCTGAAATAATGATGAATGAAGATAAGGAAGAAAGTGTAGGAAAAGATCATGGCAGTGCAGCAGAGGCCCCAATATAATGGTAATCTGTTCCCACACATGAGAAAAGCACATGGAGATCCAGAGACAAAGAATGAGCTATATTGATGATCCAAACAAGGTGTTACACGCGCGCTTCCAAAGCATAGTACCAATAGATCAACTCTTGGCAATGAAGTCGTTTGATGAAGAAGGTGCATACCCTTGGACAAGGAAAATGCTTTCTTGGGCCATTGAGTCCCACATCGATGAGCCAGAATTCAAGGTAAGCCAAGGGGCAATAATGAAGATGCTTAAGTCAAAAGGAGACAACCCCTTAGTGAGTGCCCAATAGCTTTTGGATGAACAAGTTTGTAATGCATTGAATAAGGTCTCGATTGAACTGGAAGCCAGGTTATTCGGAAGGAATGACAGGTAAAATTCCTAGAGGTAGAGCTAGAGAAGAGGGAAGAAGAGCTAGAAGAAAGGACCAAGGACTTAAAGTAAGAGGAACTAATTAGCATGCAGCTAAAGTGTGAACTAAGGGAAGAAAAGGCAAGGGTACGTGAGGTATACAAGAAAGTAGAATCAATCACAGATGCCATTGTTTTGAATCATTCGGACCTAGCACCACCCGTATAAAAGTATGGATCTTCCTTGGAGTTCCTAGAAGACTTAACATGCATCCTCACCATGGAGAGGTAACCTCTAGCCTTAGAATCTGTAGAAGAAGTAACAAAGATGCCTAGAAAATGAGGACAAATTGAAGTTTGTAGCAATCATTTCCGAGTACAACAAGGTTCTTGCTGATGTGAAAATTTATACCCATATTCTTTGAGGCTGCGTATGACAATTGCTGAGATAGATATACAGTGGTGAGTATCCCTGGTTGCCACTCATGAGGTAGAGCTCAAGGAATTCCAAGATAAGAACAAAGGAAACAGAGCGGAGCGGGAGAGGATCCTAGCTAAGGTTAAGAAGAATTCAAAAGCTATTGAAACCTTATGAGGTTCAATTAAAAATCAGTTGGAGTTACACCCACATATTACAAGAAGGATGGATGCACTGGAGGATGTGGGAAATGAATTGGAAGGAATGGTTGAAATAATAAACACTAGAGGAGATGGACTAGGTTTTAAGGAGGTAAGCACCCTAGTTGGTGACCTCTTCCAGAGAGCACAAAATGAAGTCGATGCCTAGAACAAGTTGGAGGCCGACTTGCAAAGAGATTTTCCTATCTTGTTACAGTAATGCCAACACTTCCCCATTATTTCTTCTTTCCCAAATTCTTCATTCCCTTATTCTTTTCCCAAGATGTTAAGTCTATTGTAATTCTTTATTCATTGAAGAAATGTTCCCATGGGTGGAAAACAAGCGTAGTGTGGGGTGATGTTGGGACCCTGATTTACCGGCTAAGTAAACGAAGGCACATTGGTGTGAAAGGATTGGATAAAGAAGGGCATGTAAGGAGAAAGCATGTAGGAAAGGGTTCTAGGGAGGCTTAAAAGAATAAGGCGCACATGTGCAAGACAAAGCAGGATTTTGAAACTTAGCCATATTTGGCATATTAGGCAAGACACGTGAAAAGCATGACCGATTGTGCATGCGGAGTGGATAAGGTGCCATCCTAGTGACAGGTTGGCCTAGGAAGGAATATTCCCTATGATGGAAGCTTCTAGAAGACCATCATGGAAAGGAGTGGAGAGCTCAGTCCTGGAGGAGCATGCTCTAATGGAGGACCACATTTGGACATTTGGCAATGGATCTAAAGCCTCAGAAAGGTGGGTTGGCAGTTCAAGAGGCCTATAAATACAAGCTCCCACAGAAGAAAAGGGAGAGGTAGATCAAAAGAGAGTGGAGCCTGCAGTAAACGTTATGATGAGTTATATTGCATTAGGTAGATAAAATATAGGAGAAGGATGCATCAAGGGGCTTGGGATTGTAAATTTTCTTTTTGATAACTAAGGGATGTAAATCCAATTATGATGTATGACTTCAATCTATCATACCGTGATGTCCTCGTAATCGATCTAATGTATATAATGAGATTACCAACTTATTTGAATATGATCATTAATGATTTTAGACCATACATATAGCTTTATAGTTCTATTTCATGTATGTTTATGGAATGAGAATGAATCCTTATGCATTTTTCCTTTCTATTTTGGTTTGGTCATATAGTCTATTAAGTATCTTTTTATCCGAATGACCGCATTGGTTTAGAATCCGTTCTTAGCTCTATGATGATTGCATGTCTCGTTTTCGCTCACTCTCCTTAAATTCCTATCATAGATGATGTTTCCCACTACACTCACATAAAGGAGAGACTTGGCACCCACGCGTGCCTCGGGTGAGCACCCAAAGACCTGCTGGGTGATAGGACAAGATGCATGGGATTCCCTTGTTCTTTGTTGGGTGTAAAATGACTACACCTTCAAAAATAAATTTTGCAACATGAGAGCATGAACTCACTCTAAACCTTAAGTAATGCACTAAAAACAAGAAGTAACACTCTTCAATATGTCAATAACATCACCATATACTTTGAGGGCTGCAGTGAGGGCACAATACTTTTTTCTACTCTCCTTCTCGGCCTAGATTCTCACAGTCATGGTACTCCAAAAATATTCACAAGGTTGATCAACCCACACCGATGAATGAACTTACAAAACCTCTTGTTGCTTGGAGGAATTCATATGTGACCTCTATAATATTTTTAATGTCATGGAGTTTCTATACAAACCTTATTTACACAATGGCACATAGATTAGGACATAGTCTTAAAGAATATGCATGCAAAGAAAATCAGTCCTCTTAAACCGAGTTAGCTCACTCCTTCAAGCACTTGTTCATGGATTATATGACACTTTTATAAAAAAAAAAAACACATTCTCATAAAACTCATTAAATCCATAAATTTCATCATTTTAAGGCATATAGCTAATAGAAGCTTAAAATTTTGGGACAACACACTCTAGGTTTTAGGATCACAAAACCACTTTTGGCCTATAAGGTTTCTAAAACTCCAAACATTACTTTTATGTCAAATAATTACATGTAACAATTCACGAGAGGACTTGAACTTTAACTTTAAACATTCACTTACATATCTTATGAAAAGAAAAACACATTTTCCTTCTTGTTTCTCGAGACCTACTTGACAAGCCTAGAATGGCAGTTTAGATCATCCGAATTTGTACACAAAACAAATTTACTGCATCGAATCATAAGCTTTAATATGTCATGATGGACTTACATCCACTATCCATGCTCACCATTCACTTCAAAAATAAGATTTCACATCAAAACTCTCACAAAGCCACGTGACTGGATTTGCCTCTTCTAGCCTTAAGTAGTAGGTCATATTAGTTGACCTATTTTAGAAAAATATTGCAAAGAACCTGCCTAAAATGTCCCATGAGAACTTAGGGAACATACTAATATTTCTCCCACCGTTTGGATTTTATCATGAAACCTGTTATACATGAGTGTACATGTAAATATTTAGGAAAAAAATTATTTTGGTGTACCTTCTCCTCACTCCTGAAATAAGAAAATGCCACCAAACTAAGCTACAAGGAGTCCTCTACATCCCCGACTATTTTCACTATCTTTCCCAAGCCATTTCATGACCAAAAACTTGAGTTCTTCTCCATCGCTTTCAAGGCGTTTAGGAGGGTTTGGAGCTACCTAGCTTCTTAAGGATCATTCATAAAGTATAGGGCATCATTCTTCCTCATTCCAACTATAAAATGTTCTTGAATCCATGCCCCAACTTTGATGAAAGAGCCAAGTCTCCATGCAAAATTTTAATGTACAAGTGAGCACATCAAACATGACCTTTGAGCTGGAGATGATCATTCTAAGAGCTCAATAGAGCCTAAAACCTCATAACTTGAAAAATATTCTTCATACTGCCCTAATTATTTTCTTCCACAGACTAGGAAAACCTCTACTACCTTCCCAAATGCTCACTTTCTCATAAATATGTTTGTACCTTCTTGACCACCATGACTTGTACTTTGCTTACCTACCTTGTCCTCAAGAGCATGCCTCCAAAAGGCCTTGAACTTTCCTCTACCAGCTAAAAGATGACCTGAAACATCTTCCACATCCTCTCTACCATGCCACAACACACAATTCATGCTTGTACTTCCTAATTTATCTTTCTTTACTCCATACTCCAAGCCATGCTTGCATTAGGTCTTAGAAATAGGCCTAATTGAGCTTGTTTTTGCACCAATGATTCATTGAGCCTTGCCTATTCTCCATCATGAAGGCCTTTGCATAACTTTGAAACACCTATTGGGACCTCGTAGGCCACATTTGGAGTTAACACCAAGCACCTAGTTACTTGCCAATGCACCAATACCTTGTATATACATGATGACACTTCACATCATACCAAGTCACTTAAAACACGCCATTTGAGGTCAGAGGAGGGAACTACCAATCAATATTCATTCCCCTAGATGGTTGAAACCTTGCCAATCACTCTTTTCCATAAAATCCATGTGAAATCAATGACAACACCAATGAGATAAGATTTAACACAAGACTTATAAGTATGTAGGGTGAGAGGTGTATGTAGAAACACGTGAGTTAGATATCTTCTCCCTTAGTTAAATAGAGATGATAATAGTGAAAAAAATCCACAAAAGTTGTTCTATTATCTAAGGCCATGAAAAATAAAAACACAACAAATCCATAGGATTAGGATGACTCAGATGAACAAATGATCTCATTTATCAAATAATAACAAAATATTGAAAAGGGCACGACAAGAAAAACCCACTTCATTATAAGGAGGTGGAAAAGAAGGGCCTGCTAAAAAGAAACAAAGGGCAAGTGAAACAAAGACTCTATAAATTGTGCCCACGACCATTGACAAAGTTTATGATGGAACAAAAACTCGTGGTTCCAAAACCGCAATGACTCCCAAAATTCACACAAAGCAAAACAATAGGTACCTAGGTTGGGCTAGGTAGTTAAATGCAAAATTCACCTAAGGAAGGAGAAGAGATAGACATAGAAGAGATAATGCAAAATAATCATACCCACTCCTATACAAAAGATGGCATAGAGATGGCAGATCCTAAGGACTCATGCACGGGAAAATCTTCCACTCCTAATTCAAACCTACGTGGCGAGGGTGAAGGTGTAGGAGGATACCATAGAGGCAATGAGGAGGAAGAGGATAAATTCTAGTATAAAAGGAATCACCCAATAGAATAACCAGAGGATGAAGAGGAAGATGAAGAACTCAATTTGGATCTAAATCAACCTTGGAAGTCCATCCACATAAGGTACCATCTGGGGAGACCCATTAAATATTTTTTTCTTGGGATTACATGAGAGATTCAATAACAACAAAATGCACTAAAAAGGTGCTATATTTTTCTCTCATGTTTGAATAGAAGAGCCCATTATCTAAATGCTTGGATCGTATCTAAATAATATCCCCACAAGAGAAGGAGATAGAATATCCCTCACATAAACTAATCATCTTTCTGAAACACGAGTAAGTGAATGCTTTTGAAAATTATTGGGAAGTAATACAACACAATTTATACAATAACAATGATTCTAGGATACAAAGGGGACAAGTGACCAAGTTAGAGAAGGAGCTTAGGGAAATAAGGAATCAACTTCATGGTTTAGACCAAGAGTATAAGACCCTATAAGATAAATATGTGTACACTAATGCCAAGGTGAAGGAATTAAGTGAGAAAATTCCTTTCAATGATCTTAAGCTTATGGAAGCACACCCAATCATCGCGGGTGAAAAGATAGATGAACTAGAGAAATTGCTCAATATTTTTTAAATAACTAGAGGAAGAAAGGGAATGAGATAAACAAAATAAAGGTGAACATGAGAATATTTAGATTGTTTACAAGAAGAAATTAGAGGCATATATAAAGCTTGCTAAGGAACTTGAAAAAAGGTTGCACAAGCATGTGATCTCCTTAAATGGTTTCCAAACAAACATGTATTATTAACACATGCATGTAAGAGGACACCGAGAAGATGATTAAGCTAAAGTGTAATTTATGAGCCTAATTTAAATTTGATAGTAACAATAAATTAATAACAATTAACTACGGTAAAAATGCACAAGTAAACTAAGTAATAAATAATAAAACCCTAAGTGCAAAGAGGGTATGAGAAGTCTTATCTAGTTTAAACTTAAGTATAGACTAGACCAAAGCTCGACTAGTTGAACAGAGAGGAAGAAGTATCACAAAAAATCCCTAGAAAATGTAGATCTGTAGGAATGTACTAAATTAGGGTGCTTGGAGAGGGACATGGGCACCCGTGGGTGCTCGAGACTTGTTTCTAAGCACCTGGGTCTGAGGAAATTCTCAAAAAACCTCCTCTGAGGTGTCACAAGATTTTAATGTTTAGTCACCTTTAGTCACTCTGAGGTCACACCAAGTTCGTCGGGTTCGATGGAAACCTGCAATGAAGAATGAACCTACAAAACCCTCAAATAGACTTTAAATCCCAAAAAAGAAAGATGCGAGAATGGGTGTCAAACTGTCCTCAATTGACACAATGGTGAATTTACAACTAAGCACTAAACTATATCTTAGACCCAATGTAGTTCTATGCATGTGTGGAATTGTTCCCTAGGTTTCTCTTGTGCGTGTCACACTTGATATCAAGCAATTAGCTAGATGTAAAGAAATGTAGTAGATGTGCATATTGAATAGAATGAACTTCCCTCCTATGAAGTGTGATGTAGAAAATCAACCCTTGTCTCCCTTGTGATGGAGCTATATGTATGCAATTGAGCTCTTAGATGCCTTGGTAGATGCAACCTTAGGTGGTGATAGTTAATGCTTAGTGCTTGCTCCTTTATTTTGATCACATAACTTAATATTTATATGATTCCCTTGTTTAAATTTAATAATTATCCCCAAAAAAAGCCAACTACCAAAAAGATAAGATGCTCAAATGACTACAAAGGACCTAGAAAGTGTGAGTGAAGTATAAATAGGATAGGGGTGCCCGGAGGGGATGAGGGTGCCTTGTGTTGGCGTCCCGGATGGGCACTGGTGTCCAAAGATGACAAATGTCGAAGATTAAAAGGAAAACTTAGCAAGAAAGGGTGTAACAATAGAAAGCAAAGAAAGGTGGCCAAAGAAATGGGCTAATTAGTACTTTTCTTACTTAGGAATCACATAAATAGTATATTCTTGAGCCATGTTGTTTTGAGTTGGAACCAAATCCATAAATGTTGAAACCGCATTAGGGTTGTAAGGTGGAAATGGTCTAGCAGTTTGAGACTACCCTTGGTTTGGATTTTACTTTGTTTGCCCGAGTGGGAGGCCTGTTAGGTTGATATGGAGGCCTATTGTTTGAGCTTGAGGTGGTAAGGTCCGGAGCTTTGAGCTTGCTTGCCTTTTGATTGTCACCAACTCATTCCCCAAATTTTGTAATTGTTTCATGACTTTGTAGAGTTCCTTAGAAGTACTAAAAGAAGTGTAGGCTTCATTTGAACTCTAATTTCTTTGAGCATGGATGGGGGCTATTATAGGTGTTTGATTAGGATTAGGATTCCCCATATATGGATAGAGGGGCATAGGTGGCCGAGGTGCAGGTTTATCGGCTTGAATTAGGCAATTCTCTGCTCTAATGGCTATGGCATAGGCATCTAGTAGGGTTATTCCTCCCATAGATTGTATCATAACAAATATACTATAATTTAGAGCTTTAAGAAAATAGAGAAATGCACCTTCAAATGTGTGTGTCGACCACAATCGGGATCCTTTCCCATGTTCTTTGAAATCTAGAATTGAAGTCTGTCATTTTCTCAACTAGTTCCCCTTTGATTTTAGTCATCTACTCCAAACAGGATAAGTTGTCAGCCCTATCCCCAAACTGGCCATGTAGGGTTATGCATAATTGATCCCAATTCTGAATTGACCCTACTCCCAAGCCTCTAAACCACTGCAATGCTTTTCCTTTGAAAGAAGAAGCCAACAACTTGACCACAACATCCATCTTGGCAATCCCATGTATGGCACAGGCATTTGCAATGATGGGAGTTGTGTGATTTTCTCAAGTGAAGTATGGAATATTCTTTAATGTTGCTATTGAGACCAGATTTTTACATTAAGGACAAGTGGACTGCTACCCATGAAATTTGCATAGAGGTTTGGAGGTGGCTGATTTGGTGGTTGTAGGTGAGCCATCTTGAGTGGCCTAAGAAACCTAGTCGATTGAAGAAAGGGTCTACCAGGTGGAGGTGTGGATAATTTTCTGTTTGGTGGAGATGGAGACATTTGTACTCTTCTTCCTCTCCTTCCTCTTCCTAAAGATAAGCTGCAAGTATTCAAAGATATGTTCTTCTCTTGTTCTAGACCGGGTTTGCACTCTTCTCATGAACTTGACAAACTTTGGCTAATGAAACCACTAGATTTGAATGATGGAGTCACCAAAAGTGTTTTTGCAAAGCCTCTAAAGGCTGGAAACTCACCAAGACACACACCCAATCTTGATAAAAAAAAATGAAGATATTAACTTCTTGTCCCATCGGCATGCAAAAAGTAGGATAATCCTCCAAAGAAATCTGACTTCTTCCTCTAACCTAGTGCCAACTTCTCTAAAGTGCAAAGAAAGGCAAGCTAAACTAACCCTATTCTAATGCTTTCCAAGGAGACAGGATAGAAAGATGCATGAAATAAAACTACTCTAAGTGAAGGTGATGCACCAAGAAAGGGTGAGACAATCCAAGTGAGTGAAATATAGGGAGAAACTCGAGGAAGAGGGTGGTAGAAATGCCACAGTCCAAGACAATATTCAATTCCCTATATTCGTAAATCACAACAAACTATGGACCTGCAAAGAGATAGATACATGCACAATATACTTATAAATATAATGGAAGGAAAAAGGTGCAATTCATACAAGCTAGGGTGAAAATGGCCACAAAACATGAATTTTATTGCTCAAAACATGCACAATCCATCATACCATAAGCACAAGACAAAATATTTTACAATAAGCCCAAATTTGAGGCCTTTAGCTCACAATAGCTCTGGAACAATTTTGACAGAGTTCCTTTGCTTTCTAAAAAATCCCCTCAAAATGAGGTGAATTTTACAATATATAGGCAAATTGGGTCACCAACCAATAGGATGCATTAAAGAGGTATGGGTAACCATTCATTTTGGTACTTTTCCTACACATGGGCAAGTCATGGGTGTCATGCCTCATTAATTATGGTTGTTGGGATGTCATTCATTCACCTACCCTCATTTGGCTTGTAACTCATCCATCCTCACAGCCGATGAACCGATGAGCCAACCAACCTAGTGACTCACCCAACCTCATGTCACCTGACTTTGACCATCCAACCTGGGGGTTAGATGTCATCCAACTATGTGGGTCATACATTACTGTGGTCACCGACCAACCCAGATCATCATCTCTACATCATGGGTCATCCAACCCGAGGGGGTCGAGGGGGACCATGAACCATCTATTTCTATTTCATACCATGAGCTACGATGACCATCGATATCATCCATCAATGGGCCGACCAACCTATCCATACCTCAAAAAATGACCCAACCAACAATGACTTGACCAACCATCCATCTTGGTGACCTTTTGACCGAAACTTTGCACCTCCAACCTTGGTGACCCAACCAACCTTGTGACCCCAACCAACCTTGGTGAACCTTGGTGACAGGACCGACCAACCTCGTGACCATCCATCCAACCTTTGTGTCATGAAAATGTGAGGGGTGTGACGATTGCATCTAAAATTGTCCATGCACATCAAAAAATGTGACCCAACCAACCTACCATCCAACCACTAGGCATCCAACCCAACCCACCCAACCAACCCAACCAACCCCCAACCCCCCCAACCCCGGACCAACCCTCGGGAGGCCAACTTCGAAGGTGATATCTTGAGCTCCCGGATGAGTTTTGGGGTGAAATTTTATATGATTTCACATGGAAAAAACCCATTGAATCCAATGGTGGTAGTCTAAAGATCCAATTTTTAATTTATCACCAAATTTGGATCCTTATTTCTCAGGATTTTTGGTTGTGCGCTAAAAGAATGAACTGCCTTGGGAAGTGTATGATGCTTCAAGATGTCTCATCTTTTCCACCATGTAGGGCATGGAAAATGAATTCCATAAGAACTTTTTTGGACTTATAATTCTTGACATGGATATCAAAATCTTCCATTGAATCTCAAGTCCTCTTTCACGCTGTAAACTCCTTAAGGCCCAAAAGCCTACTTCTGATGGATGGCCCCAAGACCTCCGAAACTTCCCTGAATCACTTGTAATGCTTCCCAAACTTGAAATATCAGTTGTATCATTCCATATTGCTCCATGAATCATTTTTCTAGTTCTCAAACCCATCCTCCCAATTTGTCTATTTTACCAGGGGTAAAAATAGATAACAATTGGCGACCTCTCGGGGACATCTTCCTGCTAGATGTGAGACCAATTACTTGAAGCATCCATTGGGCATGGAGTCAAGTATTGGTACACCTACAAAGTGATCCTAAAATATAAATTCTACCCTGAGCCATTAAAACACTGATGTTTGAACCTAGATGAGTCACTTATTTCTCTAAATCTGATCTATAGGATGAAGGTTGAATCCCCCTTGAAACTATCCTTAATCTTGATTTCTTGTCAAGTATGAAATAAAACCAATTGATGATTCCTTGACAAGCATAAACACTACAGAATTCATGGGAACACAAGCTGATTTGGAGAGGTTGGGACTATTGTTAGAACTTGATTTTTCCCATGAAAACATGCCCCTCTAAATAATGGATCATGTAAGAGCAACAACACGCCACAACACACACTATGTACAAAACTGAAAATCATACACACCCCAAGTGGGATATGTAGAGTGTGTGAAAGCACTTCTTACAAAATCAACCTAAACTAAAACAATGCAATGTGCTACAAGCACTTGGAGGAATTACAACTCCTAAACTAATATGTACAAGAAGGATATTTCACTCAATAACAATGCTTGAGATAGATTCCATTGACTAGAATCTGTAGTTCTTCTTCATCCAACCTTGATAGTTGGAAAGCATTGTTTTCTTTGCAACCTAAAATCATATAAGGGCCACTCCATATTGCATCAAATTTAGAGTGCCTTCCTAGTTTTTTTCTTTGCATCCCATTTAAGGACTAAGTCTCCCTCTTGGAAGTTTTTATCTTTGGCCTTTCTGTCAAAACTCATCTTGATTTGAGCTTGGTCTTTCTCCATTGTTTTCATGGCCTAGTTTCTTAGCTCTTCCAGCTCCATGAGCTCTGCATACCTGACTTCCATAGCTAGAAACTCAAACAACTCCAGCTACTTGATAAGCTCCAAGGCTGGTAATTCAAGGGATATTGGCAGCCTTGCTTCCCTTCCATAAACCAACTTGAAAGGGGAATAACCAGTTGACTTCTTGGGAGTGATTCTATCATCCCACAAGGCTGATTTCAATTTGGTATGCCAAGTCCTCTGATTCTCATCTAGGGTTCTTCTTATGATTCTCAACAAGTTCTTGTTCGTGGACTCTTTTTCCCATTACCCTGGGGGTAGTAGTTAGAAGAGGTGCTCAAGTAGATGTCATTCCTAACATCCCAATTATATATATTTTCTCCAAGAAAAGCTAAGGCATTATCTCGATATTATAGTGGAAGGAACACCAAACCTTGTTGCAATACCTTCATAGAAATCCAAAATGCTAGCTTCATTTTCTTCCTTAAGTGTAATTGCTTTTTCCACTTAGTGAAGTAGTTCGTGGCTATAAGAATCCATTTGTGACCTAGGCTAGAACTTGGATTGATCATCCCAATAAAATCTAGCCCCCATTGCATGAAAGGTTGTTTAACCGAGATAAGATGGAGTGGGAGGGCTGTTATCTTCTCTTTACCTGTGAAGAAGGCACACTTCTTGCATTTCTTGATCCATGAGTAGCAATCATTGAAAATATTAGGCAGTAATAACCAGCCCTCATGATTCTAATAGTTGTTGCTTTTGGGGAAAAATGACCACCTACCTCTCCATCATGAAACTCATGCAATACCCTCTCTATTTGTGTCTTGATGCACCTTAGGAGGACACCATTCACATCCTTTTTGAACAAAATATTATCTATAAGCACATATGGGATGTAATAAAGTCTAAAATACCTCCTTTTGGATTTACTCAATCCCTGAGGACTTTGACCTATTTGAAGAAAATATATGATATCTTGAGTCCAACAAGGAATGGGTATACCACCTGCATCTTGTTCTTGATTACCTTACAACACCATAATAACTTTTCCTCCTCTCTTGATTCATCAAGTTGGTTAGAAGCTAGCTTCTCACACAACCCTTTCCCCCTAACTAATTTGGTCACATTTATATCAATATCATACTCCATGACCTTGGTTATCCAACCAACTCTCTTTTCATTGAGGTCCTTATTCAAAAGAAAATATTTTACACCAGAGTGTGAAACTAATAGATGAATTTTTTGTTTGACACTAAATGTCTGAACTTCTTCAAACTTTTAATCATGGCAAGGACATGTTTCTCAATGAATGAATATCTTACCTCATAGTCCATAAGGCCTTGGCTGAAGAATGCAATAGGTTGCTCCAATCCTTCCTTACTTTGTTGCACCAAGATTATAGAGATGGTGTCCGAACCACCAAAGGCGTATAGAAAGAAGTCTTTGGAGAAATATGGATTAATGAGAGTTGGAGCTTGAGATATGGCCTACTTGATAGCTTGAAACTCTCCTTTCCCTTCTGTTGTCCATTTGAAATCCAAATTATTTTTCAGCATCATCATTAATGGCTTCACAAGAGTGGAAAATTGGTACAAACCTCTGAAAAAATTTTATCCTCCCCAAGAAGCTTTGGAGAGCCTTCTTATGACTTGGTAATGGTAGAGCGGATGGCTTCTACCCTCTCTAGATCAATTTATCAGTCCTTCCTTTGACACAATATGGCCTAAATTTTACCTTCATGTGCCATGAATATGCATTTTTTGGGTTCAAGGACACTCCAAACCTCCTGCACCTTTGGAAGACCTGTCTGAGATGAAAGAGGTGACTTTCTACATTTTTAGAAAATATAATGATGTCATCAAGATATACAAGCACTATTTTATTTAACACCCCTTAAATGCCATATCCATTTCTCGTTGAAATGTTGCTCCAAGCATTTGATAGCCCGAATGGCATCTTCTTGTATGCATAGGTGCCCCATTTTGTGGTGAAGGTTGTTTTGAACTGATCCTCCTCTTTCACCATAATTTGATTATAGCCCGAATATCCATCTAAGAGGGAGAATCTTTCTGAACCAACCACTACCTACAAAATCTGCTCCATGGAGGGTAGTGGATAGTGATCCTTGAGGGAGGCCCTATTTAAATCCCAAAATCCACACAACCTAATTTCCCCATTCCTTTTCCTAATGGGCACAAGATTTTCCACCCAACTTGAGTGCTTGATGGGAAAATGATACTCACCTCAATGAGCTTATTCAACTCCTTCTTCATGAGAGGCTCTATATGAGGGTGATGGCCTTTGTTTTTTTTTCCTGATGGGCTTAGCCTCTAGATGCAACTCAATGGTGTGTTGTGCCAATTTTGGGTTAAAACCCTTCAAATCCTCATAGCTCCATGTGAAAACATCTAGGAATTCCTAGAAAAGTTGCACAAGGTCGTACTTTTCTTGTTCATTGCTCATCTTGCCTATTTGGAGTGTCTTACCTTCTCCAACCGAAATGGGTTCAAATCCTCCTTTTGACTTGAATGTTGGCCTTCTCTTTCAGAATTGATCATTTGGGTTGAATATTGACTCTAAAGTCACTAAACCCTTTGGAAATTTTTTTCCATAGCTGCACTACTTGATCCCCATATTGTTGCTCCAATTTCCCTTGATTTTTAGCTGAGAACTCAGCCTCCTCCTATAAAAAATTAATGATTTGTTGATCATTCTCAAAAACTACCAACTTGTGTTATTATCTAGTACAAGTTGGCCTTACAATGACATGAATATGTGGTTGTGCTTTATCTCTCTTAATATTTTCCACCACATCAAATGTTGCTCCAATTTCCACAAGCTTATCCACAACTTTGTTCTTCTTTCTTGGTATGGCTTGAATATTGAATGCTTCAAGGTCTTCAATCTGATCCCATACCGATGCTTATAGGATTTGAGTAGATCATTCTTAGTAGCATGTTTCCCTCTGACTTGGTTCATGATTAACTCACTATCCCCAAACACTTGCAAGTTTTTAATACCTCTCTTTCTTGCCCAATGCAATCTGTGGATCAAGGCTTCATACTCAATTGTGTTGTTTGAGCAAAGTGAACTGAAAATGGAAAGCTGAGTAATATTTTGTACCTTGTGGTGAAACAAGCATAGCTCCTCCTCCAAGCACCTTGCCTACTCCTTGAGCCATCAAAGAATAGTTCCATACCTCATTATCATCTTTAGCATCTTTCCTGGTGATACTAGGAAGTGGTGAATTTTCTTCATGCAAACAATAGACCCCTAATTCAATTTCTTCCATTTCCTTGTAAGGGTCAAATGCATGTCTCTTATTGGCCCAATCATCAAGGGTTAAGTCTGGAATGCTTTCAATTTGGTATCTATTTCATAAGTGCTTGGAAAATCTTCTTGATCGAGAGCCGAGAAATTTGCATTGATTGGGCTGGTGTATGAGGCTCAATATGGAAGTTTGCAATAGCTTAGATCTGATCATAGCCTTAGCTCCATACCTTGTCTAAATAACATGTGGGACCAATCAGTAGACAAATAGCCTCCAATTTTAGTGGTGAAGTCTCTTGACAAACACAATGCAAAGAGTGGTGGAAAGTCTATGACTGATACATCTTGCAAGATGGTCACATTGGGACATGCATGCAATGTAAGGCTCAATCCTTTGATTACTCCAACCATTGTTACCATTGTCCCATCCAATTGCACCACACCTTTAGAAATGACTTCATATTGAAGACCCAACTGATCGGCTATTTGTTTTGGCATTACAAAGCTACTTGCTCCTAAATCAATCATGCAATTATGTACCAACTTATCTCGATGATCAATGAGATATATAATGGTGGGGGCTTCAAATTTTTACCTTGTTGGCCTCCCTGATTTCCTCCTTGTTGAGTTGCATTGGTGAGTACCTTCTCTTCTCTTTGGATGATTGATTTGATGTTGACCAATTTCACCATAGCACTTGCAATAGGTCTCTTTGTCCTGGGATAGTTAATGACTCCCACATTGAGATGTTTACATTCATTTTCCTCATCTTCTCAATAATGTTGAATGGAGATGAGCTATCTCTCTACTGCCCCTTACTTTGCATATTTTTTTCTTACACATGGGTTGTTACAACCGGCACTTGAGCTAGTCTAGAAGGTGGCTTGGGCTGACCTTGCACATTGGGAGCTACATTTTGGTTACCGATACCTTGTTGGGTGATAGAGGGTTGTGGATCATTTGAATTGGATGATTGTCCCTCTCAATATTTCTCTTCTTAGACCATGTATTGGCTGCTACACTTTGAGAAGGGGCTTGATTTATACCACATAAATCTTCACTGCCAATTGACAAGTGTGGTCTCATTCGAGAGATGCCTCTTGCTGAGTTGTTTCCTCCTGTTGATTTCCTTCTTGGCCTTGTCTCTTGTTCCACACCCGTTGTTGTCACCATAAGAGCTTGATTCAAAGCACCATTGAAACACATCGACTAGTTATGAGGTTGATTGCATGGGAAGCACCAATCATATTCTTGAGCCATGTTGTTTTGAGTTGGAACCAAAGCCCTAGATGTTGAAACTACATTAGGGTTGTAAGGCTGAAATGGTCTAGTAGTTTGAGACTGCCCTTGGTTTGGATTTTCTTTGTTTCCTGAGTGGGAGGCCTATTAGGCTGATATGGAGGCCTATTTGTTTGAGCTTGAGGTTGGTAAGGTTTGGAGCTTTGAGCTTGCTGCCTTTTGATTGTCACCAACTCATTCCCCAAATTCTACAATTGTTTCATGACTTCCTGGAGTTCCTTAGAAGTACTAGAAGAAGTGGAGGCTTCATTTGAACTTGATTTCTTGGAGTAGGGATGGGGGCTATTATAGGTGTTTGATTAGGATTAGGATTCCCCATATCTAGATAGAGGGGCATAGGTGGCCTAGGTGCAAGTTTACCGGACTTGAATTAGGCAATTCTCAGCTCTAATGGCTATGGCATAGGCATCTAGTAGGGTTATTCCTCCCATAGATTGTATCATAACAGATATATAAGAATTTAGAGCTTTAAGAAAATAGAGAAATGCACCTTCAATTGTTGGTCTGACCGTAATTGGGATCCTTTCCCATGTTCTTTGAAATCTGGAATTGAATTCTATCATTTTCTCAGTTGGTGCCCTTTTGATTGTAGTCATCTTCTCCAAAAGGGATAAGTTGTCAGCCCTCTCCCCAAACTAGCCACATAGGGTTATGCACAATTGATCCCAATTCTGAATTGACCCTGCTCCCAAGCCTCTGAACCACTACAACACTTTTCCTTTGAAAGAAGAAGCCAACAACTTGACCGCAACATCCATCTCAAAATCTCATGTATGCATAGACATTTGCAATGTCTTGAATGTGGTCGATGGGAGTTGTGTGATTTTCTCTAGTGAAGTATGGAATATTCTTTAATGCTGCTATCGAGACCATATTTTGTGCATTAAGGGCAAGTGGACTACTTCCCGTGAAATTTGCATAGGGGTTTGGAGGTGGCTGATTTGGTGGTTGTAGGTGAGCCATCCTGAGTGGCCTGAGAAACCTAGTTCGATTGAAGAAAGGGTCTACCAGGTGGAGGTGTGGATAATGTTCTATTTGGTGGAGATGGAGACCTTTGTACTCTTCTTCCTCTCCTTCCTCTTCCTAGAGATAACTGCAAGTATTCAAAGATACCTTCTTCTCTTGTTCTAGACCGGGTTTGCACTCTTCTCATGAACTTGATAAACTTGGGCTATTAAAACCACTAGATTTGAATGATGGAGTCACCAGATGTGTTTTTGCAAAGCCTCTAAAGGCTGGAAATTCACCAAGACACACACCCAATCTTGATAAAAAGTGAAAATATTAACTTCTTGTCCCACTGGGCATGCCAAAACTATTATGTCAAAATTACAACACCCCTGATTGCTTGTGATTTTGTGTATGAGGCAACCAATGCAACCTGCATAACATGGGATTATCCTGTAGTGTGGGACCTTGTAAGTAGGATAATCCTCTGGAGAGAAATTCATCTTCTTCCTCTAACCTAGTGCCAACTTCTCCAAAGTGTAGAGAATGGAAAGCTAAACTAATCCTATTCTAATGCTTTCCAAGGAGACATGGATAAAAAGATGCATGAAATAAAACTACTCTAAGTGAAGGTGATGCACCAAGAAAGGGTGAGACAATCCAAGTGAGTGAAAGATGGGGAGGAAACTGAGGAAGAGAGGGCTGGTAGAAATGCCATAGTCAAGACAATATTCAATTCCCTATATTCGTAAAGCACAACAAACTATGGACCCGAAAAGAGATAGATACATGCACAATATACTTATAGATATAATGGAAGGAAAAAGGTGCAATTCATACAAGCTAGGGAAAAAATGGCCACAAAACATGAATTTTATTGCTCATAAACATGCACAATCCATCATACCATAAGCACAAGACAAAATCTTTTACAATAAGCCCAAATTCAAGGCCTTTAGCTCACAATAGCTCTGGAACAATTTTGACAGAGTTCCTTTTTCCTTCTAAAAAAATCCCTCAAAAATGGCAAATTTTACAATATATAGGAAAATTGGGTCACCAACCGGTAGGATGCATTAAAGAGGTATGGGTAACCATTCATTTTGGTACTTTTTCCTACATGGGTGGTCATGGGTGTCATGCCTCATTAATTTATGGTTGTTGGGATGTCATTCATTCACCTACCCTTATCTGGCTTATAACTTCGTCCATCCTCAAACTCTGACAAACTAACATGAGTTGACCAACCTAGTGACTGTCACCTCCTGACTTCGATTGTCCAACCCTGGGGGGTTGGACGTCATCCAACTATGTGGGTTGTACATTACTATGGTCATCCAACCAACCTCGGTCATCATCTCTACATCATGGGTCATCCAGCCTGAGGGGGTTGGATGACCATATATTTATATATATACCATGAGCTACCCGACCATCCTGATGGTTGTCCATCTGTTGGGCCAACCAACCTCCGTACTTGTTACACCTCAAAAATGTGACCCTGACCAACCTTGTGGTCATCCAACCTTGACCATACCTTGTCAACCTTGGTGACCCTTACCAAAAACCTGTGACTCGACTCAACCTGACCCATCCAACCTTACCATACCATCCATCCTTTGTGTTGTGTAAATGTGAGGGGTGTGATGGGCATCTAAAACTATCCATACGAATAAAAAAATTGACCCGACCAACCTACCTAACCAACCCTAGGTGTCCAAACCCATCCAACCAACCTGTCCAACCCCTAGCCTCCACCTGTCCAACCCAGTCGACCAACCCCGAGAGGCCAACTTCCAAAGGTGATATCTTGAGCTCCCGAATGAGTTTTGGGGTGAAATTTATATGATTTCACATGGAAAAAACCCATTTAATCTAATGGTGGTAGTATAAAGATCCATTTTTAATTTATCACCTCGAAATGTCTCCTTATTTCTCTGGATGGTTGGTTGTGCGCTAGAAGAATGAACTACCTTGGGAAGTGTATGATGCTTCAAGATGTCTCATCTTTTCCACCATGTAGGGAATGGAAAATGGATTCCATTATAACTTTTTTGGACTTATAATTCCTGACATGGATATTAAAATCTTCCATTGAATCTCAAGTCCTCTTTCACGTTACAAACTCCTTAAGGCCCAAAAGCCTACTTTTTATGGATGGCCCCAAGACCTCGAAACTTCCCTGAATCACTTGCAATGCTTCCCAAAATTGAAATATCAGTTGTATCATTCTATATTGCTCCATGAATTTTTGTCCAATGCTCAAATCCATCCTCCCAAATGGGACATCACTCATGATGTAGCAAGACAATCAAGGCCGTAGTGGCTGCAAGTAATCGAGAGAACAAGCAAGACATAAGGCAAAGCCCAAAAACAATAATGAAAAGCAAACAGTGTATCAGACAACCATGGAAGCAAATAGTCCTGAAAAATAAATGTTACACATGAAGCACTCACTAGTATGTTAAAAAGATAAAAATTATGTCAAAGCGTGTATAATCTGATAAAGTAGTGTGCTATGAAACAATAACACTTGTAGTGTATGAAATTGGATGCCCCCCAGAGTCATTATTAGACTAGTAATATGTATTGTGACTAGCATCCATGTTGTGTGTAATGGATATGTGTTATCGTGATCAAAAATAGAAATTAAATGAGCGCGCATGTCTCTATGATAAAGATAATGATATAGATGATATCTATCTAGCATGTGTAATAAAGTGAACACGTAAAAGCATAAGTAAACAAGAGTATATCGACCAAGATATGTAATATGTTGTGGATGAGAAGGAATTGAATGTAATGTGAATGATAGGAGAAAAGTGACCCTTGAACGACTATGTATGTATGTAATAAGGTTCATTTATTTATGCTCCCTCAATAGTCAATAATGAACCGAAACGTAGCGAGTGTGTCATCGGGAAATGGTCTAAGTGACGTGGTGTGTGTAAAAATAGTTGATAAATTGTGTGAGGAGCGTTGATTGTAGAATAATGATGTGATGATGATATTAAATGCAACACGGGTATGATAAGAGGTGGTTATTTAGCCTAAAGTGTATATCATGATTGCTAGTAGGAGTGATGATTTAGCTTAAAGTGTATACCACTAGGTGAGAAAATAGGATGTCAAAAAGCATGATGATGTAGCATAAAGCGTATATGATGAGATGAATGAATGGGAAAGGTAAAAAAGGAGTGATGATTTAGCATAAAGTGTATATCACGATATATGTGAAGAAGACACAAGGTAGGAATATTGTATGATAAGAGGATTGAATGATTGAACATGTGAGCTTGATGAGGTCCATTTGATATGTATACCCTCAAAGATGATGAGTATGGATCATGGAACTAGAGTGTGTGTGTCGACGGGTGTGAGTATAGCACGTATAGGTGAATGAGTAAAATGTGTAGTAGATTTGGGGATGAGAAAATGTCATAGGTCTACAACGTGTAAAGCGTATAATGAGTAATGTGGAATTTGTAGTGTCTAAGTGTAGTATGTAATGCAAGATGTGTAGATTATAAGAATGTATAATAATGTAGTGTGTAGTATGTGTGCATTGTATGGGTGTATAAATTTTAGAGTGTGAATGATGCATAGTAGATTGAAGAGGAGGATGGTGTATATGTACAAAAGTGCATGATGTGTAGTGTGTAGTGTGTGAGGTTCATGTGTATAGGATTCCCTCAACAATCAAGTGTGAACCAAAATACAAGAGTGTGTCATCGGGAAGCAAGGTGAGAAATATCACCTACCAAATATTTAGCGGTTGTATAGTGGTGGAAGCAACATTAGGACCATGTGATGGTGGTGGAGTTTTAAATGTGTCCTGACCATTAGTAAAAGGAGTAGTTTCTTTGAAAAAGTGATTGGTTGGAGATTATGTTGGATTGAAGACGTTGAAGCCTTGATAGGAGAAGAGGGTGAACTAATTTTGAGAGTTGATTGTGTATTTCAACTCTTTAATGTAAATAGATGACTTGATTTTGAGAGGTAACTACTTAGTTTGACTTGATGATTTCGTAAATGACTTGACTAGAGTAGGAGTTAGACTTATTTTGAGAGACAATTGCTTATGAGGTGTTTGACTTATAATAGAAGGAACTTGAGTAATGATGGCATGATGCTCATTAGAAGTAGAAGGAGAAACTTTAGGAGCCGAGTGAGATTTATCATTTGGAGATGGGCATGTATTAGAATGTTGTGTAGTGAATGAGAGAAAACCCTGACATCAAGGTGTTTGATACTTCATTGTAAATCATAACAATCATTGTCATTATGTCCATTTATTCAATGATAGTTGCAATATGAAAGACCTTGATATTTTTCAATACGATAAAGAGGATAGCAATGAGTAGATGGCAAGATGATTAATTGATGAGTTTTGAGTTGTGGAAGAATATCTTGTTGCTTAGCATTGATTGTAAACTTTAAAAGGGGCGGGAGTAGAACAATATGAGGTTCACTAATATGAGCACATGTAGAAGACATAGAATGAGTATGGGATGTAGAAGGAGAACAAACATGAGCTTGAGAAGCATCCTTAAGATGTTGGATTTTAGATCTAAAAGAGGCAATTGTGGATTCCATAGCCTAAAATGTTTCAGTAAAATAAATAGAGTACGCAAAGCTTGAATTGATTCCAACATGGATTGATTAGATGGAGGATCACGAAGACTAGGGTTGTCAGATAGATGATCTAAAATAGCACTCACTTGATGCGACAATGTATTGCTAGGGAGATACATGGTGTCTAGGGCTTTTTTCAGAACAACTTGGCAATTAGGATGCATTTGAATTAAATCATACAAAGAAATTTGAGGAATTTTAGGAGCCATGATAGAGAAGATGATATGCCAAAGAAGGATCTAAAAGACCGATCACAAGTGGGGTTCACCAAAATTATTAAGATAAAGTGTAATTTATGAGCCTAATTTGAATGTTATAGCAACAATAAATGAATAACAATTAAGTACAATAATATTACACAAACAAACTAAGCAATAAATAATAAAACCCTAAGTGTAAAGAGAGGATGAGAAACCTTATCTAGTTTTTGTGAAGTTTGGACAAGACCAAAGCTCTTCTTTGGAGTAAAAATAGGAGGAAGTGTCACACGAAGCCCTAGAAAATGCAGATGTGGAGGAATAGACTAGACTAGGGCACTTGGAGAGGGACAAGGCACCGTGGGCAACCGAGACCTTTTTGGGCATCTAAGTTTACGGAAATGCTCAAAAACCTCCTCTCGAAGTGTCACAAGGTGTTTGTGTAAGAGGCGCATGACAAAAGATGTCGACAGAAAATGGATGTCGACAGTAAAAATGGAAGGTGTCGACACGAAAATGGATGCGCCCTTGGCGCGAGTAAAGCGCTGTAAGAAGTGCGACACGAAAATGGACGAAGGTGTCGACACGAAAATGGATGCACCCTTGGCATAGGTAAGAGGCGCATGACGAGAATAGAAATGTCGACATGAAAATGGATGCGCCCTTGGCGCGAGTAGCGCGGTAAGTGCGACATGAAAATGGACGCCCTTGGCGCGAGAAGGTGTCGACAGGTGAAAATGGATGCGCCCTTGGCGCGAGTAAGAGTGCGAGGTCGACACGAAAATGGATGCCCTTAGTGCAGGTAAAGACGCGAGAAGGTGTCGACATGAAAATGGATGCGCCCTTGAGCGCGAGTAAGAGTGTGCGACGAAAAGGTGTCGACACGAAAATGGATGCGCACAGAAATGACATGCGAAAATGCCTTGGCGCACGTAAAGGGCGCATGACATAGAATGTCGACATGACAAAATTCATGCCTTGGTGCATGTAAGGGTATGTCGACATGAATATGGATGCGCCTATGGCGCACCTTCAGGAGGCGCTGACATTACGAGCGAGCGGCGAGGAAGCGGACCACGACCCGAGATATTCAGACGGCCATAACTTTTCACAGGGAGCTCGGATTCACGCAAGGTTGGACTTTTTGGAAAGCTTACGAGGTCCTCTATCCAACTACTGATTGGATATCTTTAATTGGGTGGGAAAAGTTCTTAAAAATGCAAAATACAGTTCGCCACTTTTTAAGTTTTCTAGGGTTCTCACCTACCACCATAATGAGATAAATTAAATGCAACCTGGAGGTGGTTGGGGTAGATTTGGATTTCCTCTCTCTTCCCTCTCTCATTCTTCCTATAAATTGTAAGGAGGGGCTTCTTTCTAAAGGTTGGACATTCTTGTTTTGCCCCTCCCTTCTTCTCTTTGGCAGGTGAATTTGTGGAGTTCAAACCTCCCATTAAAACTGTAATGCAACTTTGCCTCTTGGCATTTTGTAGTGTGTTGTATCAATCTTTGGAGAAAATAATGCATGTATATGGATGATTCTCAACCCTCTCTGTGTTCATTTGCATCCTCTTGATCTTTCACTACAAATTTGGTTATCTGTGCATGATCTTGCATTGCATTTTTAATGGTTTGTGTTTATTGGCAAGACAGGTGTTCTTCATTCCTCGGTGCATCACCTTTGTAGTTTAGGTTTTATTTTATGCATCTTCTTACCCTGTCTCCTTGGAAAGTTAGTTTAGGTTTTGAGTAAACCCTCTGCATTTTTACGTGTGCATCTAAACAGAGGAATAGGAACCGGCCTTCATCCGGAGAGCTTTTCCGATTTTGCAAGGTCCCACACTTGGGAAAAGCTCCATGTTATGCAATCTGCTTGAGAGTCTCAACCCATCGAGTTGCGAGACATTCGGGAAGTCTTTGTGATTCACCATCAATAGTTTTGGCATGCCGGTGGGACAAGAGGTCATTCCACAAGATTTGAAGGAATTTTCAAGAAATTTGGACTAAAAAATTGTAGGTTTTACAATTTCAGATTTTCACCTTCAGGTGAACTTTGAAATCGATTTTCAAGGGCTTAACTTGCTCAAAACAAGTAAAAATTTCACCAGTTGATAGATCGGGGATAATCTTCAAAAGGGTATTCTTAGATTTTTGAGATTTTGACTTTCAAAATTTCATGGTTTTTTGTATTTCGGGTTTTCCCAGTTGCCTTGCATGACTTGAGTTTTCACCTGTACCTTTCGGAGATTAGTAGTTGCAAAACAATACCCCCATAACCAAATTGAAGAGTTGTATCTTTTGGGTCCTTCAAGTTTTAAATTCTATTTTTAATATTGTCAGGTTTGGTGTGTAACTTGGCATAAGCTAGCCTTTTGAGGCTCATTATCTAACACATCTGGCGACTCCGAAGGGGTAGAATTCAGTGGTATAGCAGCAAAAGTTTGCCCAGGCATATGAGAAGAATTCGAACCAGGTCTGATACTCGAGAAGAGGGGCTATTTGTCCACTTGCAACTATCACCAGGAGGAGGAAGGAGAGGAAGAAGACCACGAAGATCACCATCTCCACCTAACCGGACTTTGTCTACACCTCCACCTAGTAGACCTTTTCTCGCATCAACAAGGGTTCTCAGGCCAATCAGAATGGCATGACCACCGAATCCCTTTGTCAAATTTCAGTGGTGAGTCCACTTGCCCTCGATGCACGAGAATCCAGTTCAATTGCAGCATTGAAGAACATTCCATTTTCTTTGGAGAAAATCATACCACTCACTGGTGATCATGTCAAAGACATTGCTAACGTTTGTGCGATCCATGAGATAAATGAAATGGATGTTCTTTGTCAAATTGTTGGCATCTTCATTCAAAGGAAGGCATTGCGATGGTTTAGGAGCCTTGGAGTGGTACTATCCAAAATTGGAATCGAGTTATGCATAGTTCTCCATGAGCGAGTTTGGAGAAAAGGAGACAATTTGTCTCTACTAGAACAATTGACAACTATCGAGAGAGCTCCCGATGAGCGGTGGTGGTGACTTGACTTCAGATTTCAAAGGTCTTGGGATAGGATTCCGGTGGCCGTTAGGCCAGCAGTGAAGGTGCTTTTCTATACTATCTTAAGGCTTTGAATTTGATATTTCTATGTTAATTCAATCTATGGGAGGCATGACCTTACTGCTTGCTTATAGCATTGCCATTAGGGCTGAAAACTGTCTTATTCAAGGTGGTGGTAGTCCTGGCTCCTGAGGCCTCCCATGCCCTTGTATCCAAACTTAGAAAATCCAAGCACTAGTCAAGCACCCACTTTGGCTCCTATTCCCACTCCTAGAAATCAAAGTTCAAATGAAACTTCTACTTCATCCTCTAGTGCTTCAAATGAACTCCAGGAGGTTATGAAACAATTACAGAACCTTGGAAATGAGCTGGTGACTATCAAAAGACAACAAGCTCAAAGTGCTAGACCATATCAGCCTCAAGCGCAGTACCAGGCTAGGCCCCCATACCAACAAAATAGGTCACCAGCTCAGGCTGCAAATCAAAATCAAAGCCAAGTAAGGCCTCCCGCTAATAGACCATTTCAGCCCTATAACCCCAATGTTGCATCTACTTCTAAAGCATTAGTGCCAGTCCAAAACAACATAGCTCAAGAGTATGATTGGTGTTTCCCATGCAATGAACCTCATAACCAATCTATGTGCTTTAATGGTGCTTTGAACCAAGCCTTGATGGTGACAAATACTGGCGTTGAGGGTGAAGTGAGTCAAGAAACAAATCAGCAACAAGGGACATCTCAGCAAAACACAGCTACAAATGATACCGCACTTGCGAATTGGCAAGCTGAGGATTTTTGTGGCATGAATCAAACAATTTCTCAGAGTGTAGCAGCTAACACAAGATCAAAGAAGAGGAATATTGGTGAAGGGAAGTCATTGGCTCAGTGATCTCTGACCTTCCATCACTCCACAAGTTGTTGGTAAGCAAAATGCAGCTCCAAACACATGCGAGGACAGCCCAAACCACCTTCTAAACCAACTCACATGCCAATTGTTGCTGCCCATGCACAAGAAAAGAATGCACAGACTAAAGGACAACAAAGAGATGTTTCATCCCCATTTAGCATCATTGATCAAATGAAGAAGACAAATGTGAATATATCAATGTGGGAATCTTTATCCATCCCAGGCCAAAGAGATCTTCTACAAGCTGCCATGAAGAATTGGTCAACTTCGAACCAGCAGGTCCATATGCGAGAGAATGTCCTCACAAATGCTGCTCATCCTGAAGGGAATCATGGAGGACAACAAGGTAAATTTTTGAAGCCCCCTCCATTCTATGTTTCATTAATCATTGAGGATAAACTAGTACACAATTGCATGATTGATTCTAGGGCAAGTAGTTCTGTCATGCCTAAGCAAATAGCTGATCAGTTGGGTCTCCAATATGAAGTAATATCAAAGGGGGTAGTGCAATTGGATGGGACAGCAGTAGCAATGGTGGGAGTGATTAAAAGTTTGAATCTTACCTTGCATGCATGCCCCATGTTACCGTTTTTGCAAGATGTGTCGGTGATAGATTTGCCACCACTATTTGCCCTATGCTTATCGAGGATTTTCGGCTAAATTGGAGGCTACTTATCTTGATTGGTCACACATGTTGTTTAGAACAAGATATGGTACTAAGGTCACAATCAGATCTGAACCAATTGCAAACTTTCATATTGAGCCTCATACTCCAAGCCAAATCAATGCCAATTATTCAGCATTTGATCAAGAAGATTATCAAAGCACAGATGAAGCTGACACCAAAGTTGGAAGCATCCCAGATTTAACTCTTGATGAATGGGCAAGCAAGGTACATGCTTTTGATCCCTACCAAAAGTAGAAGAATTGAGCTAGGAGTCTATTGCATACATGAAGAAAACCAGCCTATTCCTAGCATCACCAAACAAAACCATAAGGATGACAATGAGGTATGGAAATTATTTTTCGATGGATCAAGGAGTAGGCAAGGTGCAGGAGGAGGAGCTATGCTTGTTTCACCTCAAGGCATCAAATATTATTCAGCCTTTCGTTTCCAGTTTTCTTGTTCAAACAACACAGCTGAATATGAGGCCTTGATTCATGGACTTCATTGGGCTAGGAAAAAGGGCATAAAGAACTTGCAGGTGTTTGGGGATAGCGAGCTGATCGTCAATCAAGTCAGGGGACAACATGCTACAAAGAATGAACTGCTAAAGAACTACAAGAACAGGGTATGGGACCTCGTTGAGGATTTGAAGCTTTGACATCGTGTCCATACCTAGGAAGAAAAATGAAGCCGCGGATAGGCTCGCGCAGTTGTTGGAGCAATGTTTGATGTGGTTGACAACATCAAAAGGGAAAAAACACAACCACATATCCATGTGATTGTGAGGCAGCGATTCAGAGATAATAACACAGGTGGCGGTGTTTGAGAACGATCAACAGATCGTCAATTTCTTACAAGAAGAGGCTGAATTCTCAGCTAGGAATCAGGACAGATTAGAGCAGCAGTATGGGGATCAAGTAGTGCAGTTGCGGACAAACAAGCTTCCCAAGGGTTTAGTAACATTGGAGTCTATCTTCGACCCTAACGACCAGTTCCGTAAGGAAAAGGCTAACATACAGGTCAAGAGAGAAGATTCAGAGCCAATTCCGGTTGGGGAAGGCAAAACACTTCAAATTGGCAAAGTGGCCACTGAGCAGGAGAAATCAGATTTCATACAACTTTGCCAAGAATTTCCAGATGCCTTCACTTGGAGCTATGAAGACTTGAGAGGTTTCAATCGAAGTTGGCACAACATACCATAGAATTGGATCCAGATGCTAAACCCATCAGGTAGAAGCAGAGACCAGTCAACCCTCACATTGAGCCTCTAATGAAGAAAGAGCTAAACAAGTTAATAGAGGCAAGCATTATATTCCCGATCAAGCACTCAAGCTGGGTTGCAAACTTGGTTCGGTCAGGAAGAAGAGCGGAGAAATCAGGCTGTGTGTAGACTTCGAGACCTCAATAGGGCATCTCTTAAAGACCATTACCCACTTCCTTCAATGGAACAAATATTGCAAGTGGTATCCGGTTCGGAGAGATTCTCTCTCTTAGATGGCTACTCAGGGTATAATCAGGTAATGGTGAAGGAAGATGACCAGTTCAAGATGGCTTTCACCACCAAATGGGGCACATATGCCTACAAGAAGATGCCATTTGGCTATCAAATCTTTGGAGCCACTTTCGAAGGGCAATGGATATGGCATTCAAGGGTTGATCAATAAAATAGTTACTGATATATCTTGATGACATCATTGTATTCTCCAAAAATGTAGTGGATCACCTCTTTCATCTGAGGCGTAGGTATTTCAGAGGTGTAGAAGATTTGGGGTATCATTGAATCCCAAAAATGCATATTCTTGGCTCACGAAGGAAAACTTCTAGGCCATATTGTTTCAAAGGAGGGATTGATGATTGACCCAGAAAGAGTTGAAGCAATTCGAGCGTTGCCATTGCCAAGTCATAAGAAGGCTCTTCAAAGCTTCTTAGGAAGGATCAATTTTGTCGCAGGTTTGTTCCAAACTTTGCAGCTCTCGTAAAGCCAATAACACTTGATGTTGAAGAAGAGCATGGCATTTAAGTGGACATCTGAAGGCAAGGCAAGTTTTGAGGCAATAAAAGAGGCTATATCTCAAGCTCCGACTCTCGTCAATCAGACTTCTCCAAGGATTTCATGTTATATGCCTTTGGTGGTGGAGACACAATTTCTGCAATCCTGGCACAACAAAACAAAGAAGGATTAGAACAACCAGTTGCTTTCTTCAGTCAAGGCTTGGAGGAATACGAAACTAGGTACTCTTTCATTGAAAAGCATGTCCTTGCAGTGATCAGGAGTTTAAAGAAATTCAAGCACCTAGTCTCAAACAACAAGATCAATTATTGGTCTCTCATGCGGGAGTCAAGGACTTCCTTCTAAACAAGGATCTGAATGAGAAACGTGCAGGATGGATAACTCGTGTCATGGAATATGACATCGAGATCAAGGTCACCAAACTAGTACGTGGGAAGGGACTATGTGAACAACTAGCCTTGAGTCAACAAGTTGAAGCAGGTGATGAAAAAGAGGCTGTCTTGGTATTACAGGGTGGTCAAGAATAGGAAAATGATGATGTGCCTACTCCTTGTTGGACTCGGAGAGTATGATAAACTTCCTACTGAGAGATGAGGCCTATGCCCTCCAGAAATGAGCAAAGCAAAAGAGGAGATACTTCAGATTACAAGCCATTCAATATGTGCTTGTTGATGGTGTTTTGTTTAAAAAGGACATCAATGGAGTTTTATTGAGGTGCATTGGGACGGGTCAAATTGAGAGGGTGTTATGAGATTTTCATGATGGAGATTCGGAGGACATTTTTCCCCATGAGTAATAACTCTCAAGATAATGAAGGCAGGATATTATTGGCCGACAGTGTTCAGTGACTGCTATACATGGATAAGAAAGTGCAAGAAATGTGCACTCTTCACAGGAAAAGAAAGACTAGCAGCACTTCCATTGCACCCAATTTTGGTTGACCAACCATTTATGCAATGGGGATTGGACTTCATTGGGGTCATAAATCCTAACTCAAGCCAAGGCCACAAGTGGATTCTCACGGCAACGGACTATTTCACCAAGTGGACCGAAGCAGTAGCGCTCAAAGAAGCAAATGAGTCTAACATACTAGACTTTTATGAAGGAATAGTGACCGGTTGGTGTGCCGGCCACTATCATATCAGACAATGCATTAGCATTCATAGGTTCCAAGATTACAGAATGGGCTGTCAAGAATGGAATCTATTTGAGCACCTCTTCAAATTATTACCCGCAGGGTAATGGACAGGCAGAGTCCACGAACAAGAATTTGCTAAGGATCATCAGAAGGACTCTGGATGAAAACCAAAGGACATGGCATACCAAGCTAAGATCAGCATTGTGGGCTGACAGAATAACGCCAAAGAGGTCTTGGTAATTCTCCCTACAAGTTGGTCTATGGGAAAAGAGCGTATGTGCCTATATCATTAGAATTGCCGGCATTGGAGCTCATGAAGCGAGTTGGAGTTATGCGAGTTCAAACCAATGGAGGCCTAGGTATGCGAGTTGATGGAATTGGAGAAATAAGAGAGCATGCGTTCGAGATGATTGAGAAGGATCAGGCCTTAGTAAAAAGATGGTTTGATAAGAAGGCAAGAGCAAGGACCTTCCAGGAAGGGGACCTAGTCCTGAAATGGGATGCAGATCGGGCAAAACCAGGAAAGCATTCCAAGTTTGATGCCATTTGGAGTGGCCCCTATATGGTCACGGAATGCAAAAGTAGTAATGCCTTCCAATTGTCTACATTGGATGGAGAAGAACTCGATTCGGTTAACGGAATCTATCTTAAACATTGCTACTAAAAGGAAAAGGTTTACCCTTGTAAATATTAGCCTAGATTTAAAATTCCTCTAAGTGCGTATGCACATCGTCTTGTTGTAGTTAGGTTTCAATTTCCCTAAGTGCTCTGGCACAGGTTTTGTTGCTCTCAGGTTGAATTTCTATAGTTCAGCATGCTCTCGAAGAAGGAGTTGCGATACCAGGCTCGGGATCAGAGATCAAGTTGGTTTCAGGTTATTACTTATGACTCCATGCCCAATGGATTGCTAAAGGCCAGCGATCTTCTACCTAGTGGCGAGGTGATCCCGTTGAGTCACCAAATTGTTGTAAATATCTCCCCAGGGTAGATATAGACAAACAGAAGAATATGGAAATCAAAGAAACTCAGAGCCCGATTTTTATTGCGTCACCATGCAGCCAGCTTGTGTAGCGAAAAAGGCGCAGTGAAAAAGCGCGAAGTAAACACTGACGAGAAGGTGTCGACACGAAAATGGATGTGCCCTTGGCGCGAGAGTAAAGTGCACATGCGAAGGTGTCGACATGAAAATGGATGCCCGTAAAGGCACATGAAAAGGTGTCGACATGAAAATGGATGCGCCCTTGGCGCGAGGTAAAAGCGCATGAAAAGGTGTCGACATGAAAATGGATGCACCCTTGGCGCGAGTAAAAGTGCGCGAGAAGGTGTCGACACGAAAATGGATGCGCCCTTGGCGCAGGTAAGAGGCGCATGACAAAAGGTGTCGACATGAAAATGGATGCGCCCTTGGCGCAAGTAAAGTAAAAGCGCACGAGAAGGTGTCGACATAAAATGGATGCGCCCTTGGCGCGAGTAAGAGGAGGTGCACGACGAGAAGGTGTCGACATGAAAATGGATGCCCAGCGCGAGTAAAGCGCATGATAGAAGGTGTCGACATGAAAATGGATGCGCCCTTGGCGCAGGTAAGAGGTGCATGACAGAAGGTGTCGACACGAAAATGGATGCGCCCTTGGCGCAGGTAAGAGGCGCACGACAGAAGGTGTCGACACGAAAATGAAAAAATTTGTGCCTTGGCGTAAATGCATGTAAGAATGTCGACATGAAAAATTGCACCTTGGCACATGTAATGGTATGTCGACATGAATATGGATGCGCCTATGGCGCACCTTGGGGAGGCTGACATTTACGAGCGGCGGGAAGCGAGACCACGACCCGAGATATTCAGACGGCCATAACTTTTCACAGGGAGCTCGGATTCATGCAAGGTTGGACTTTTGGAAATCTTACGAGGTCCTCTATCCAACTACAACATTGGATATCTTTAATTGGGTGGGAAAAAGTTCTTAAAAATGCAAAATACAGTTCGCCACTTTTTAAGTTTGTTAGGGTTCTCACCTACCACCATAATGAGATAAATTAAATGCAACTTGGAGGTGGTTGGGGTAGATTTGGATTTCCTCTCTCTTCCCTCTCTCATTCTTCCTATAAATTGTAAGGAGGGGCTTCTTTCTAAAGGTTGGACATTCTTGTTTTGCCCCTCCCTTCTTCTCTTTGGTCAGGTGAATTTGTGGAGTTCAAACCTCCCATTAAAACTGTAATGCAACTTTGCCTCTTGGCATTTTGTAGTGTGTTGTATCAATCTTTGGAGAAAATAATGCATGTCTGTGGATGATTCTCAACCCTCTCTGTGTTCATTTGCATCCTCTTGATCTTTCACTGCAAATCTAGTTATCTGTGCATGATCTTGCAGTAGTTTAGGTTTTATTTTATGCATCTTCTTACCCTGTCTCCTTGGAGTTAGTTAGTTTGAGTAAACCCTGGTCATTTTTAGTGTGTCCTTTATTATGATCACGAGGAATAGGATGTGGCCTTCATCCCCAAAATAGGAGAGCTTTTTATGAGTTGTATTAACTCATTATTAATAATATTACAATTTATTAATAATGTCACAATATATTTGTAACATTCACCCCCTATTTTTAACATTATTAATTCCTAATATGCACTCCCCTAATGTTGACATTATAGAATCAACAATCACACTTCCTTCTCGCAATGTGTCGCCCATGTGTGATCGTGATCTGGATGGTTTTGTAAGATAACCATCAACCTCAACAAGGATGGTTTTACAAGACAACCAATAACCTCAACAAAGGATGATTTTATAGGACAACCAACAACCTAAAACAAAGGATGGTTTTACAGGACAACCAACAACCTAAATATCATGTTGTTGTTTGTCCTTTGTGCTTTCATTTTTTCACTATGTATTTCCTTCAGGGAATCATCTAGGAACCACTGCTTACTTGATATAAACTGAAAAGAGGGAAAATTAAACATTGAGACCATGTTCTAGTTCCCCCCCTCAATGTGAACATTTCACTTATTCAAACAAGAAATCTAAAATCATACTAAAAATCTGAAATAAAAGAAAGCACACACATTACCACACTAGCTTCATTGCGGCCCCATCATTGGTGACTGACGAGAGGTTGTTGATTGACCTCCATCCTTTGTTTCCTCCATCCTCTAGAGTTTCGCTACTTACTTAGAAAATTGTACCATAGAGCTCAAATTTGCACCACCTTTTGTCGATACATCTTCCCCACAAATCTTTGCTTTGGTTCTAAAATTCCAAAATGGGGGTCTGGGTGCGGTAACCCCCAGCGGGGTCAAGGGGCAATGCCCCTTGCAGGGTCTTGGGGTAGCACCCCGGGAATGCTTCCTATTGTGGTACAAGGTGGGATCGAGGGGTGGAGCCCCCGAAGCCAAGCACATTTTCCTTCTTTGACTTAATCAAAAATATCATCAGAACTGTAATATTATTCATCATATTCTCCCAAGAAAATGGACGTCAAGTAACACCGAAAATGCATCTATGAGGAAATTTTATTTTTATTTTTACAATATTTGACTCTTTGACTTTTTGATAATAGACCCAAAAACTTGGACTTTTTAATGACTCAAAACTTACACTTTTTTTAATTTGACTTGGCTCTCAATCATGACATTTCGACTCAACTGGAAATGAATTTTTAAATGAAAATGAATTTTAATGACACATTTTAAAATTTGATAATACAGACCCACAAAAACTTAATTATTTTGATACTTTTGATAACTTGACACTTAAATTTTATTTTTCATAATAACACACATTACTTTTATGACACTGACACAACAAGTGTTGTCTTCACTCAACTTTACACAAATGACACCACTTATAAAAACTAATCTAAAACAAACTAATATTCTAATCCAATTAAATATTGGATTCGTACCAAACATACCACAAAATTTCCGTAAAGGCAATCCTAAAGAAATTATAAAATAACTATTGTGAAAATAAATAAAATCACGCTACCAAATTTAGTTGCCTGATTGTCCACCATTTAGCTGTGATAGATTTTCACACGAGCTTCTATGGTAGATACTTGAAATAGTTAGAGACTATGCCTAGAAATGAGACCAAATTTTTCGGTAAGAGGGATTGATACAGAGGCAATTCTTAAATGTAAAAATGGATCTCTTACAACGGTGCCATTCTAGTAAGTAAAATGATGCAAAAATATTCAGATTGGACACATTAACAAACACAAGCTTCTATTGTTGAATCCACATGTTGGATGGCCACTCCACATCAATGCTTTTGATATATGAATGGATTAATATGTGGATTTCCAGCTTCCACAAATAATGGCAACTAGAGTGACCTTGTAACTTGGCAGAAACACACACAGATGTTACACAGGTGTTGATCTCCACGTTTAATGAATGGATGATCTAGGTTACAACATGCATACATGGAAAATTATTGGCATGACATGCAAATCCACACTTCTGCTATGATGAGTCTGATCACGTGAGATAAAGTAATGTACACGTGTTACATGCTAGTAGAGAATTCACTGGAGATGCAATGCGCACAACTATCTAAAAATGTCTCCTTGTCAAATCTGGTGATGGAACTTTGGAAGGTTACACAACCATCAAAGATTCGTAAGTGCAACCATAAATCAGATATGGAGAATATATGCAGAAGCTGATGAAAACAACATGGATTCAATGAATCTATCCACACACAATCTCATAGAATAATATTTATCATCCTCAGAGGTGAAGCACAATGCTACAACCCCTATACTTGCTCTCACAGAGTCATACCTACTCGATACCAATCTGATAAAAACTAAACTATAATAAACAACACCTGAATAACAAGAATATAGAAAATTTGATTAATTCATTCGGGATGCCTTTACATAGATGGGGCATACAATTTATAGTGTTTGATCTCCTACAAAGGTGGAGTCAAACTTCATCTTCAATCCCTCATATCACTCTCCATGAATCTCTCAAACTTATCCCTAGGATATCTCTCACATCCCTTTATTATCTCACACACCAAAATAGCTACGTGAGTTGTTTATTCAACAACTTCACTCACACACAACTATTAACTATATTATTAATATGAGTTGTATTAACTCATTATTAATAATATTACAATTTATTAATAATGTCACAATATATTTGTAACAATTAATTAGTACTTTTCTTACTTAGGAATCGCATGAATAATAGTATGTAACCGGGACTAGATAATACCACATGTCTATAGAAGCAAGCAACCCTAAAGGCTCGAGATGGAGTATAATTCAATTAATAAGGCCACACACAATAATATTATGGAATATTTTGAGAGGATTAATGAAGAGGTTGCTTAAAAAAAGAGAAAATGTGAAGTAATGACTGACATAACTATAGAATCTCACTAACAAGACCAAGACCGAGTTGGAAGTTGTGCACTTTGAAGTCAGTGCTAAGTTCAAATAAATACACACTATAACTACAACCAACATTAATGGTGCAAAATCTTTTACCGAGTCACCGCATAGTTAGACAACTTAACTCCCGTGTTCCAAAAAGTAATAGATGATTAGAAAGCACATGAGAATGCACTCAAACAAGAGATATCAAAACTATTCAAGGGGCAAAAAAATATTTTCTAAGGAAGACAACCAAGTTAGTGTGGGGTGATGTTGGGCCCCGATATTCTTGTATTCTTTATTCTTATATCTAACATGTTGAGTTGTGGAGCTTAATTTCTTCACTGGCATGCTTTTATAGACTTTTTAGAATACACATGAAACCGATTTCAGTTGATGAACCGACGTCGATCACCCATGGACCGGAATCAGTCATGCAAGGAGGAACTGACATCGTTAGAGCTAAGCGACATCGGTTAAGGCTAACAAGAATCATTTTCCTATGTGTGACTATTATAATTAAGTTGCGGGAATTAGATCTATCTTTAGTTGTACGATGAATCTAATGGTTGTAATTTCTAGCTAAATTGCCCTAAGATTGTAGATGTATATATAAGCATAAAGCTAGGGTTTAGAATTTAGAATTCAATTGAAAATTAAGAAAAGTTTCCTTTAAATAGAAAAAGAGAAATTTGTAGAGAAAAAGTACAGGACATCAAGAAGGTGTGGAAGATTGCAAATCTTCATTGTATTTCCTTTGTGATAATAAATTGGTTGTTTCTTGGTGGATGTAGCCATGCAATAGGTTAACCATGTTAAATCTTGTGTATTGTTTCTTCTTTTTTATTTCCGTATTGATTTTTTTATACTTATATTTGATTAATATATCTATACAAACGGTGTGCTAACCCCAACAACTGGTATCGTAGCATATTTGTTTGAGGGTTGTGTGTGTTGACAAATTTACTCACAGAGGGATTTTTGATTGAGTGGGAGCAAAGTAATGGGAGAAGAAGGAAAATTTAGAGTAGATAAATTTGACGGCCATGACTATCTATTATGGAAGATGCAAGTGGAGGATTATCTGTATTAGAAAGATTTATACTTACTATTGGATGAGAAGGCAAGACCTGCAAAGATGACTGATGAAGAATGGAAAATTCTTGATAGAAAGGCTCTAGGATCTATAAGATTGAGTCTAATAAAGCATCTATGGCTTTGAATATTACCAAAGCAGGATCTATGGTAGAGTTGATGAAATATTTAGTAAATATATATGAAAAACCTAGTGCTTGAAATAAAGTTTATTTGATGAAAAAATTGTTTAATTTAAAGATACAAGAAGGTGGATCTGCATCAAGTCATTTGAATGATTTTGGTCTATTATAAATCAATTAAAATTAGTTAGTATTTCATTTAAGGATGAAGTGAAATCACTTTTATTATTATTTTCTTTGTCAAATAGTTGGGATAACTTGGTAATGGTTTTTAGTATTGCAACATTTGCTACTAATTTTTTAAAGTCTGATGATGTGGTTTGTATAATCCTCGAATGAAGAAATACGCAGAAAATTACAAGAGAATCATCATCTAGGAATTTTTGAATGTAGAAAGTAGGGGAAGGAAGAAGGATATATCCAAGAGTAAGAATAATGGGAAATAAAATTCTAAGAATGGTAGATCTAAATCAAGAGGTAGAGGTATAATCTGCTAGAATAGTGGAAAGAAAGGTCATGCAAAGAAGGATTGTTGGTTCAAGGAAAACAAAGAGAATGTACCAAAGAAAGGTAAACGGGAAAATGTTGTAGCAAAATAGGTAATGCAAAATTCCCTAAATCTCTCCTTAGATAATAAAATTGAGTTATGGATTTTAGATTCAAGAGCTTCTTTCCATATAACCCCTAATAAGGGTTATTTCAGAGAAACTATGTCTAGGGTAATTTTGGGCATTTTTATTTAAGAGATGATGAACCATGCAATATTGCTGATAGATGTGAATTTAATCTTAAATTGTAGAATGGAAATACATGGATATTGAAAAATGTGATGCATGTTCCAATCCTCAAAAGAAATCTAATTTTTGCGGGATAATTGTGTGAAACTGGTTGCATGGTTACACTTGTTATGTGAAAATCACATCACCCTTGATTTCTTGCAAGGGAATGGTTGAGGCAGTGATTTTGATTCGTCAAACATGGAGTTACCCCAAAGTGTGGACTTTGCAATCAGGATAACCCTCTGGAGAAGGTCGGCTTCCTATCCTATCCTAGTGTTAACTACTCCAAAGTGCAAAGAGTTACGAGATCTATCCCTAATCAAATATTTCCAAGGAGATAGTGTCAGGTTGTGGAGCCTGTTTTCATGTGTGAAAGTGTTGAAGACTATACACTAAGAGTACTGTACACTTTTCATGTATCCTCGCTGGGGTTCGGGGCCGTTTGGACCACGAGTGGGGTCCGGGGCGGAAGCCCTCGGTAGCAGGTGGGTTGGGGTGCAGCCCCCAAAAAAAAATTTTTTTTTTTTTAGGCGTAAAAATTTTGGCATCGAAAAATGCACCCGACATATCGGGAAATGTGATTTTCTCATATGGGTGAGTTTTTGACCCATAGGTTTATGGGACGAGTTTTGCCCATGGTTTTGATACCCACGGTTTTGTAAAACTGCTTAAGCAGTTGTCTATTTATATGGTCTTATGCATATGATAGACGTACAAGCAAATGTATTGCGAGATGTGTTTTGAATTTGGTGTGAATTTCAGAGAGTTTGTTGAGCATAGCTCCAAACGGATCCAGGTATTGTATTGAGAGAGCGGTGGCTTGTAATAAAATCGAGCAAGTGATTCTTGGTGGACGTAGCCCAAATTGGGTGAACCACGTTAAATCTTTGTCTCTTTGTGTTGTGTTATTTATTCGCATTTTTATTTGAGATCTATAATAATTTCGCATATTAGTTTCTCTTGTTACGATTCTGCAGCGAGGGATTATTCGCATATTTTATCCCTTATTTACTAACAATTGGTATCATAGCCTAGTTTGGTTTGCTTTGAATTGTTGAATCGCATGGAAAGTTTTTAGCTTGAGTGGGAGCTATGGCAGATGAAGGAAGATCTAGGGTTGATAAATTCAATGGGTAGAATTTCAGTCTTTAGAAGATGCAGATGGAAGATTACCTTTATCAGAAGGATATTTATACTTCGTTGTCGAGAAGGTGAACAAACCCTCGAGTATGACAGAGATGCGGAATGGGATTTGTTGGATCGGAAGGCACTTGGAATGATCCGGCTGAGTCTTGCATCTTCGGTATTATTTAATGTTTCAAAGGAAAAGACTACAAAAGATCTAATGGATGCATTAGGAAGTTGTATGAAAACCCCTCTGCCTCTAATAAGATATTTTTAATGAAAAAGTTGTTTAATATGAAGATGTCTGAGAATAGTTCGAAGAGTGAGATCATTTAAATGATTTCAATACGGTAGTGAATATGCTAGCTTGATTCTACAATATAATTTGATGAAGAAGTTAGGGATTTATTAATTTTGTGCTCTTTACCTAAGAGTTGGAATAGCCTAGTAATGGCGGTAAGTAACTCGGTTCCAACTAACTCGAAGTTGAAGTTTGAGGATGTTGTAGGGGTGATTCTAAGCGAGGAAATGTGAAGAAAAAGCTCTGGGGAATCTTCTACTTCAGGGAATGCTTTGACAGTGGAAACTAGAGGGAGACAGAAGAATAGAGGAAACCGTGGAAAATCAAAAGATCGGGCAAGGTCAAAATCCAAGAACAAGATTGTATGCTGGAATTGTGGAAAGCCTGGGCATGCAAAGGACTGTTGGGAGCTTCGGGATAAGAAGAAACAACAGGAAGAAAACAAGGAGGCAAATGTGGCAACGGGTAATGTATGTCAGGATGCTTTGATTCTTTCTTTGCACAATATTATTGAATCTTGGGTTTTAGATTCAGGGGCTTCTTTCCATGCTTCTCCACATAGGCATTATTTTGTTGATTATGTTTAAGGAGATTTTGGGCATGTTTTTCTTGGTGATGATGAGCCTTGCAGTATAGTTGGAAAAGGTTTTGTTTGGGTTAAGATGCAGAATGGGAATACATGGCTATTGAAGGATGTCGGACATGTGCTACATTAAGGAGAAACTTGATATCGATGGGGCAATTGGGAAGTGATGGTTGATCTTGTGATATTTCTGACTAACTCTTGGAAGGTTACAAGGGTGCTTTGTGGTGGCAAGAGGTAAGAAGGTTGGAACCTTGTATTTAACCACCGATAGTACTAATGATTGTAATCGTGTGGCTTGGATGCGAGATACAACATTATGGCACTATAGGCTCGGTCATATGAGCCATAAGGGCATGAACATCATAAAGTAGAATTTTCCTGGATATACGAAATAGGTTTGGATTTACGTGAGAAGCTGCATATATGGGAAAGAAGTGAGCAAGGTTTCTCAAGGTTGGACCTATGAAAAAGAGAGTAAGTTAGAGTTGGTACATTCGATGTGTGGGGATCGGCACAAGTATCATCTCTTGGGGTTCAAGTTATTATGTTACTTTTATTGATGATACAACAAGGAAAGTTTGGGTTTATTGTATTAGAAACAAATCTGATGTATTTGACACCTTTGTTAAATGGAAAGCCTTGGTAGAGAATGAAACAGGTCTTAAGCTAAAATGTCTCAGGTCAGATAATGGAGGGGACTATTGCAGCAATGAATTTGATGATTATTGTTCTAAGAATGGAATCATGCGGGGAAAAAGACGGTTCCGGGAACTCCACAGCGAGAATGGGGTATCGAAAGGATGAATAGAACAATAATGGAACGTGCTTAGGAGCATGAGGTTACATGCGCAGACTGCCTCTTTCTTTTTAGGCGAAGTGGTGAGCACGGTTTGTGTACTTGATAAACAGAGGACCCTCAAGTGCCTTGGATGGAGGCATACCTGAGGAGGCTTGGTCCGGTAAGAAATTTGATTATTCATTTCTTAGAGTCTTTGGATGTGAGGTGTTTGTTCATATAGACAAGGATGATAGGACCAAGCTAGAGGCTAAATCAAAAAAATGTAATTTCATTGGTTATGGTGGTGATGACTTTGGATTTAAATGTTGGAGTATTAAGGACAAGAAAATCATTTGGTCTAGGGATGTGGTCTTTAATGAGAAAGTCATGTATAAGCAATAGTTGCAGGAAAACAAGGAATAATCCAAGAAAGAATATGCAGTGGTAGAGGATCTTCCGGATGGGAAAGTGACCCATGAATTAGTTCAGGAACCTACTCAACAGGAACCCCAAACTCCTACAGTGAGGAGGTCTTCTAGGGTAAGAAAAGAACTGAATGTTTTTCTACTTATCTTTATTATTTATTACTTGATAGTGGAGAGCCGAGAGAGCTTTGATGAAGCAATGCAAGTAGATTCAGAGAAGAAGTGGGAGCAAGCCATGGATGAGGAGCATAAGTGTCTCATGGAGAACCGGACTTGGGATTTGGTGAAGCTACGGAAGGCAAAAAGAGCATTGCATAATAAGTGGGTGTACAGAGTTAAAGATGAAGAAGGAGGAAAGAAAAGATACAAGGTCCGGTTGGTGGTCAAGGGGTTTGCACAGAAAAAAGGTATAGATTTTGATGATATTTTTCTCCTGTAGTAAAAATGACTTCTATTAGAACTGTTCTTGGAATAGTGGCAGTCAGAAGACTTGCACTTAGAACAGTTAGATGTAAAGACTGCATTTATCCATAGCGATTTGGAGGAGGAGCTATATATGCAGCAGCCAGAAGGATATGAAGTCAAAGGCAAAAGAGGAGATGGTGTGCAAACCGAAGAAGAGCTTGTATGGCCTGAAACAAGCTCCACGTCAATGGTATAAGAAATTTGATAGCTTCATGATGCAGCAAGGTTATATCGGATGTCATTCTAACCATTGTGTGTATACAAAGAAATTTGAGGATGGAAGTTATATTATCTGTGTTTGTATGTTGATGACATGCTTTGGTTGCGAGTAAAAACATGCAGGAAATAAAAGTACTCAAAAGCTAAGTGAATCATTTGCTATGAAGGATTTGGGTGCGACCAAACAAATCCTTGGTATGAGGATATCTCGGGATAGGAAGGAATGTGAAGTGACTTTATCTCGGGAAGAGTACATTAAGAAGGTCTTAGAGAGGTTTAATATGCAGGATGCTAAACCGGTTGGGACTCCTTTGGTAGGCCATTTCAAGTTATCAAAGGAGAAGTGTCCCAAGACAGAGCAAGAGAGAAACCAAATGTCCAAGGTACCTTACTCATCAGCAGTTGGCAGTTTGATGTATGCTATGGTATGCACTAGGCCTGATATTGCCCATGCAGTGGGAGCTGTGAGTAGATTTATGAGTGATCCAGGTAAAGAGCATTGGCAAGTAGTAAAGTGGATCCTTCGGTATTTGAGAGGGACCATGGGGACAGTTTTGTGCTATAGTGGATCAGACACAACTTTACGTGGTTATGTAGACTCAGATATGGCTAGAGATGTAGCAGCAGTAGGAGGAGCACGACAAGTTATATTTACATTGTAGGTGGGACAGTGAGCTGGATTTCACGACTACAGAAGCTGGTGGCTTTATCAACCATGGAGGTTGAGTATGTTGCTGCCACAGAGGCAAGCAAAGAGATGATTTGGTTACAACAATTGCTTGAGGAGTTGGAGCATAAGCAGGAGGAATGTAAGCTGCATAGTGATAGTCAGAGTGCTATACACCTAGCTAAGAACTCTACTTTCCACTCTAGGATGAAGCATATATAGTTAAGGTACCATTTCATTAGGAAAGCTTTGGAGGAAGAGAAGTTGAAGTTGGAGAAGATTCATACTAGTCGAATCCTCGCCGAGACATGATGACCAAGGTGGTCACAAGGAAAAACTAAAGTTGTGTTCAGCTTTGGTTGGTCTTCAGAAACTAGTGAAGGGTTGAGAAGCTTGCTCGAGAGGAAAACTAGTCTCTGTTAGTGCAAAATCACAGCACCCCTAGACGCACATCAGGCTTCTAGGTTGATGTTCAGGCATCCAGTGTGATTGCACAACATGGAAACCTCTCTCCAAGCGTGGGACTTGTGAAACTGAGAGAGGAATCTCCGAGAGAAGGTGGTTCTGCTCCTAAACTACCTGCCACAAGCTATTCCAGTGCAGGCAAGCTAATCTAATCCTAATCTAACCATGCCAAGGAGACAGAGAGAGAGAGAGAAAGGAAAAAATAGCAAAAGCCTACACTAAAACGGTGATACACCAGAGAAGGAGAATGTTGGACATCTATCAAAACTGCCATGGGACAAAGAGAGGTGAGCAATGGGAAGGATGGACAGATGCATCACAGGCCCAAGGATAGATTTCACACGAGAAAATGTCCCAAAACTCCATGAACACGGCTCCAAACCTGCAATGAACATTCAAACATGCCTGAGATACCCTGCAATGAGAGAGAGGAAAGAAGAGGACAAGCAAAAACGAGGAAGGATGGACGGATGCATCACAAAACACGTTTTGTTGCTCCAGAAGTTTGCACAGAACATCATTCCATTAGTAAAAGGCAAAAACGCCATTACAGAGCAAGGAGGAGGTTCGAACTCCATTTTCAACCCTAGAGAAGAAAAGAAGGGAGGGCCGAGCAGAAAGAATGAACAACTTCTTCTAAATGAGCCAAATCTGGCTTTTTACATTGCATGGGTCGAACCCAGGGGACAAAAACGTGAAAAAACGTGCAAGCCCATCCCTCATTGACTGCAGATGTATTAAATCAGCATGGGGGATCTTTGTCAACCCATACCCTGTCACTTTTAGCGATTTTGAGGAGAATGCGACCCATTTGCATTAACTGGGCCGCTAAAATGTCACTTCTGGCCGTGCAGAAGAAGAATGCGACCCATTAGCATTAAAACAGGTTGTTGAAAGGTCGCTTCTGGCCATTATCACACGTCAGCGCCGTTTCTCCATTTTCTCTCTTCAGACTGCACCAAAACTCGAGATTGATCCCAGAATCATGTAGAGCATCTCACAAGCTTTCCGTTGATATAAAGAACGTGGAAATCCGAGCTCTGGATCAAAAGATATGGCGATCTGAAGATTTAGGGCACGGAACAGACCCAAACGGATTTTGAAATATTTCCCGCGCTCTGCCACTTGGATGACACGTGGCACGCTCTGATTGGTCGCGTGATTCTCTCTCCTTCTACTTTTCGGTGGGTTGTCTCTTGAAATTTGACTTTTGGTGCTCTTGGAATATTTTCCACATTTTTCCATGCCCCGCCACTAGGGATACGTGGCATGCATTGGTTGGTTCACGAACCTGTCGGGTCTTCCTTCCCTTTTACCCCTTTTGGCTTAGATTTGGCCAAACTTTCCAACTCCTCCCCGAGCTCCGCACTTCTATGCTCCATTGGACACGTGTCCAATTTCTATTGGCTCGGGCCAGCGCTTCAAACCTTGCCTTTTGACCTTTTGGCTTCTCCCGATGACACGTGGCAATTTCTCAATGGTTCTCGGCCTCTGCCGGTCTTCCGCGTGCCACTTGCGTCCATTCGTCCCGGACGTCCATTTTGATTTTGGACCTTTTGGGACAATTTCGGCCGATTCGGCGGCGGTTCGGTATTCTCGCCCGCTTGTCCAAATTGCTTAGTGTGGGCTCCTTGTCTTGATTTCGCGCGAACCGGCCGGTTCGGGCATTTCGCGTCCATTTGTTCCATTCGTCCCGAACTGCCCCGCCGATTTTCTCTCTCGGTCAAACCGGCATTTCGCGCCCACCGCGTACTTTAGTCCCACTTGTCCCAAATGCTTAGTGGGCCGCCTGGACTCATTTCGGGCGGTTCGGGTGGTTCGCGTACTTTTGTCCCATTTGTCCCACCTTGTGCTGGACTGGGACTTAGCCGATTTTCACAAATTTTTCTGGCCCAAACTACTTGCTTTCTGCAACCTTCTCCGCACTTTCTCAGAGCTTGTTCCTTTTTTCCTCGGCCAGGGGAGTTAGAAAATTACCTGAAGGGACCCTGCAAGCCTGATTTTTGCTCTGAATCAATCAATTTTCTTGGGATTTGGATATTCTGATGCATGTTATCAAAATTACCCTGGGGGGGGAATTTTGGATAACAATTTGGCGACTCAACGGGGCATCGCTGCTTAGATGAAAGGCCCGAGCAGAAGCAATCCATTGGGCATGGAGTCATAAGTAATAGCCTGAAAACTGATCTGAACTTTGAAAATCTCCCTCTGAGCCACTTGGAAACCCACCGGGCATGGAGTTGTTCTCACCAAAAACCACTGAAACGAACTGTGCAAGAGCAAAACCAGCAACACCAAAAACTATGTACAAAACTGAAAATCATACATGCCCCAAATGGAACATGCGAGTGTGCACAAGCACTTTTGCTGAAAGCAAACCTAGCTACTCTACTCTAACTGGAAGCAAAGGCAAGCTAAACAAACCCTGTAACTGGTTGTGAGAAATAGCTTCCTTTCTTCAAAATTGGCAGCCATGCAATTGATTTGGCACTGATCATGGCTGTTTGGATGGATGGAAAATCAACAAGAAGCTGGTCTTCTATCCAAATCATCAAGGTATCAACTGAAAAATCCAATACCTCTTTTAGTTGCTCTGCATTTGGATTGGAGAGGTATGGCAGCTGATCCTTGGTACTTTGTAGCTCATCCTCATGCTCAGAAGCAAGCATGACTGGTTGTGGCTTCTCCTTTGGCTCCAATGAAGCCAAATACCTGATTGGGCAAGGTCTGATCAGTTTGATATGCCCATAGCTCTGATTTTCAACTCCAAGAATGGAGTTTTCTTGCAGACCCACCTGAATGGATGATGTGGAAGCAATGGTAGAACCCTTCTGCCCTTTCTCTTCCTCCGATGAAGAACATGGAAGATTAAAGTCTTCCAATTTTGATTCCAAAGGGCTGCTATAAGATGCAGGCTGCTGCAAATGAATGTTGTCCTCCATGACAGCAGGCTCTGGTGTTTGGAATGTGGATGATGAAAGAGAGAATGGTGAAAACTCAACCGGCTCTTCTCCATCAAAACAGTCCTCCAAATCTGACAGGTAAACTGCCTCATTGCTGTGCTGCTGCTCGTATTCAACTTCCTCCGTGGTGTCCTCTTGATGTGCAACCTGACCACCATGGTTTGCTTCACTCTCCAATATTGAGTTTGAGAGATCAAACTCCTCTTCATTACTAGAACTTGAGAGAGGTGAAGTAGAAAGAAGAACTGAAGGTTCTCCTGTAGCCTGCTTTGTGCTCAAAGCCCTTGGATCTGCACTTTTCTCCTCCACAGCTAGAATGTGCTCCTCTTCTTTTGGATTTGGAGCAGCTTCTCCTTCCTCTAATGTTTGAAGGCAATCTTGCTCTTGATTGAACTCCTTCTCCAGCATGAAGTTTGTCAAGTCAAACTCTTCAATTTGCTGCTCTAGAGGACAAGTTGGGACTGCAAGATCTTCTTCTTCTGCTGCAACCAAATCAGTCCTAACCACCATTTGTTCAACCTTAGCCTCTTCTGTAGGCTTAACCATCAAGGGGATCTTTGTCATCCCAAATTTGGTAGCCCAAACCTTCAAGTCATCTGTCATTTCTTTTCTGTTGGGCTCCTCTTCCTGCTGTCCTTGATGACTGATTTTTTCAATTCCTTCTTCCCCATATGAAATTGGGAATGCAAGAGGAATGGGCTGAAACTCAACTGATTTTACAATTTTTTGTGGTGGTGGAGGCAGTGAAACCTCTTGTTTCTTTGGAGGAGGGGGTATTTCTGTTAGCTCTTGTGGAGGGGATGACTGTTTGGAAGGGAAAAGGAAAGAAGAATCGAGATGAGGTGGAAGACTGGGGGGTGGAGAAATGGATTCAACACTTGGGACAGCAGATGGAGGGTTTGAAACTTGACACTGCTGAAATGAAACAGATTGGGAAAGAGGAAAAGGAAAGGCATGAGATGGTGTGCTTACCCGTTGACAAGGTTCTTTGAATACTTCTCTCATACACCTCTATTTCTTCACTCCACTTTGCAAGCAAAAGGTGTTGCAATCATGAAGTCAAGCTTCTCTGAGGGTAATGTAATGCCTTGGAAAAGGTCCCACCCATGGACAGGGTGCTCCATAACCGATTCCAAAAGCTTTCATCTGTGCCTGAGCCCTGGATTGCACTATGTTTACCTCCATCTTTTGGATTTTCTCCAACAGACCAGCATCTTGCATCTGATTGTCTTCATTATATGCATACTCTTGCTCTTGGAAAGCTCCATAGCCAAACTGACTTTGGCTTGCTGCTGCTTGCTCATATGAATATGAATATGCATGCTGATCTGGAGGATTTGTAAAACCTGTTGGAGGTGGAATATACTGCTGTTGTTGATATGAAATCCATGATGGAAATGAAGTCATGATTGCACAACTTCAAAGAATGAGGAAGAATGAAAGAGATGGAAAGAAGGATGAATGGAAAATGAATGAAAATGAATGGAAAGGAAGGTCTGCAACTTCAGAGATGGTTGTTGACCAGATGGAGTCGCCAGATGTGTTTGCAAGTGCCTCCAAAGGCTGAAATCTTCACAGGAACACATCAACCTGCAAAAGATGAAGTGAAAGACCTCTAAGGTCCCACCGGGCGTGCCAAAACTATTATTGCAAAATCACAGCACCCCTGGACGCACATCAGGCTTCTAGGTTGATGTTCAGGCATCCAGTGTGATTGCACAACATGGAAACCTCTCTCCAAGTGTGGGACTTGTAAAACCGAGAGAGGAATCTCCAGAGAAGGCTGGTTCCTGCTCCTAAACTACCTGCCACAAGCTATTCCGGTGCGAGCAAGCTAATCTAATCCTAATCTAACCATGCAAGGAGACAGAGAGAGAGAGAGAAGAAAGGAAAAAACAGCAAAAGCCTACACTAAAACGGTGATACACCGAGAGAAGGAGAATGTTGGACATCTATCAAAGCGCCATGGGACAAAGAGAGGTGAGCAATGGGAAGGATGGACGAGATGCATCACGAGCCCAAGGATAGATTTTCACAGAAAATGTCCCAAAACTCCATGAACACAGCTCCAAACCTGCAATGAACATTCAAACATGCACAGATACCTGCAATGAAGAGAGGCAAGAAGAGGACAAGCAAAAACAAGGAAGGATGGACAGATGCATCACAAAACACGTTTTGTTGCTCCAGAAGTTTGCACAGAACATCATTCCATTAGTAAAAGGCAAAAACGCCATTACAGAGCAAGGGAGGAGGTTCGAACTCCATTTTCAACCCTAGAGAAGAAAAGAAGGGAGGGCGAGCAGAAAGAATGAACAACTTCTTCTAAATGAGCCAAATCTGGCTTTTTTACATTGCATGGGTCGAACCCAGGGGACAAAAACGTAAAAAAAACGTGCAAGCCCATCCCTCATTGACTGCAGATGTATTAAATCAGCATGGGGGATCTTTGTCAACCCATACCCTGTCACTTTTAGCAATTTTGAGGAGAATGCGACCCATTTGCATTAACTGGGCCGCTAAAATGTCACTTCTGGCCGTGCAGAAGAAGAATGCGACCCATTAGCATTAAAACAGGTTGTTGAAAGGTCGCTTCTGGCCATTATCACACGTCAGCGCCGTTCCTCCATTTTCTCTCTTCAGATTGCACCAAAACTCGAGATTGATCCCAGAATCATGTAGAGCATCTCACAAGCTTTCCGTTGATATAAAGAACGTGGAAATCCGAGCTCTGGATCAAAAGATATGGCGATCTGAAGATTTAGGGCACGGAACAGACCCAAACGGATTTTGAAATATTTCCCGCGCTCTGCCACTTGGATGACACGTGGCACGCTCTGATTGGTCGCGTGATTCTCTCTCCCTCTACTTTTCGGCGGGCTGTCTCTTGAAATTTGACTTTTGGTGCTCTTGGAATATTTTCCACATTTTTCCACGCCCCGCCACTAGGGATACGTGGCATGCATTGGTTGGTTCACGAACCTGTCGGGTCTTCCTTCCCTTTTACCCCTTTTGGCTTAGATTTGGCCAAACTTTCCAACTCCTCCCCGAGCTCCGCACTTCTATGCTCCATTGGACACGTGTCCAATTTCTATTGGCTCGGGCCAGCGCTTCAAACCTTGCCTTTTGACCTTTTGGCTTCTCCTTGATGACACGTGGCAATTTCTCAATGGTTCTCGGGCCTGCCGGGTCTTCCGCGTACTTCGCGTCCATTCGTCCCGGACGTCCATTTTGATTTTGGACCTTTTGGGACAATTTCGGCCGATTCGGCCGGTTCGGGTATTTCTGGCCCGCTTGTCCAAATTGCTTAGTGGGCTCCTTGTGCTGATTTCGCGCGAACCGGCCGGTTCGGGCATTTCGCGTCCATTTGTCCCACTCGTCCCGAACTGCCCCTCAGTCGATTTTCTCTCTCGGTCGAACCGGCATTTCGCGCCCGCCGCGTACTTTCGTCCCACTTGTCCCAAATGCTTAGTGGGCCGACTGGACTCATTTCGGCCGGTTCGGGCGGTTCGCGTACCTTTGTCCCATTTGTCCCACCTTGTGCTGGACTAGGACTTAGCCGATTTTCACAATTTTTCCTGGCCCAAACTACTTGCTTTCTGCAACCTTCTCCGCACTTTCTCAAAGCTTGTTCCTTTTTTCTTCGGCCAGGGGAGTTAGAAAATTACCTGAAGGGACCCTGCAAACCTGATTTTTGCTCTGAATCAATCAATTTTCTTGGGATTTGGATATTCTGATGCATGTTATCAAAATTACCCTGGGGGGGTGAATTTTGGATAACGATCTCAAGTGGGAGATTGTTAGGTTGTGGAGCTGTTTTCATGTGTGAAAGTGTTGAAAGACCGTACACTAAAGTCTTGTACACTTTTCATGTATCCTCGCCAGGGTTCGGGCGGGCAGGACGAGCGGGGTCCAGCGGCGGTAGCCCCGATAGCGAGGGTTCGGGGCACACCCACCTGAAATTTATTTATTTTTTTAAGGCATAAAATTTTTGGCCTCGAAAAATGCACCCGACATATCGAGAAATGTGATTTTCTCATATGGGCGAGTTTTTGACCCATAGGTTTATGAGACGAGTTTTGCCCATGGTTTTGATACCCACGGTTTTGTAAAACTTCTTAGCGGTTGTCTATTTATATGGTCTTATGCATATGATAGACATACAAGCAAATGTATTGCAAATGTGTTTTGAATTCAGCTATGAATTCTATAGAGTTTGTTGAGCATAGCTCCAAACGGATGCGGGTATTGTATTGAGAGAGCGGTGGCTTGTAATAAAATGCGAGCAAGTGATTCTTGGTGGATGTAGCCCAAATTGGGTGAACCACGTTAAATCTTTTGTCTCTTTGTGTTGTGTTATTTATTCGCAATTTTATTTGAGATCTGTAATAATTTCGCATATTAGTTTCTCTTTCATTGCGATTCTATGAGGGATTATTCTACATATTTTATCCCTTATTTACAAACAGATAGAGATAGATAAAATACATGAAAATTAAAACTTACTCTAAGGGAAGGTGATGCATCAAGAAGGATGTTAAACAACCTGTATAATAAACACTTTACTACTAGAACCTTGTAATGAAAACAAAAAACAATACAAAATAACCTTGCATGTAATGAAAGATCAAAAAGTTGCAATATAACACAAAAGAGGGTTTGAAGCATCCACAAATATGATTTTATTGCTCTCAAAGTTGATATAATACATCATCATTAGGGCCAAAGGCACAGATTTTGCATTACAATGTTCAATAGGGAGGTTTGAAATCTCCAAAAATCTCTTACAAACAAGAAAGAAGGGAGGGGCATATACAAGTTTTCCAACCTTTTGAAATGAGCCCCTCCTTATAATATATAGGAAGAATGAGAGAAAGGGAGAGAGAAGGAATTCAAAATCTTGCTTTAACCACCCAAAAATGCATTAAAATAACTTGCAACAATGATGGGTGCCACTATAAAACCCATACCTCCATGTATTTTCCTTGTTGGAGAAGAAAGGAATCCCATATCTTCATCATTTTTGTAGGTGAGAAATCTAGAAACACCCTCTAAAATGGCGAGACTATATTTACTCATTTTGAAATACTTAACCTTACTAAAATGAGAGATTTCCAAAAAGTTTGATTTTATGCAAATCTGAGCTCCCAGTCAAACATTATGGCCATCTAAATACGAGGGTACCATACCGCAATAAACACGAGTGGTTGATTCTATTTTTTTGGACTTTGAACCTACATCGCACCATCCAAAATCCAAAATTTTGAACTTTCGGGATTCGGAGCTTCAAGTATCTCCAATTTGGAGATCGTCACACTTATTCATCTTTCGAGCTCATACAACCTCTGAAATGTCGAAACCCCGAAGTCTAAAATTTGGACTTCAAGTTGTGATTTTCGTGCATTGGGGCTTGAACGTTCGAAATGCCAAAACCCCAAAGTCAAAAAGTTAGACTTCGGGTTTTAGACTTCTATCTTTTTGGGAGTTCGGGTTTCGAGGATTTCGGGGGTTTAGGTTTTGGGATTTAAGGTGTTTGGGTTTTAGGATTTAGTCTTGTTCTTTTGCACTGGCACATGAAACCTCTCGAAATCTGAAAGCCCAAAGTCCAAATTTTAGACTTCGGGTTTAAGAATTCTTGTTTCCTCCCTGCATGGCACTATTCATTTCTCAACCCTATTGCCACCTCTAAATTCTTGAATGTCCGAAGTCTGAATTTTAGACTTCAGACTTTGATGTCCTTCATACCTTTTGAGTCCACCGATTGAAATTTTTTCCCACCGAATCTGAATGCTTCCATGTCACTTCAACTCACTCGGCTCGATCTGAAATGTGAGATCCCATGGTTGAAATGACCCTCCTATTTTCTCTATGTGAGGTCATGTTTATTCAATTTCACCGAGGGGAAATTTTGGATAACAACACTCACAAATCGAATCTTGGAAAGTTACCCGGGGATCTCTTGTTGTAGCAAGAGGCAAGAAGGTAGGATCATTGTATTTATATGCCTGTATTATTGATTCTTTTTATGTTCTATCTACTTCAGATTTAGATACAAGTATGTGGCACAATTGGCTAGGCCATATGAGTGAAAAGTTAATGCAGATGTTAAAGGCAAAGCGTAAGTTATCGGATGTGAAACGTGTGGATCTTGATTTCTATGAGCATTGTATTTTGGAAAGCAAAAGAGAGTGTGATTTCTCAAAGTTGGGGCAACAAAGAAGAAGCATAAAATGGATCTTGTACACTCGAGATGTGTGGGGACCGGTCCAAGTATCTTCTCATGGAGGATCCCAATGTTATGTTACTTTCATTGATGATGTTATAAGAAAGGTATGGGTTTATTGTATTAATCGTAAATCGATGTTTTTAAAAAATTTAAACTATGGAAATCCCTTATGGAAAATGAATCAAATTCAAAGTTAAAGTTCCTTAGATACGATAATGGTGGTGAGTACTGCTGTAAGGATTTTAATGATTATTGTTCAAAGTAAATGGAATACAGAGAAAGGAAAGTTCTAGAACACCACAGAGAATGGTGTTACAGAGAGAATGAACATGACAATTATGGAATGAGCTAGAAGCATGAGGATACAAGTTAGATTGCCCTTAGAGTTTTGGGCAAAAGCGTGGGAGACACAACAGTTTATTTGATTAATTGTGGACCTTCAAGTGCACTTAATGGTGGAATACCAGAAGAAGCTTGAACTGGAAAAAGAGGTAGATCTTTCTTTTCTTAGAGTATTTGGCTCAGAAGCTTTTGTGCATATTGATAAGGAAAATAGAAAGAAATTGGATGCTAAATCCAAAATATGTACTTTCATTAGTTATGGCTCTAGTGATTTCGGATTCTAGTTTTGGGATTTAGAAGGTTCTAAGATAATTAGGAGTTGTGACATTGATTGAAATGAAAAGAGAATGTATAGGGATCAAGTTTTGGTACCTAAAGGTGAACTGGTGGAGAAGTTTGTGGATGAAAATAAACTCTTGGATTTAAAATTAACTCCTATAGGTTTACACAGGAATGCAGGTATTGGTTTACCCCGATCGGCATCGGTTTACCCGATCGGCATGAGGATACAAGTTAGATTGCCCTTAGATTTTTTGGCAAAAGCAGTAGACACAACAATTTATTTGATTAATTGTGGACCTTCAAGTGCACTTTGAATGGTGGAATACCATTAGAAGCTTCAACTAGAAAAGAGGTAGATCTTTCTCTTTTCTTAGAGTATTTGACTCAGAAGATTTTGTGCATATTGATAAGGAAAATAGAAAGAAATTGGATGCTAAATCCAAAATATGTACTTTCATTGGTTATGGCTCTAGTGATTTTGGATTCTAGTTTTGGGATTTAGAAGGTTCTAAGATAATTAGGAGTTGTGACATTGATTGGAATGAAAAGAGAATGTATAGGGATCAAGTTTTGGTACCCAAAGGTGAACCGGTGGAGAATTTTATGGATGAAAATGAACTCTCGGATTTAAAATTAACACCTACAAGTTTACAAGAATGTGGTATTGGTTTACCCTCGATCAAGCATCGGTTTACCCCTATCTGGCGTTAGTTATAGAAGAGACAGACCGGCGTCGATTAGCGAACCGGCATTAGTAGAAGGTGGCGCATCGGTCAGCGTCGAAGTCGATACAAATCTACAGGATGAGAAAATTGAGCCTCTGACACCCCAAATCTTAGTGAGAAGGTCACAAAGGGTAAGTGGACCTCCAGAAATATTTTCACCTTCCTTGTCTTATTTATTATTGACTGATAATGGTGAACCAAAATCTTTTAAGAAGCAATGCAAGATAAATCCCACAAGCAGTGGGAGCATGACATGGATGAAGAGATGGACTCTTATAGAAGAACCAAATAAGGAATTTGGTTAAGTTGTCGATAGGTAAAAGAGCATTGCAGAACAAGTGGGTTTACATGATCAAGGAAGAAGAGGGTGGATAGAAGAGATACAAGGCAAGGCTTGTAGTAAAGGGATTTGCACAGAAAGTAGGTATTGACTTTGGTGAAATCTTTTCTCCTATTGTTAAGATGACTTCTATTCGTATTGTATTGAGTTTAGTTGTAGTAGAGGATTTGCATTTAGAGCAACTTGATGTCAAGATGACATTTCTTCATGGTGATTTAGAGGAAGAGATTTATATGAATCATCTACTTGGGTATGAAGTCAAGGGTAAGGAGAAACTTGTGTGCAGATTGAAAAAGAGTCTATATGGGCTCAAACAAGATCCAAGACAATGGTATATGAGGTTTGATAGTTTCATGCATGAGCATGATTATTTGAGATGTGAATCTAACCATTGTGTTTATTTCAAGATGCTTGGAAATGAGAGCTATATTATTTTTTTATTGTATGTGGATGATATGTTTATTGCAAGATCTAGTATGCAGGATATTGGTGAGCTTAAAGAAAAGCTAGCTCACACATTTGCAATGAAGGATTTGGGAGCTGCAAAGAGAATCCTTGGCATGTAAATTCACAGAGATAGGAAGAACAAGAAGTTGTATTTGTCTCAAGAGCATTATATCAATAAGGTGTTAGAAAGGTTTAATTTGTAAAATTCAAAACTTGTAAGTACACCTATGGCTAGACACTTCAAATTGATCAAATATTAGTGTCCTACATCACACGAGGAGATTGAGTACATGGCACGAGTTATTTATGCTTCAGCAGTTGGGAGCTTGATGTATGTTATGGTTTGTACCAGACCAGACATTGCACAGGCAATGGGAGTTGTGAGCAGATTTATGGTTAATCCAGGTAAAGAGCATTGGAAAGCAGTCCAATGGATTCTCGATTATTTGAGAAGGACATCCGACATGCACTTATGCTATGGAGGGTCGATACTTCTTTATGTGGCTATGTGGATTAAAACATGGTGGCGATTTGGATGGCGGGAGGAGCACCACTGGATATGTTTTCATAGTAGGTGGCATGACAGTTAGCTAGATTTTTAGATTGCAGAAGATTGTGGCCCTATCTACTACAGAGGCTGAGTATGTTACAACTATAGAAGCTAGCAAGGAGATGATATAGATGAGTAGGTTCATGGAAGAGTTGGGAAAGTAGCAAGAGGATTACATATTGTATAGTGATAGTCAAAGTACTATTCATCGACAAAGAATGCAATGTTGCGATATCGGTCAGGCAAGGAGGAACCGACATCGATTAGAGCTAACTAGCATCAGTTAAGGCTAACCGACATCGAGTTTCCTATGCATGACTACTATAATGAAGTTCAAGGGAATTAGATTTATCTTTAGTTGTAAAGTGAATCTAATGGTTGTAATTGCATAACTAAAGTGCCCTAATATTGTAGATGCATATATAGGCATAAAGCTAGGGTTTATAAGTTAGAATTCAATTGAGAATTAAGAGAAGTTTCCTTTAGAGAGAAAAAGATAAATTTGTAGAGAAAAAGTACACGGGACATCTAAGAAGGTGTGGAAGATTTCAAATCTTCATTGTATTTCCTCGGTGATAATAAATTGGCTATTTCTTGGTGGATGTAGCCACCTTTGGGTGAACCACGTTATATCTTGTGTATTGTTTCTTCTTATTTATTTCGTATTGATTGCTTTTATGCTTAGATATGATTAATATATTTGTACAAACGGTGTGCTAACCTCAACACCACATCGGGGAAATTATTCTTTATTCTTTGTCCATTCTTTGATTCATGTAGGAACAAATAAGGAAGGGTTGCATGTAATAAAATAAGAAATAAGAAGCATGCAAGAAAATGAGGATATGAAGAGTGCAAATATTTTGAAATAAGATGTGCGTAAGAAGAAAGGGAAAGAAGCTGTGTGTATGAAGCATAGGAAAGCTACATGAAAGATGTATTAGAAGGGACCATAAAAAGAGGCACAAAGTACTCGAGGATCTAGCCAAAAGCACGTTGGATTTGGATGAGACATGTGGGGGCATGAACATGCAAGGGTGAAGGAATGCACTAAAAATAGATAGCAATGTGAATTTTAGTGGCGAATCTTCGTTAATTCATGAATATTTGGGTTTTTGAAATTTGGATTTGGCTAATTTTGAGGTGTTAGGTCGCTTGCTATTTCACCTAAATTTTTGGGTACAAGTTAATTTTTTGGGTTGATTCATGTAGCGTTTACAATAATAGCCAAATTTTTATATTAAAATTGCCTTTACCATAATCACAAAAGAGAAATTTACTACCGATTCGACAACATAATAGCGTCGGCAACAAGTAGCATAATTTTGTCGACGAAGCATAATGTTGTTGGCTGGTAGCATAATGTTGTCGTCGGTAGCATTATGCTACCGAATGACAAGAATTCCTTTCAATTTATGGCATTCGCCAAGATTTCAAAATTCATTTTTAGAAGTTCACCAAGTAATGTCTATGGTTTTTTAGGGAGTCTTAAAATTTACCTTGATAGATAGGATAAGAATAAGCAAAGAACTAACAATTTGGGTCACTTTCATGGAAATGGTGCGGAACAGGTAGAGCAGGATAGATAAAACAATGCAAAGATAACACACGAGGCAAACAGAATGAGGACATGGCTAAATATAGTCAAGAAACTACTAGATGTAATTATCATGCAAGAGAGAGATATGACGACATGTGGCCTACCCATCACCCGATGTAATAGTTAACGGGTAGAAGGAACTCGAGGGCTAAGAATAACTCTTGAAAGTCTAGTGAAGTGCAAGTCCCCACTAGTATATATACCCCATGAAGGGTTCATTGTAAAGGGGCGAGAGATGTGAGTGGTGTGTGTGTGTAGACAAGTGTGAACGAAGAGAGTTTCAAGTAGGTTTGAGTAAAGAGCTTGAGTTGTTGTGTATTTATGTAATGATTGATCAATGTAAGGAGCATAACATGGTTTGGGAACAATTATATTGTTTTTGTATAAGAATGTTAATCTAGTATATTTTTCTTGATTGTTCTTGTATTGTGTTTGTTATTTATTCCACTTCATCATTTTGCTAACCTTGATGGAACCCAAATTCTTACGTAGCTTGGGTGAGCTCGCCAAAGTTTCCACTTTGGCATGACATATCGATGCGAAGGAGTAAAGGTAACCATGCATTCCAACATTCCAACTCGTGCATATGGGTATGGTTCATTAGTGGTCCTAGATGCACAACACATATTGAAAGAGTGTGATTATCACACTTTCTCTAATAAAATACACTAAGAAGCTTCGGTGGACTCTTTCAAGAATAATATTCATCGAACAAAAATGACTCTACATAAGAGTATGGAATTATTTCTTCGTCCAAATTATATGATTGCCATCATAATACTATACTGAATGTTCTCTTCCACAATCAATTCAAAAGTATTACAACTCCTAAACACATTTGTGATGGGCCATATGTTGGTCAATACAAACTTTATTTCAATCAAAACTGTTTTACAGTCGCATCATTTTTATTAATTTGAAATGACTATATACATAGAATTCAATTTTTCCGATTACTTAATATGAGAAAGAATGATAATATCTTTTATTTTTAAAAACCCATACGAAATCTCTTAAATTTTCTATTAGTTGATCTTGTGCACCTCTTAAAAGTACAAGTGCTAGTACGTGTCCAATGGAAACTAATTAAACGTACCTTTAAAATTGGAAACTTAATCTCTTTAGAGTAAGTGCCCCCATCACAAATAGCAAAAGATATATGATAACTTTCTATCATAACTATATATTGCCATTGTATGCATAACTATTTTACGCTAGATTTTGTCTGTTCAATGTTGTTACAATGTTTCTTTTTCTTGTACACCATGATATGATTATTGTAATCTCTAAGATTGTTTTCTCTCTCAAATTATGATGGCGTATTTGTTACTCGTGTAAATATTTTTCTTTACATATTTTCTCGGCCCGTAGTGGACTGTAATATTTAAAAAATTGAAGTTTTGAGACTGTTATGAGCCGCAGATTGGAAATTTTGAAACCCATGTGAATTCGTATGGGAATTAGAGGATAGAGTTTGTTTGTTGTGTTCTGCTTGAAGAGCAATCTTTGTGATGTGGTTGTTTTGTATTGTCTTCCACACATGGATGTCAAATATTCCCAACATTATTTTTAATAAAATTTGGTGTATTTTATTATCGACATATATTATAATAATTAATTTTGTATATTTATTTATTTGAAGGGCATGATAATATTGTTGTTGTATATTGTAGGAGACATAACTTATACTTTAACATAATTTTTAAAAATGACAGTTGAACTCTTTCAACATTCCAAAGTGTTTTATTTTAAAAAACAAGACTACCAATTAACTTAAAATGTTGCAAGTAGACTCACCGCACCTTAACCCTCCTCTTTGTTACTAAACTTTGTCAATATAAAATTAGCACAAAAACATGAAACACTATAGTGTCAATATAATGCGAAGTAGAATTGTATAAGCTCAGATGAAAAATAAGTTGTTTTTACATCAATAGACATTATACAACTTTATATTTATTTAATGAAATAATTTCTATATTACTAATAAATGAGATGGTACAACTACCCCCGTCCACCAACAAAAAAGGCATTGTCGAAACCCTCCACATGTCATTTATGAACTACTGCACTGAGATCATCAATTGCTTCATTTGGAACTTTCATGAGCTCCTGGTGGTTGTCGAAATCGATACAAATTTGGCACTGAAAAGGAAAGATGAAAATCAAATGGTGGCAAACCAGAATGGTGTTTTTCCTTATCTAGAGTGCAAAATTGGTAAATGCACATCGTCAAGGCTAGAAAATATTTCCCCAGGCCAAGCACTTGTTTCTTTTGAGGAATGAGACATATACATGGCAATTATAGCATCAAAATTAGCATTCTGATGAATGATAGATAGATGAAAACGATGTAAGGGTGATGAGAATGAATGATAGATAGATGAAAAAGTGTAAGGGCAATTAGTTGTTTTCATGGCTTGAGGGTATCTCGACGCCACGCCACACTCCAATTTCCAACCAAGGTTGGAAGATATCTCCCAAGTAGAAAAATCAATTTCTTATGTTGAATGCAGGGGTTAAACTTGGATACTTGTTTAGACGTTTTTTGTGATTTTAGTTGTAAAATACTTGTAAATATTTGTAATAACCGTCACATGTCACTTGCATATTTAAAATATGACCATCATTTTTAAATATATTTATATGTGAATTATTAAAATACATAAAAATATATGTTTAAAATAATTAAATAAATATAGAATAATTGTTATAAATAATATTGTTTTGTATTTTTGAAGGGTAGTATTAAAAATTACCTGTCACTCGAAAAATGTGTGACATACAGTGCCGTTACATTTGACCCCTGGATGAATGATACATATGGATGGCAATTAGAACCATGAAATTAGCATTCCAAAGAATCAGTATGTGCATAACAGTTGCAAAGATGAAACTCGATGTAACGTCAAGTGCATTTGACGCCTCCCACCATCCCGCACATATGTCAATTGTCATATCTTTGTTTCTATAGTCAAAAGGTTGTTAGAATGTAAAGCCAACAGTAAAAGTGATGATAATATTATAGTGGAAACTTGGAATGCCCATTCTTAATTACTCTTTGAAAGGTGTTATCTCATTGGAAAGACTAAACTAGCTCGACACGAATATTAAGATCAATGGCTATGTTTATAGACCATTGAAGGACGTCAATCAAACAAATTTGACCATCCAGGGCGTGAAAATAGTTACTCTCATAGTTAGTTATTCTCCTTAGTTGAAAAACCTTTGGGAATGCCTATGTGCTTATATTTGTTTTTGAAAAGTAAGGACACATTTGACCATTTAAAACTTAAATCCTAAAAAAGGGAGTTATTGAGATCAATGACTATGGTTGTAGACCATACAAGGAAATCGATCAAATAAGTTGTGGTTGTCCAGGCATGGAAACAGAAGGTTGAGAGATGGCATGGTGACACAGATACCATGATAGATTGATGCACCTAGAATTTACGGTGAATAACCCGTGAACGCCGACACATCACTCAACCTAAGTTGAGCACTCACCTGAAGCACACAAAGGCACTAGGTCCATCTTTATATTTGGTCAGACGTGATGTTAGCATGGTGATACTTAAACTTATTCTGATTCATAATTAGTAGTAAACAATCCACAAGACATAAACCAGATCTAGATCTTATATTGTATGAAAGACTAACTAAATAATAAATATGATAAGTTTAACCATACAAGAGCCAAATTTAGTTATGTCTAATGCCATTATCCAACAAATATACTCCATTACATTAAATACTGTAAAACACATAAGCTTCTTATACTATATCAGTATCTCCATGTGTCATGTGCACGCCAAAATCAGCAGCAGTAACTCTACAATAATTCACCGCCACTAAACTACACAAATCAATACATATTTATAGGGGTGGGGACTTGCCCTTCACCACCCATGCACTTTTCAAAATAGGTCACATGCTGATAATAGTCATGTGCCTTTACAATAGTATGCACAACATGCAAGTTCTCTAATAATAGATGTCCTATAGTTAACTCCAAGTATAAATCCTATTATTAGCTTAAACTATGCATGGCACTTATCTTTCGCTTGTTCCCAAAATACCATTACATGTAGTGCAAGTCTTCATCTCTGGGTGTGCTCCGAACGTTATCTCCAAAAATAGTCCTTATCCACAAAAACGGCTAAGTCCTGATCCAAAGTGTTCGCATATGTTTCCTTTCCTATCTTCCCGCGCCTTCAAATGTGCCTTATTCCTGTGCATGCATCTTTTGTGTGTCTTCTCTTTAGAAAAATATTTTGTCTCAAGCTCAACATTACCCCACACTAAAGTACATTGTCATCCTGGGAATGGGAATTCTTTCTGATGCCTCCAACAATAAAGAATAAGTAATGAAAGAATGAAATTTACTCTACAGTACGCACTCTTCTTCGACTGGAAGGATTAACTCGGATATTCAGTTTTGATTTCAGCCTCCAATGTCCGCTAGTCACTTATCACGTTCCTTGTTTGTTGAGTTGTGGAGCTCAATTACTTCAGTTTAGCATGCAATGGAAACTTGCTGGAAAATACAATAACCATCATCGGTCAAGGGGGGAACCAACATCGGTCACCTAGGACAAGCATTAGTCAGGAAGGACCGGCATCGGTTAGGGATAACCGCATCGGTTACCTATGCGAGGATGTTTTAATTAACTCTCAGAATTAGATCTATTTTTAGCATTAAATTATATCTATTGATTGTAATTGCATGGCTAAGTTCCCTAAGTCTATAAATGACTATATAAGCATAAAAGCTAGGGTTTAGAAGTAAGAAGTAAGAGATTAACAAGAATTAGAAAGAACTTGCAAAAGTCTGGTGAGAGAGAGAATTCTCGATGATGAAGTAAAAGCTTGAGGAAAGAAAGTACTGTACATCTGAGAGGTGTGGAAGATTGTAAATCTTCATTGTATATCTTGTCAAAGCTTTGGATAATAGATTGGCTTGTTTCTTAGTGGACGTAGCCCACACTGGGTGAACCACGTTAAATCTGGTGTTGATTTATGTCTCTTGGTTTGTATTTTTCTTCGGTATAATATCTAATTTTATTTGCATGTATGCTTAGATATGATATATTATTTATACAACCAAAGTGTGCTAACCCCAACAACTGGTATCAAAGTCGTGTTTGAGGGTTTTGTGTGTTGACAGGATTTACTCATAGAGGGTTTTTGATTGAGTGGGAGCTACAACAATGGCAAAAGAAAAAAATACAAGGTAGAGAAATTTGACAACCGAAATTATCAATTATGGAAGATGAAGATTGAGGATTATCTCGTATCAAAGAGATTTATATTTATCTTGTTAGATGAAAATTCTAGACCTACGAAGATGACTAATGAAGAATGGAATATTCTCGACGAGAAAGGCTTTGGGATCTATAAGATTGAGCCTACAGCATCTCGTGGCTTCCAATATTATGGTATGGCTTCTACAAAGAGAGTTAATGAAATCTCTTGCTAATTTATATGAAAAACTGTAGTGAAAAATCACAACACCCCCAAATGAGTTGTCAGATCTAATTTTCTAAGGCAGAGTCATTTGGTGTGATTCGCATAACATTGAGTGTTCCCCAAAGTGTGGGACTTTGCAAATGGGAAAACTCTTCAGAGAAGGTTGGTTCCTCTTCCTAAAATACTTTCCACAAGTTATTCTAGTGCAAGAAAGCTATTCTAATCCTAATCTAACTATCAAAGGAGACAGGGAGAGAAATAAAACAAGAAAAAACAAATCCTACACTAAAATGGTGATACACTAGAAAAGGAAAATTGTTGATCATCTAACCAGACTACCATGAAATGAAGAGAGGTGAGCAATGGAGAGGATGAACAATCGCATCACAAAGCCAAAGATCACATTCACACATTAAACGTTTCAAACCCAATAAACACGGCTCCCAAATCTGTAAATAAACATCCAAAACATGCACAGGTACCCTGCAATGAAGAGAGGCAACAAGAAATGACCAAAAAGAGAAAAGGATGGACAAATGCATCACAAAACACGTTTTTATTGCTTCAGAAGTTTACATGAACATCATTTATGAGCAAGAGGCAAAAATCTATTTACAGAGTAAGGGAGGAGGTTCAAACTCCATTTTTGACCTTGAGGAAGAAAAAGAGGGGGAGGCAGAGAGGAAAAATGAACAACTTTACAATGAGCCCCGACCCTTCTTTTATAGATTCAGCATAGAGGGAAGAAAGAGAGAGAAGTGGGAAAACTAGTTTGGAGCTCAACCACTGCCATCAATGTCTCTTACAAAATCTGCCCCCAAATCTATCTTGACTAAATCAATTTCTCGTTTAGCACCTCGAAGAAGGAGGAAACAGCAGATTAGATCAAATTCGATCTGGTTGTTGGGGCAAAAGATCATGTATTAAAGTCTTGAAGACTTTTCTCCATTTTTTTCCCACCTAACCTCTCTAAAATTAAAGTTTCAAATCTCCATGGTGTAGATGAGGCCGAGATCTTTCCAACGGTGTCAGATTTGCTAGGTCTTAAGCCCCGAGTCGAAAGATATGGCCATTTGAAATTTGGGTTGGGTTCGTATAAAATAGTGGGAAAATAGTTTGAAAAATGGGCCCTTTTTAAAGCTGGACATGTGGAGTCCCCGGCGTATGTCCGAGGGTGGCCTCTATATTTTTCTTTTGGAATGGTGCAGGGGGTCGACACGTGATTCTTCCACCACGGCCGCTTGATTTCCTTATATTTTTGGCTAAGTCCTTGCTCGGTGGGGTCATATATCTTGACCAGGGGACACGTGGCGGCCTGGCGCTTGTTTGAAAACCTTCCCTTTATTCTTCTCTAGAGTTGGCACCGTGTTGACACTTGGCACCCTCTGCTGGTCTATCTCAGTGTTTGACTATTTAACTCGACCCCTGTCCCTTTTTCAAATCTGGACACGTGGAGGCTTCGCGCTCATTTAGAAACCCGCTTAGGATTTTTCCTCTGAAGGAGCGTCGGATCGACACGTGGAAACCTCCGCAGACTCTTAGACTTTTCAACGGCCCCTTTTACCCTTTTAAACCTTGGGCTACGTGGTGAGCTCGCACTCATTTGGGTCTCTCGCTTTTGGATTTACCTTTGAAGATGCGTTTCTTGGACACGTGGTAGCCTCCGCTGTGATTCCTATACTTAGCCTTTTTAAGACTCCGCCCTACCGCCTTTGACTTTTAGCTTCGACTCGACTCTGCCTCTACTTTGTGCCCGGTATATGTGGGGCCTGTGCACACTTGTTCGAGCCTCCTTTTTTGGATTCAACTTTGGAGAAGCATCGTGCTAACATGTGGCTCTCTTAGTTGTCTCCTTCATACTTAGTCGATTTTTGGACTCTTTTTGAACTATTTTGAACCCGAAGACTTGAATCTTCGCGTTTCTTCTCTTTCTTGCTCCTGGCTTCTCTGTGACACTGCTCCTCCTTCTCTAACCCTACTATTCTATTTTTGAGCCCACCTATAACTTGTTAAATATATTTAAGACACGGATTCGCTCGATAGAGTTGTTTCTTCTCTTTCTTCTTACATAGGGTTGTTTAGTCTTTCGCAGCCCCGCCACTCCATTGTTGAGTCCTTCTGCAACTTGCTTGCAAGATTTAAATGTGATTTCTTTGGCTTCTTCTATGTGGGGTCATGGCTGATCTAATATTTTTCTCGGGGAAAAATATGGATAACAAAACCTAGTGCTTCAAATAAAGTTTATTTGATGAAGAAACTATTTAGTTCTAAGATGCATGAAGGTGGATCTGCATCTAGTCATTTGAATGATTTCTAATCTATTGTAAATCAGTTAAAATTGGTTACAATACCATTTGATGATGAGGTAAAAGCACTTTTACCCTTATGTTCTTTTCCGATAGTTGGGATAACTTGCTAATGGATGTTAGTAATACAACATCCGTTAATAATGTTTTGAAGTTTGATTATGTGGTTAGTATAATCTTGAATGAAAAAATTCACAGAAGAGTACAGAGGAGTCATCATCTGGAAATGCTTTGAATGTAGAAAGCAGGGCATGCAGTAAGGAGAGATCCAAGAGTAAGATTAATGGGAAATCAAAGTCAAGGGATAATAGATATAAATCCAAAAGTAAGGGAATTACTTGTTGGAAATGTGGAAAGAAAGGACATACAAAGAAATATTGTTGGTGTAGACACCCTAATTTCACATCTGTCCTAAATCAATTAATTCCCCTTCCTCATTTCCCACAAAAATACACTTCGAATTAATCAAATATAATTTGATTAATTATCCATTTCAAAATCCAAAAAATAACGCAATCCTCACCACATGTCATTATTCTCCATGTTTTTATCATATTGAATTAAAAATTCAAATTCAAATCCTCACCCATTCTTTGTGGTCCCCACTCACCTAAAATCCTCCACTTATGAATTAAAAATATAATTCAAATCCTCACCCATTCTTCGTGGCCCCCACTCATCTAATCTTTCCCACATTTTCAAACCACTCACCTAATCTTGCCCACATTTTCAAACCACTCACTTAATCTTGCCCACATTTTCAAACCATGATTACTTAAATTAATCTAAGTTAATCACTCCCCCAAGCTATAAATACAACCTTACCCCTCCCCTCTAAGGACATGGAGAATAAGCTTGAATGTCATATCTAATTTCTTGCATCCTTTAAGCAAAGAACATCCATTTTACCTCATCTTAATGCCCAAATAGCTTCATAATCCTTTTTCCCATCTCAAGTGCAAAGTAAGAGGTCGTTGCATTGCAAGAAGGTCTTACTCCGTCTTGAAGAAAAAAACCTACATATCACACAACTGGGATCAATCCAAGTTTCCTAGCCCATTCCGAGGTTTTCTACGGAACGTGAAGGAGGAGGTATGATTATTGGTATTTTACTTCCTGTTAGTAGTGTATTTTTCCTAGCTTACATTCTCTAAGCACGCCCGATTACTTTCGATTTGTTGCCATTAATTTCCCAATTAGTGATTTTATTTATTTTTTTAATTATTGTTCATTATTATTTCCTTTTCTATTCCTTATGGCCTTCTTTGGTTAACTTTCACGCTTTGGGTAGTGTTTTTGTTGTGTGGTGTCTTGTGGTGTATCTGCAGTTATAACAACAATGAAACTATGACGCCATCTTGTCTTTGATATCCTTAGTGCTTATTGTTTAGTTCCCGAGTTCCGATTTGGTTATTCACTCAAAATATATATAAACACATGAACTAGTCATTATTTTATCATCTTATTGTCATGGGATAACCAATCCGGAAAATGCATTTTTTTATTTACTTTTGCTAAAATAATCGCTTTGAGGAAGTTAATCATTTTTTTTCTTTTTTTTAGTCAATCATTTTGTGATCTAACTCTTTATTTCTATTTATTGTTCTTTTTAACTTCTTTGTCAAAATTTTAGCTTCTCAGGTGAAGTACAGAAGTTAGAAAATTAAAAAAACTAGCTCCCGAGATGTTTTTCTCACGTTTAAAATTTTCATTCAGAGTGCTACCGTAGCCCATCTTCCGGAAGCCATAACTTTTCTCCCGAACTCGGAATGACTTCATTTTTTTTTAACGGAAAGGTATCAAAAAGATATATGCAATAGAAAAATAATTTTTAATTTAGACTTACAGAAATTTTTTGGTTTCATTTCTTCTAACACCTATCTTTTTTTTAAAAAACAACAAAATTATAGTTTTTTTTTTTTATTTTTATTTTATTTAATGTAACAACCTTACACGTATGCTCTTTCTCACACTTCAAAAGTGATCTTGGAAATCAGAAACGTGAGGCAACCCGAGTTCTCGCAAAACAAATTTTTTTAAATTTTTTTATTTTTGCCTTACATTTCAATTTTCCACGACAACACTTCTAGGTAACGTTTTCACACTCTTCTTTAGTCGTTTTTTCTTTTTTGTGAAAATAATCATTATCACTATTTTACAACCATGATTAATTGTAATAATTATTAACATTTAAAAAATTAAAAATCTATTCAATTGTATCTGCGTATGCTCTTTTCTTGCGCCTTCGAGCGATCTGGAAAATCAGAAATGGTCACAATTTTTTAGTTTCTTGTTCTAATATTGCAGGATCATCTAGCTTTGTTTTCCAACTATCATTTCAATCATTATTTTCCTTTGTCATATTATTAATATTTGTTTGGTCGTTGGTTGTGTATGCTCTTTTCTTGCGCCTTTGAGCGATCTGGAAAATCAAAAACAACCACGATCACTTTTCTAACATTTCGTTTACAGGATAACTACTAATTTTTTTTTGTAGAACCACGTCACTAGAATATTGTCAAAAACAAAAAAAAATCCCACAAAAATACCACCATTAAAAGAAAATTGTTGAAACTAAAAAAATAAGTACGCCTGTGTATGCAATTATTTTTGCTAGTGATTTATTTCAAGTTGGAAAGAACCCGCGTTTAATCACTTTATCATTTTATTTTTACATGTAGACAAGGTGGATTTCATCACCACCAAAGCTACATCGGTGACGTGGACTTGACTACCACGCACCAACAACATTTACATCTCAGATTGCACTTTGAGACCTAGTCTCATCATAGTGTTAGGTATTTACCTCGCCCCGCTCTTCACTTACAGTGTAATGTTGTGTGTGTAGCGCATGTGAGTCACACATAAATAGCTGTAATAATGAAGCCCTGGGCATCATCCTTGTAATTATTTAGGGAGTTATAAGGACACCATACACATTCATTCCCCCATCACCTTCCACCTTTTCACAAAACCTGTTTTGGACGTGGTGATTCACTCCAAAACAAGCAAGTAAGAATTGGTGAGCCTCCTCTAGTGCTCTAAGGGTTCCCATACCAATTTTATCCCCGTATAGAATTAGGTATATTAGGACTAGGGTATATCGAGGAGGACACATCTTTTTGGAGTAATAAGAGCCTGCATCCATCATTCCACAACATACTTGTATGATTACATGAAACAATGATCATTCCTGAAGAATTTACCTCATAAGCCAAAACAATTGGATCCACATGATTGCTTGTTGTTTGAAAACAAAATAGTTTAGCATTATTTTATCATAAAACTTGGCTAATATCAATGTGTTCATTGTAAAATTTCAGACCCTAGTTGTGTTCCAAAAAATCAGTTCTCGACCAATTCAATACCAAGCAAAAACATCCAAACAATCCAACAACATAGACCAAAACATCGCACCAATTTCATTAGCTTGCTTCATCCAACAATACATCTATCATAGCTTGTCTTCGGCTATATCCAACTAATATTGAGTGACTAGCATTCACTCCCCATATTGTCAATTGTCAAAACATCCTTCATAGCTTGTTTCCAGCTATATCAAACTAATATTGGGTGACTTTTTTGAGTTCACTCATTATTCTGTCCACCATCGCATTTATCTAAATCACAATCAACACAAATCCTTTCATAACTCATTTTGAGTTATATCACAACCATATCACGATTAACCTATTCAAGTTACTCTCCTCGTCAATAGTCCAAAGCTTGTTTAATCCAAATCTACACAACGTGCAACAAATCCTCTAATAACTTGTCTCAAAGTTACATAATCATCATATTGAGATAACTTTTTTGAGTTACTCTCCTTATCATCATCACGAGCTTATTGGAGCTAAATCCAAACTAATCGGGTTCTCATTTCCTCACACCTATTCAAAATTCCTACCCACTTTTTCAAGCTTAATCGAGACACATTTCATCATCATGGTATTCACTCGCAATACAATCATGAAAATGAAAATGAAGAAGTTGCACAACTAAAACTCACCAATGAAGAACAAGAACAAGTCAATAGGGTGATAGAACAAAACAAAAATGAGTATCTATTACGTAACCTAGCCATGGGGCAAAACTACCCCTCGACTTCTGGACGAGAAAATTTAAACAAACTCATCGATAATGGTGAATCAAATTATCACAATGAAATACCAAACAATCCAAATGGTACTTTAGCCGAAGAGTTATTCACTAAAATCCAAGACCTAACAAAGAAACTTGAGGAAGCAACGACTAGAGCTGAAAGATTAAAAGACCTCAATCTAGATTCCAATACTCACGACATTTTTGATAAACCGTCCCCCGCTTCTCCATTCACACAAGAATGGAAAATTATGAAAGACACCATTCGGGACTACAAAATAATCAAAACAATTCAACTTTGAAGAATTGTGTCCTTACCCATTTGATATAGAGATATCATGATTACCATTTCCGTCATCCTTTGAAATCCCTAAGTTTGATAAATACAAAAGCAAAGGCGACCCCCATGAGCATGTCAAGTAATTTTACATGCAATGTCAGGAAGTTGCCTATCGAGACACGTACCTTTTACGATCATTTACCCGAAGTTTAGGAGGGAAAACTTTAGACTGGTTTTTCCATTTGCCCAAAGGGTCGGTCACGACATTTGCAGACTTATCAGAGAAATTTGTCAAACATTTTTCCTATAACCTAGACTCAGAAATAACCATGCTTGATCTCTGCAACACTAAGAAAAGGCCAAATGAAAATTTTCCTCCTTTTTATAACGATGGCACGGAATTGCAAGTCGATTTCCCTGCTCAATACCCAAGAGACAACTAGTTAGCATTTTTGTCCCTAATCTCAATGTCAAATTATCATTCCACATGTAAATGCATTGTTTAAATAGTTTCGAAGAAGTCATCGAAAAGGGAACATAAATTGAAAAATCCCTCATTTCTAAGGGCTTACTTAAAGCACCCTTTAGGGACCAACCTTATCGAGACACTCCTTAGAACTAGGACAAATCTAAATTCTTTAACCGGAATCGAAATATCGTCAACGATGGCATTACTAATTCTTGTCATGTCTGAAATGTCTAAAACCATCCCATCAACACATTAAAATCTAAACAACCAATCATTATCCCTAGAAAGGAAGTTCCTTCTCGGGATCGATGAAGAGAGTTCACTCCTCTCGGAGAAAGTCTATCTAGTGTCTTTCGTCATTTGGTAAATGCTAATATGATTACATATCCCATTGTTAGACCCTTCAAAGAAGGACAACCCAAACCAAATTGGTATAAGGACAACGAATATTGTGATTACCATCACATAAAAGGGCACTCCACAAATCAATGCATACAACTCTACCATTACGTCCAAGACCTGAATTGAACATGGAAGTTGAAAATACTTCGAGACAAAAGCACCTAATGAAAAACTTCACATGTTCAAAATCCATCCCTTCCCTAACCATGATAACAATTCAAAAGATAAGGGTCAATCATCAAGCAATGTTGAGTATGACTCAGTCATCTCAACCATAGATTATGACCAAGACTTAGTGGCAACTATAAAGATCAGAATTGACTGTGCGATCACCACTAGATAGAAAAAAATGTGGGTCCCTACAACAAAAAAATCTGCCACTTCATCCTCAAAGCATCACCTCCTAATCCACCATCTAATTTTCCGCAATTCCTCTCCACAACCTATGCCATCATTTAATATTGTCAAATAATTAGAGAAGATCGCGCATAAATTTCAATCATGGAACTACTTAATGCTTCTCCCACACTATAATGCATCCTTATGCAAACATTGAATAACGCTTGTGTCCCTAAGGACATCAATTCACAACAATTCCAGGATTTAATTACACATCTTACAGGTCCCAATCCTATTTTATATGTTGGTCCCACTTGACTCGCTTAATCCCAACATCGCTAATAATCATTCTTTATACATCGAGGGTTATGTAACTCATCGTAAGATCAATCGCATCTTAATCAAAAATGGATCAAGCATTAAATATTTGTTCCATGAAACTTTTACGTTGTCTAGGTTACATGAAAATGATTTACAAAACAATATCATAACCATTTATGGGTATGATAAAGGACTCGGTCCAAATGAACAAGGTCATTTAGACCGATAAATTGCACACAACATCATGGTAAACATGGTCTAGGTTTCAAGGTGTTTGATGTTGCTCCCATAATAAGTTCAAGTGACAATGATGACACAAGTTCTGATAATGACATCAGCTCTCCATGTAATCTTTTTTAGGACCTCGCTGAAACACATATTTACTTTGAACATTTATCTGTTAATGTCATCAATTTTGAGCCTACACATCCGAGTCTCATAGACCATGGCCAACCACATCATGTGGCCATGGACATGTTCCAAAATGATGAAGCCATCGAAGAATTCCTTAGAACTCGCGACCAAATCCCTACTTCCGACCATAGAAAAGGATTTGAAATCAATCTAAATGAATCAACCTATTTTGGCGAAGAGATAAAATATTCAGATCCTTCACCCTCAGAAAATTTGGATCAAAAGCACAAATAGAGGATTTCCCATAGTCAAAACCTCACCACCACCCTATCCAACAAACATGTCAACAAAAAGTTCCAACAAACACTCGCACTGATGACCTACATCAACCATTAGCATCGTTCTCTCGAAAAGGATACATCTAAAATGCTTGTAGAAGAAACAAAAGACATAAACATTGGCACCACCAAACAACCAAAAATTTACAACTTGGCATTAGTCTGTCTGACCAAGAATGCATGGAATTCACAACACTCCTTATTGTATTCCAAGATATATTTGCATGGACATATAAATACATGCAGGCTTGGACCCATCTCTTGAGTACACCATCTTGTGGTAAATCTGGGATGTAAAACCTGTAAAGCAAAAACTACGCAAAATGCATCCCCAAGTTGCATTGCTTGTCAAAGCCAAACTTGAGAGACTCTTAGAATCTGAATTTATCAAACCTATTGATTATTTGGCATGGATATCTAACATAGTTCCCGCACAAGAAAACTCTCGGCATCATAATATGCACAGACTTCCACGACATCAACAAGGCTTATCCCAAAGATGACTTTCCCTTGCCAAATATAGACATGATTGTTGATTCTATAGCAGGCCATGAAATGATCTCCTTAATGGATGGATTCTCGTTACAATCAAATACATATTGTTGAAGGGGATTAACATAAAACGGCATTTACTACACCATGGGGCACCTTCGTTATAAGGTCATGCCTTTCGGCTTAAAAATGTTGGTGCCACCTATTAATGAGCAATGACTGTCATCTTAGATGACATGTTACATGATATCATGGAAGATTATGTTGATGATATATTAGCAAAATCTAAAACACGAATAGGGCATCCAAGTGTGTTGAGATGCATTTTCGATAGATTACGCGAGTATAAGGTTCATCTTAACCCAAAGAAATGTGTGTTCAGAGTAACCTCTGGTAAATTATTAGGGTTTATTATCTCACGAAGAGGCATAGAAGTGGATCCTACCAAAGTCAAAGCCATTATGGAAATGCCTCCTCCTCAAAACCTAAAACAATTACACAGTCTTCAGGGAAAGATACAATCTATTTGGCGTTTCATATCACAGTTGGCTGACAAGTGCCATCACTTTAATCAGTTACTCAAGAAAGATGCACACTTTCACTAGAACCATGATTGCCAAGACTCTTTTGCTAAGTTAAAAGAATACCTCTCTAGTCCACCTGTTCTTATGTCACTAGTTGTCGACAAACCCATGTTGCTTTATATATCTAGCACTGAACATGCCATAGGATCTCTATTAGCACAACATAATGATCAAGCAAAGAACATGTTGTATATTACCTTAGTCGAACACTTATTGAGCACAAATTACGTTATTCCCAAATCGAAAAAGTATGCTTAAGCTAGTCACCTTTGCATTCCATAAGTTACGTCATTACTTACTTAATCACACAACTAAGTTGATTGCTAAAATTGATTCTCTCAAGTATTTTTATCCGACCCATTCTCACGGGAAGAATGTCTTAGTGAATTCGATGTCAAATTTGTTCTGCATAAAGCAATTAAAGGACAATCCCTTGCAGACCAACTTGCCGAGGCACCCCTTCCTAGCACAGAACCACTTCAATTCTCTTTTCCTGATGAAGATATTCTACACATAGACATCACGCCAGCTTGGACTCTATTTTTTTATGGATCTTGTAATCTCCATGGCTCAGGGGCTGGTATTTTGCTTATCACACCCAGTGGACATGTTATCCCCAAATCATTTCACTTAGCATTCCCATTTACCAATAATATCACAGAATATTAAGCTCTCATCGTAGATTAAATTGGTTATATCTTGGAATCTTACAGAATTAGTTATATTTGGTGATTCTTTACTTATCATCAAGCAAGTTACCGATGAATACCAAGTCAAGGATGAAAAACTTATCCCATATAAATGCATGGTGGATAGTCTTCAAAGCTATTTTCAATTAATTAGCTTTGATCAAATTCCCAAAATTCGTAATAAATCTACCGATGCTATGGCAACCATCGGATCCCTATTAGAAATTACATCTAGTCAACCCCAGGCACATTTTCTTGTCAAACATCTCTTAATGCATGCCTATGATCTTCCTGAAAACACTATGGTATGTGAGATCGTGGGTCTGAATAACCCTTGGTACCACGATCTTTATACCTTCATTCGTGATAAAACATTTCCTGCCAACATGAAACCAATGCATAAACATGCTTTAGCACAACATGCTTCTCGTTACACCATTTTAGCATAAACTCTTTATAAACAAGGATATGATGGCACCTACTCTAAATGTCTTAATCGGGAAGAATCCTTGAGTGTCTTAGCTGAAGTCCATTCTGGTATTTGTGGAGCACACACGAATGGTATCGCCTTAGCCAAGAAAATCCTGCGAGTTGGATATTATTGGCCCACCATGGAAAGTGACACATGTCATTTTGTCAAACGTTGTCAAGCATGTCAAAAGCATGGAAATCTTATCCACACACCTTCCTAGGCATTACAATCGATAACCACACCATGGCCCTTCTCTCAATGGGGACTTGACCTCATTGGTAAAATTAGACCAACATCGTCTAATGGACATAAGTTCATCATTACCGCTTATCGATTACTTCACTAAATGGGTAGAAGTTATGCCTCTCACTTATGTTACCGATATCCAAATATCAAAATTTATTTTTAATAATCTCATATGTCGATTTGTTATTCCATCCGCTCTAGTTGCAGATAATGGAAAATCATTTAAAACCAGGATGTAAAAGACCTAGCCAAACGTTTTCACATCAAATTTAAATGGTCCACTCCATACTACCCTCAAGGCAACGGTCAAGTGGAAGCAACCAATAAGACCTTAAAATCCATCATGGAAAATATTGTCAACACCCATGGACGTAATTGGCATACTCAAATTTACCCCGCTCTTTGGGCTTATTGTACATCTTACCACACGCCTACCGAAGCCACCCCATTTTCCCTTGTTTATGGTTATGAAGCCATTTTACCTATTGAGATAGAACTCCCATCCTTGAGGATCTCCCTTAAAGATATAATTGATGAGGATGAATACCGACAATCACGACTTCAAGAGCTTGAGCTTCAATGAAAAATGACTTAATGCTCTCAATCATCTTCAAGTCTATCAAAACCGACTACAACGCAGTTATCATAAAAAGGTAAGACCCAGAGAATTTGAAATTGGTGACATTGTTTTAAAACAAAATCAAAAGAATACCACTAAATAATAAGAAAAACAAGGAAAATTTGAGCCTAATTGGTTAGGACCCTATGTAATCACAACTAAATTTGGCTCACGGGGCCTATAAATTGGCCACTGAAGATGGTCAAGATCTTGATGAACTAATGAATGCAATTCATTAAAAGAAATTGTATCCTTAAGATGTTCACTATTCCGGGCAACAACATGTACAGTGTTCCTTCTATCTTACTTATCTCCAAATAATTTAAATTTATTCATCTCCACCGGTAGATATTTTCTTTATCAAAATCACATCTTCATATTTATCATCATGAGATAAGTGCTAATATAAATCCTATTAATTTTGTGAGTGTCATACTTCTTCCATTTTCAATCACTTTCATCTATGGTCATACCTAGAAGCTTACTGATGGTAATATATTCCCTTCAAATACATTCTCTCTTTCATAACAAAGCTCTAAATTTCATTACCTAGTTCGTTTGGTCATCCATCTCAGTCTTCAGTGTTGAACCTCGCGTCCTACTACTCATGTGGGGCTGATATTGGGGCGAGACGTTTCTTCCCAAATAAAACTATTATAAGAAAATCCATCAATTCAATAACTTATGAATAATTCATTGTCACATCTTTCATCCTTCATAGTCTTTAGTGTTGAGCCCACACTTCTTCTGGTAGTGTGAGACTAGGAATAGAGGAAGGTGCCCTTACTAAATCTCACGTCTTATCTTTGATGATAAACCCTTGCCTCTTACAAGTGCCATGGAGAAAAGCGTAGAGGGCCATTCTCATAAAAGCATAAAACATTGCAAAATATTCAAAAAAAATAAAACAAAACAAAAAAATACAAAAAGGGAATTCACTCACTTATATTTTACCTTTGGTGATGAGCCCTTGATTCTCACTAGTAGCATGGGGCAAGGCATAGGGAGTCATTTCAAAAATACAAAATCTTACAAAGTGCTATCAAATTATAGAATCCCTAAGAATTAATTTAGATGCCTAAGTGAAGAGATAACTATCCCTTCACCTCATATCTTACCAATCAAGTAGGCTACATAACCTGTCTAAGCCTAGCACGTGACTCATAAAGTGAAAGCTATTTTTGAAACTCTGGTTCGATCCGTTATGAAGAATGGAGTCACAATTTCCTAAAGGGATTGTTAGCATTTGTCTCTATATTCATTATCTACCTCCTACGCCCTACGTCCTTCTTGATTCTCGGTGATGAGCCCACACATCTTACTAGTTGTGTGGAGTCAAGAATGGAGTTAGACTTCTTTTCATCATATCATCACCACCATATTCTACCAATGGAAAGAGAATTTGTGTTATTCGAGCATAAGTTACCACACCTGAACACAATACATACAGATAATATCCCGGTTTATAGCCTCTCAAAAAATAAGTTTGCACTCTAGTCCATAAATTGCCAATAATAAAATGTAAAAATCAAAAAAAAAAAACTAAAAAGAGTGTAAAAATCTAAAAATCTAAAAACATTAGAAAAAAATCATCAAAAATACAAAAAATTAGAAAATCTATATATATATATATGATAAACAAAAATAAAAAATTGTAAACTATATAAAAAATCACAAAAATCTAAAATAACCAACACAATTCAACCTTTGAACTATTATCCCCAATGAATGATCCAATCACCTTATGACTACCAAATTCAAACCACTTCTCATCGCGTGAATCCTCGCTTGGGAAAATCTAGCTCTCATTGCTTCCTTGTGTAAGGACAATGACTCGATAATTTACTATGTCCTTGTACCCCTACTTGGGGCACATCCGATCAATCCTCACTGTGGAACACGTTAGGGATATGTTTATTGGTTCTTGTGTTGCATTATTAGTTATAAATTATTAATTACTTTCTTGTATCTTGATATATTACAGGGGGCATCTTGATTTTATGTATCCTGGTGTTCTCTCTAATATTCTTATGTTATCTGATTGCATGTTGTACTAGGGCATCATACTTTCTTGATGGCCTTTATCTATGCTCTCTTCCATTTGCATATCATACTGGGGCATCAAACCTTTTTGATGGCCCCTATCTATGCTATCACGCATATTACAGTCTAGTCATCCTGATCTTTTATATCATGATGCATCTGTTATGTGCTATATTAAAATTAAGATGCTTTTCGTCACGTGAGTATCTTCCTGCATGATCAACATCTTACTTTACACCCCATCCATTCACCCATACTAATACATTCCCCAGTTTGGGAATCCTACTTGATCACCATTGTAGTTTGTGAATCCTACTTGATGATCTTTCTCAAGTAGCATTCACTATCCAGTCAGCTCCTTCTCCCCACCATGATCACCATGTATTTGATCCATTCATCCTTGCTCCTCATTTTTACTCCTCTGCCACTTATCCCCATATTACCCTTCTCACCATTCATGTCCCCTCTCACCCATTTGTATTCTTTCCTTTCCCCCTTGACTTCCCACGTTTGACAATCTCACTTAATAACCCCTTCTATATGGGATCCTCGGTGGAGGTTTACTCTCTCCCTAAGATCTTCCCATTTGTAGAAGCTTCTTCACCACCCCCCTCTCATCAAACAACAATCACCACCAAACACATCTTCCCATTCCACTCTTTCGCTTCTCATTCTCGCATCATTACTCTCACCACATAGACATCCCAATTAAGGATTCCCCTCACACTCTCCGCCCTCCACTACATATATTCCTTCATCCATTCATGTTACACTATTTTGTTTCCTTTCTTTCTTGTTATCACCTCATCTCATATCATATACCACTCAGGCATTACCTCACTCTCTCTTTTCTCATCCTTCCCCAAATCCGTCTTATGTCCTCTGGTCATCCTACTTACACACTCTCGTAGTATGGAAATTTCACTTGAGGGTTCCCCTTCAGTCCATTTTGTCATACCCTATTCCCACCAACTTTATCATCATTTTTCTTCTTCTTCAGCTTGGCGATCTTACTTAACCATTCCGGCCGCATGGCAATTTTTCTTAAGACTTCCACTTAAGATTAATCTACCCTATGGCCTTCCCCCATCTTATTTCTCATGCCTCTCGTCACGATCATCTTCTTCAACCTACCATTCCACCCCTGTCCCAAATATCATCTTGTCTTTCTCCTTGCATATCATCCTTGTTGGTTAGGTGATATTACGAAACCTCTCCTAGAAATCATGACAATATTACTTAAGAGATTCTCTTAAGCATGACATGTCATCTTACACTGCCCATCACTCTACATCTCACCATCCATCTTTCCTCTTCATTCCCCATCATCACATATTTTTACCACCACTATCACCTCCTCTGCTTGGCAATCTTACTTAACCACTCACCCGGCATGGCGATCTCACTTAAGAGTCCCTCTTAAGGATGATCTGTCTCCTTGCCTTTTCCCATCACTACACACCCTTCACCCTTCACTTTTTCTCGGGATTCCCCATTATCACATCCTTTCACCTCCTTTTCGATTCTTGCAAACACCACTTCTCGCTTGACCACTTGTCATCTCTTGTTTCGCTCACTTGGCAATCTTACTTAACCACTTCCATCACATGACAATCTTATGTCAGGGTCCTCCCTACACTTAACTTATCATTGTGAACTTCTCCCCCGCCTCATTCTTCATTCACTTTATTGATCACTTCTTCCACTCTGGTATCTCCTACTACCCACTTTTCCCTCCTACTATTTTCCTTTCTCCACATATCCTCTTACAACATACATCTAATCTCTTCTACCTACAATCACGTTCTTTTCCCCCATTTTCCCCTTCTTGATCCATCATCCTTCATATCGTTTCCTCCCATTTTTTTCATGTCTTGGTTCTTCATCCTCACCTCATTCATCCTCATCACCCGCATCCTCTCCTCGCTTTCACCTAGTCCCAACTCATCCCTCCCATTTTCTTTACTCTTTCCACTTCATCTTCTCAAATTCCCCCACATTTCTACCCACACACACATTCGCCATTATTGTTAACATTCCTCTATCATTATTTCATCATCATCTTCTATTCCTGTGCTAATAATTTTAAGTGGGATTTCCCTAAAAATCATCAATCCTCATTCCGCATGACCTCATTCACTCCCTTTGACCTTCTAGAGTTTCCCTTCATTCATTCCCTCCTCTAAGCCAACCACTCATTGTAAGGGGGATTTCCCTAATGTCCCCTCATTGGCATTGCCTCTTCTATCCCCCATTCTCTTTTCTCTCCTATTCATTTCCCTTAATCCCACCCTTTCTTGTCGCTTCTTACCCATCTCTCCATCTTCTCTTTGCCCTCTTCAATATCTTTACCTTGTCTTCATCATACATCCTTTTTCTATTTTCTCATCATCCTAGTATCCTCATTTCATGCATCTCCGCATCTTTTCCAATCGATGTCATTCCTCCCCTCTTTCTTCTCTGAACATTCCTTATATTGTTCCCTTTCCACTTATTACCCCCTTTCTGTATTTCCTTCTTTCTACATCATTTTCTTTGTTATCCTCTTCTCTCTCCCACCCCTCATCTTATTTCCCTTCCCCTGTATCATCTTCTTCCCCTTTTTCCATCACGTTTCCTCCTTCCCCATCAATAACCTGGCTCTTTCAATGTTGTCCTATCTTTTTATCATACCACCCTCCACATGCATCTCCATATGGTCTGTTCCATATTCTTTGCCTTGGTCTTCCTCGCAATGACATGATTCCTTCAATATTCTCCTTGTATTCGCTCTATCTTCCTTTCCTCTCCCCTAATTTTCACATTTCTTCTGACCACTTCTCCTTTTCTCTACCACCCCTACCTTTTTGTTCATTTTGTATTTGTTTCTTCTTTTATTCTTTTTTACACTTTCCTCGCCCCTCATAGTTTCTTTTTTTTTTCTTCATTCTATTTCTTCTTTTTCCTCTTTCTATTTTCATCCATTTCACCCCTACTCCCACCTCTTTTTCTCCTTCTTATTTATCCTTTCATGTTTCCTACTTTTCTCAACTCTATCATTTCTTTCACTTTCATGCATCCCTCTTTACTATCTTTGTTGCTTCCTTCATTTTGCACATCTCTCTATTTTATCCCTTCACCCTCTACTCTATCATTTTCCTATTTTTGCCTTATTTGTCCTTCATCATTCCCTTCTTCTCCTATCATCCCTCTCCCTTATTTCTACCTCTTCCATTATTTTTTCCCCTCACCTATCTTCCTTACTCTTCTCGTAATCAACCCCAATCATATCCATTCCCTTTTCTCTTTCCCACACACCCTCACACCTAGCATTTAAGGCCGATTGAATCCTTTCTCCATTTGCATCGTGCGGTCATTCTAGTCTCTTCCACTCCATTATTGTCCTCTTCTTTACAAAATTCATTTCTCTTCTTTTCGAGAGTTATGTTTATATTCCATTCTCATCGTTGTCCTCTCGAGGGGACATCACCACATATATCCATAATCACATCTTCTCATGACATTTTTGTCTTGAAGGATACTATGACATTCGTCACTCACCACTTTCTATTCTCCCAACAAACATTCACTCTACCTTTTACTTAAGAAAAGTAGATTGAATTCTTCCCCATCCCATCTACTTTCTTTGAAAGGACACTACTTTCATAGTACCCTTCCAAAGAGGGGAAAATGTAGACACCCTAATTTCACATCTGTCCTAAATCAATTAATTACCATTCCTCATTTCTCACAAAAATACACTTTGATGATTAATTATCCATTTCAAAATCTAAAAAATAACCCAATCCTCACCACATGTCATTATTCTCCATGTTTTTCTACTATTGAATTAAAAATTCAAATTCAAATCCTCACCCATTCTTCATGGTCCCCACTCACCTAAAATCCTTCACTTATGAATTAAAAATATAATTCAAATCCTCACCCATTATTCATGGCCCCCACTCATCTAATCTTGCCCACATTTTCAAACCATGATTACTTAAATTACTCTAAGTTAATCACTCCCAGGCTATAAATACAACATTACCCCTCCCCTCTAAGGACACGGAGAATAAGCTTGAATTTCATATCTAAGTTCTTGCATCCTTTGAGCAAAGAACATCCTTTTACCTCGTCCTAATGCCCAAATAGCCTCATAATCCTTTTTCCCATCTGGTGCAAAGTAAGAGGATCATTGTTGCAGGAAGGTCTTACTCCGTCTTGAAGAAAAGCACCTACATATCATCACACAATCGGGGCTGAATCCAAGTTTCTAGCCCATTCGAGGTTTTCTATGGAACGCGAAGGAGGAGGTATGATTATTAGTATTTTACTTCCTTGTGAGTATTCTATTTTTCCTAACTTATAGTTGGTCAAAGATAAAGAGAACCAACAACAGAAAAAGGTAAAGAAGAAAATATTGCTACATCAGAGGTAATGCAAGATGCTCTTATTCTTTCTTTAGATAATAGAATTGAATCATGGGTTTTAGATTCAGGAGATTCTTTCCATGCAACCCCTAATAAGGGTTATTTCAAGAATTATGTCGAGGTAATTTTGGGCATATTTATTTGGGTAATGATGAACCTTGCAGTATTATTGGTAAAGGGGAATTTCATCTAAAATTGCATAATGGAAATACATGGGTATTGAAATATGTGAGGCATGTGCCAAGCCTCAAGAGGAATCTTATTTCTGTAGGGAAACTAGGTGAATCTAGTTGCATGGTTACTTTTACATAAGACTCTTGGAAAGTCACCAAGGGTGCTTTTGTTTGTGGCAAGAGGTAAGAAGGTAGGGACGTTATATTTTTACCTATATTACTAAGTCATTTTCTACATTATGTACTTGATTCAAATGCATGCATATGGCATAATCGGTTGGGTCATATGAGTCAAAAAGGAATGTAGATCTTAAAGGCTAAGGGTAAGTTATTAGCTTTGAAGGATTTGAGATCTTGATTTTTTGTGAGCATTGTATCTTTGGAAAAAAAAAAAGTGAGATTTCTTAAAGTTGGGGCAACTAAGAAGGAGCAGAAATTGGAGCTTGTTCACTCGGATGTGTGGGGACCATTTAGGTTAGCTTCTCATGGAGGATCCTATTATTATGTTACTTTCATTGATGATGCTACAAGAAAGGTATGGGTTTATTTTATTAAACGTAAATCTGATGTTTTTGAGACTTTTAAAATATGGAAATCCCTTAATGAGAATGAATCAAATTCTAAGTTAAAGTGCCTTAGATCTGACAATGGTGGTGAATACTATAGCAAGGCTTTCAATGATTATTTTTCGGTGAATGAGATACGTAGAGAAAGAATGGTTCTAAGAACACCACAAGAGAATGGTGTTGCAGAAAGAATGAACATGACAATCATGGAACGTGCTAGAAGTATGAGGATACATTCTAGATTACCATTACAGTTTTAGGGCGAAGCGGTCGATTCAATGGTTTATTTGATTAACCAGTGGGCCTTCAATTTCACTATATGGAGGAGTACCGAGAGGAAGCTTGGATCGGAAAAGAGGTAGATCTTTTTTTTCTTAAAGTTTTTAGTTCATAAGCTTTTATGCATGTTGATAAGGAAAATAGGAAAAAGTTGGATGCAAAATCGAAGAGATGCACTTTCATTGGTTATGGATCTGGTGATTTCAGTTTTTGTTTTTGGGATTTAGAGAATTCTAAAATTATTAGGAGTCGTGATGTTGAATGGAATGAAAATAGAATGTACAGAGGATCAAATTTTGGTACCCAAGGATGAACCAATTGAGAAGTTTGTGAATGAAAATGAACTCTCGGATTCAAAATAATTACTAAAAAATACACAAGAACGGTGTCGATGAACCGGTGTCGGTTGACCCCTAACCTGCACGGTTAGAGAAGATCAAACTAGTATCGGTTAGTAGAAGATCCAAACTGGCATCGGTTAGCAAAAGGTGTATATCATATCATATTTGGATAGGATTATGTCCAGGAGGTCAGATTAAGCCTCAGGTACCCCAAACTCTTGTGAGAAGGTCATAAAGGATAAGTAAACCTCCAGAAATATTTACACCTTCTCTATTTTATTTATTATTGTGATAATAGTGAACTAGAGAGCTTTGAATAAGCAATGCGGGATAATACCCATGTCTAGTGAGAGCATGGCATGGATGAGAGAGGTGGACTCCTTGAAGCAGAAGCAGACTTGGATTTGATTAAGTTTCCATCGGGTAAGAGAACATTGCAGAACAAGTGGGTTTATAGGATCAAGGAAGAAGAGGGTGGATAGAAAAGATCAAGGCAAGGCATGTAGTAAAGGGATTTGCATAGAAAGTAAGTATTGACTTTGGTGAAATATTTTCTCCTGTTATTAAGATGACTTCTATTCATTTTTGTATTGAGCTTAGTTGTAGTAGAAGACTTGCATTTAGAGCAAATAGATGTGAAGATGACTTTTCTTCATAGTGATTTGAATGAAGAAATTTATACGCATCAACCGCTTGGGTATGAAGTCAAAGGTAAGGAGAAATTAGTGTGTAGGTTGAAAAATAATCTATATGGGATCAAGCAAGCTCCAAGGAAATGGTACATGAGGTTTGATAGTTTTATGCATGAGCATGGTTACTTGAGATGTGAATCTGACCATTGTGTTTATTTCAAGAAGCTTGAAAATGGGAGCTATATTATTTTGTTATTGTATGTGGATGATATGCTTATTGCAGGATCTAGTATGTAGGACATTGGTGAGCTTAAGAGAAATCTAGCTCACACATTTGCTATGAAGGATTTAGGAGATGCAAAAAGAATCCTTGGCATGCAAATACATAAAGAGACAAGAAAAATAAGAAATTGTATTTGTCTCAGGAGGATTATATCTACAAGGTGTTAGAAAGGTTCAATATGCAAAATGCAAAACCTATTAGCACACCTATGGTTGGACACTTCAAATTGAGCAAAGATCAGTGTCCATCATCACATGAGGAGGTCAAATACATGACATGAGTGCCATATGCTTCAGTATTTGGGAGTCTCATGTATGTATGGTTTGTACAAGACCAGACATTGCACAGGAAGTGGGAGTGGTGAGTAGATATATGGCCAATCCAAGTAAAGAGAATTGGAAAGTAGTCCAATGGATACTCAGGTATTTGAAAGGGACATCTAGCATGCAATTATGCTATGGAGGTTCAGATATTTCATTATGTGGCTATGTTGATTCGGATATGGCTGGAGATCTGGATGGTAGAAGGAGCACTACTGGATATATTTTCACAGTAGGTGGAACAACAATTAGCTAGATTTCAAGATTACAAAAGGTTGTGGCTTTGTCTACTACAGAGGCAGAGTATGTTGCAGCTATAGAGGCTAACAAAGAGATGATATGGATGGGTAGGTTCATGGAAGAGTTGGGAAAGGAGCAAGGTGATTGTAAATTGTTTAGTGATGACAATGAGTGTAATTCATTTGGCAAATAACTCGCCATTTCATTCGAGAATGAAACACATTCAATTGAGGTATCACTTCATACGGAAAGTATTGGAGGATGGACAGTTGAATATGGAAAAGATTCATATGAGCAAGAACCCTGTGGATATGCTAACAAAGCCATTAGCGAAGGAGAAGTTGGAGCTACACTCCACTTCTATTGGTCTTTGAGTTTGAGAGTTGAAGAGGAAGAAACAAAGCTAAGGATCCAAGAATGATGTTGTATAGGTATGGTGTAGTAATTAATCTCCAAGTGGTAGATTGTTGAGTTATGGAGCTCAATTACTTCATTTTAGCATGTAATAGAAACTTGCTGGAAAATATAATAACCATCATTGGTCAAGGGGAACGGCATCGGTCACCCAGATTAGGCATCGGAGAAGGAAGGGTAGCATCGAGCATTTGTTACCTGTGTGAGGATGTTTTAATTAACTCTCGGGAATTAGATCTATTGTTAGCATTAAAATATATTTATTGATTGAAATTGCATGGCTAAGTTCCTAAGTCTATAAATGACTATATAAGCATAAAAGCTAGGGTTTAGAAGTAAGAAGTAAGAGATGAACAAGAATTAGAAAGAACTTCAAAAGTTGGTGAGGGAGAGAATTTTTGGTGATGAAGAAAAAGTTTGAGGAAAGAAAGTATTGTACACATCCGAGAGGTGTGGAAGATTGTAAATATTCATTATATATCTTGTCAAACCTTTGGATAATAGATTAGCTTATTTCTTGGTGGACGTAGCCCACACTACGTGAACCACGTTAAATCTGGTGTTGATTTATGTCTCTTGGTTTGTATATTTCTTTTTGGTATAATATCTACTTTTATTTGCATGTATGCTTAGATTTGATATATTGTTTTGTACAACCAAAGGTACTAACCCCAACATTGTTTTTCTCTAGAATTTTTGTGGCTATGGCATCCAATGTGTCATGTGTGATCTTATCTTTCTCATTTTGTAGCACCAGACAACATTGGCTATACTGATAAGCATTCCTTCCATGAGATCCATCTTCTACACTATGAGTTTCCCAATCTCATCAATTTTATCCTTGTGCAGATCCTGGCCGTAAGGTCCTCGCACTTTTTTCTTTACAGTGCCAACCTTTTTGTGGGCCCATGTGTTTCATCTTTCATTTCCTTCAGAACTTCATTGTCCTCTACTATAGTTCTAATCCTTATTATGGCTTTTGGCGCCGCACATAAATTGAGAGCTTGGTCGGCTTTCTTCAGCTCATCTTTCAAGGTTTGGAGCAAAGCCTCGTAATTTGAAACTTTTCTAACAATAGTGGCCCTTGCTCTTGTTGCTTCTTGTTCTAAAAATATTTTGGTGTGGGAATTTGAATTGGTCTTTCATCTAATACCAAATTGACCAAAGTATGCAAATAATGCATAACAAAAGGAAATTTTTAGGAACCTGAGATTCTAGATGAGACCTTGTTTTAAGAATGTGATCACCAAGCTCCTCTCCATGCTAATGAAGGTTTGATTTTTTTCCTCTTCTCGTTCCTTCTCTTATTTTAAGAGTGTTATCTTTGTAGTCTTATCCTTGTTATCTTCAAGTAGCACTTGAATGGTGGCATCCTTATCAATGTTCCTCTGCACCACCTTAGCAGATACCTTGACCAAGGCATTGTTGACCTGCTCATCAAACATTATAGTAGGTTTTATCATCATGTTCCTACTTTGTGGTGCCTTCTTCACTCTGCACGAGACACAGGACTCTTTACACACATCAAAATCTAGTTCATCCATATGAGTCTGCATGGACCAGGATAATTTCTTCCTTGTGTATGTAGTATCCATATCTGGATCCATCAGCTCCCACCCATATAACTCTTTTGGCCCAGTGCTTTGAAAATGGGCATGGATAATTTTTCTCATGTCTTCAACATATCCCATATTAGGGACAACATATTCTTCACTTGTCCTCTCTCTTTTTGTCCTTGGCCCCTTAGGAACTTGGGCACCGGGTTTGAAGTTGGCCCTTCTCCTTCTTGAGTAGTAATGGGTGCATTGGGTGGCTTGCCCATAGCTTCCTTTACTTATTTCACCCCTTCCTCATCATTTCTCATCTCCTCATCCTAGGGATCTTATGCATCCTCAGGTTAAACCTAGGGTTCTGGCATGCTCTGCCTTGACTCCTCATCTTTGTTATCTTTAAGCTTTAGCTTTCTTCTCTTCTTTTTCTTAGGTGTTTCTTTTTTAGGGGAGAGTCGAGGTGACCTTTGTAAAGGTTAGGATATCCATGCACCTTGGGTTCTGAGTTCTTCTAAACACCCTCTTGAACTAGCATTCCTCATGGATTGTGCTTACGTTTAAGTCTTCCTCATCTCCTTACTATTGTGGGGAGTATCTATGTGCTCACTTTCTTCTTTTTCAGTGGGCTACCTCTCGCCTCTGTGGTCTAAGCCTCCACTATCCTCATTGAGTTCTCCTTCCTCATCTTCCTCTAAGGTCAAGGTAGGCTTTGGAGCTGCCACATTTTCAACTATATGCTTGCCTTTAGGTGGGCTTGGGAGCATGAACTCATTCTCCACATATTTTCCCTTTTCCATCCTAGGCTTAAGTTAGAGATAGATAAGCGTGGCCCCACTATCCCCAATAGCCAAACTTACTGGCTTCATACTTATGACATCAGAAATAAGCCTCTCAATGTAGGCAGATCAACCTAGATAAACATAAGTTTTTCTTAAGGTATGGTAGTCATAGTCTACCTTGTCTGCATTGCATTGTAGCTTAATCGGCGTATGTTGATAAACCTATGTATCTTGCTTCTGGAAGAATCGGTTGTGAATACATATGGTAGTTTTCATAAGGACTCCATGTCCCATCCTTCATTATGAACCGTGTGACGTAAAAATGTTGATATGCCGTGAATTACATGTCTTTACCACCACTGAGGGTAGCTCCTTTGGAATATGCCATTTCTCCTCGAAGGCCACACGAAGTCGGTCATACCATAACTCTGCCCCTTTGCTTGAACGGACCACTCATTGATCCTTCACATAGATACTTTTCAAACCTCTCTCTGTGAGGTAATTCTTTTCCACGAGGTATTCTCAGATTTTGCTTTTTGGCCCATTGGGCACCCCAATTTCTACAAATACAAGTGATAATAGGATAACGTCAAAAATTATCTTCTCACATGTGAATGCTTCCTCAACAATTGTATCTGCTATGTATCCTGCTAAGTTGTAAACTTTTCCTTGTGAAATATTCTTAGTAACGTGTAGCCACATGGTGTTCACTTGTGACCACCTTTCTGATCATTCAATTTGGTGAGTAAATGTGTGTTGCTTTGTATCACAGGTACTTCCTCACTTGTAAATATCCATCCTGTGGACCCTTTGTATATCCCAACTCCTTACTTGGTGGCCATAGCTACCTTATTAGTTAGATCACTGCTAACCTCTGTCCTTGTGCCCTTTAATCCTATCAATGTAGCAATTAAGGGTGTTTTGATCCTCACCCATCGCAAAGTAGAAGAAGTCCCCATAGACTCTGATCATTAGCCATCGGTATAGATTCTCTAGTTTTCCAAAGCATGAGAGTTCAAATAGAGTGTGCACACCCCTACCTTCTTCAGTAACTTCTCTCCAACATCATCATACATTGGCATGTCATCAATCGTTCACTTGTTGGTCTTTCTATTCAACAATGCATCCAATTCCTCTTTGTTCTCGATAGTGTGATGTTTGTAGTCACACACCTTGCACTATGGATATAGGAATCCCAATCCCATCTTATAATTACTTCTTCTAGATACTACATTTCTGAAAAATTGCTCCTGGAGCATCCTCGACCTAAATTTCTACCTTCTTTTTCCCTTTTATTCCTGCTCCATATGCTTTCCTTGGTGTCATGATAAGATAAAGTTGCTCCTTTTTCCTCTGACGAGCAAGCAATGCCTCGTGCCCTAGATCCAAACCGCACCTCGGTGCTTTATTTCTTCTCTCTACATGCTTATGCTTCACTTAAACCCTTCTCAAATGGGTGACAAAATTTTGTGCAAAATCTGCTCTCCTTTTCTGGTTTCACAACTCTTTGCACCTCAACATGTTTCATTCGATTTATTTACAAGTAGCTCGCTTGAATACTTGTGATCGCAAAGGTAGAAATGAACCCGCATCATGTCTTTATATAGAGTTGGGAAAAGTTAACACATTTATTTCTCCTTTACCTACCATTGATCCTCTCATTAATTGACCATTTTACTAATTTCCACGTGATACACCTAAGCACCATAGCTATAACCTTCTAATGCGCCTTCCTACCTTTTGGCTATAGACCTCCTTTTACGTGCTTCCATGCACTGAAGTACCTCACCACTATGCCTTCCTCTAGTAGTTTTTACGGCCACAACTTACCTCACGTTATCTTAGTGCATTCATTCATTTCTAGTTATTGTCTTATTTAGGAGAAATTTTCTTTCTAGCAGCACCTTTCCATACTATTTGCACTTTTTAACAAGAGAAATCACCTGTAATAGTATTTTCTTATGTGTACCCATTTTTGAATGATAACCACCCCACACCAAAGGTATATGTAGTCCTCTACGCATAAAAATATTTCATATTGTAATCATCTTCAGCATACAAATGTGCTTATTACAAAAACATTGAACTAAATTGACAAGGATAGAAACAAAGAAGGAAAACATTAAAGGAAATATGAATAAGGAAATCTATACTAAATGGTAATATTTCCTTATTACAAACACCAATAATGCTTATTTATATTAGAACTTCATCCTACTCCCGTTGAAAGCTTGGTAGGCAACCGTGTTCCATCAAGTGCCTCTAACTGGAAATTTCCTGATTCAAGTATGTGAGTGATAACATACGGTCCCAACCAATGCACCTTAAGCTTTCTTGGGTGGCAGAAACTTTGAATCATAAAGAAGCACCATCTTCCCAACCTCAAACTTCTTTTCCTTGATATGTTTTTTTCATTCCATGCCTTTTGTCTAGCCTTTTCTTGCTTCTAACTCCAACGTGTTATGGCACGCCTCTCATCAAACTATATTAATTTGTCAATTCTTTCTTCCAATGCTTTCTCATCAACTAGACTCCAATGCATGTAATACGCAAAGAAGGTAACATAAATTCTATGGGAATAATTTTTATGTGCCAAACACCAACTTAAAGGGTGTGGCCTTATTTAACCTTTTTTAGGTTGTTTTATATGCCCAAGAGTATAACAGAAACTTTATCATCCCAATCTTCCTTCCAAAAACATAATAAATTTTTGTCAAGTCTGGCTCAATATCTTATTGAAGGCCTCAATAGTACCCCATTTTCTTGAGGGTGATAGGGTGTGGTCTTGTGGTGCACGACCATAAATTCATCCAATAATATCTTGATTATCTCATTCAAGAAATGTGTGCCCTATCACTTGTCAGACTCAATGGACATTCATACCTAGTAAGAATATTTTCCCATATGAACTTGTTGTTGAAGTTGCTTTATGTAATCCTTTTTAGGTGTTGCTTCTACCCACCTTGTAAGATAATATGTACATGTGATGGTGTATTGTGATCCAATTCTACACACAGGTGGGAAATAGGACCCACAAAGTCTATTTCCCATTTTTCAAACGGCTCTACACTAGTAATAGGCCTTAAAGGCATTTCATCTCTTTACCCAGGTTTTCTGAGGCACTGATAGTGATCACACACCTTACAATACTCCTTGCAATCCTTGTACAAGGTTTCCCACCATAAACCAAGAGTAGAATTTACACGTGGTGGCATCACTGCGCATAGTGTCCACTTGCAATACCACCATGAGCCTCTTCCATGATTTTCATGTGATCATGCTCCAGTACACACCAGCACAATACTTCATCTCATCCTAGTTTGTATAAGTCACCTGTGATCACTAGGAAAGGTGCAGATGAATTGCAAGTTTTTTGTTTTCCAAGGCTTTCATTCCTTCCAAGCAGCGTCATACTGTGCGTAAAAGACAGCAATATCATCCAATTCTGAGGGCACGTAGTTTAACCTATAAAACTATGCATCTAACATTATATCTTCAATTGTCTTTGCATCCTCTCCTGATTGAATTCTTGATGAGTGATCTGGACCATAATTACTTTTTCTAGCTTTACCATGACTGTAAAATCAAACTCTTGGAATAATAGAACCCATCGGCATATGTGCCCCTTGTAAAACAAACTTATTTACCAATTATTTCAATTCCATGTGATCTGTATAGAACACAAAAGGTGTTGCTAGCAAGTACTTTCTAAACTTATGCAGCACATAGATCATTGACAAGGCCTCGCATTCTGTAGTTATATAATTTTTTTCTGTAAGAGTCAACTTTCTACTAGCAAAACAGATAGGATGATCTATAATACCTTCTCTAGGTTGAGCTAATACTACGCTAGTGGCCATACTAGATGTGTCGATATGTACGTGAAAAGTTTGGTTCCATGAGGGAAATCGTATAATAAGCGTTGTAGTAAGCCTCTCCTTCAATGCTTCAAATGCACGTTGTTGCGGTTCTCCCCAATAGAATGTCCCTTTTCTTTTAATAACTCCTTTAATGACATGACAATCTTAGCATATCCTTTGATAAATTTTTTGTAATACCCTGTGTGGCCCAAGAATCCATGCACCTCACTTTGACTAGTAGGTTCCTCCAGGCCTAAGATAACTGCAACCTTGGTTAATCTACTAACAAACCCTCCTTATAGATGATATGCCCTAGCAGAGTTCCAAAAGGTGTAGAAAATATGCACTTCTTGATGTTTAAAGAGATGCTTAACTGTCTGCACCTCTCAAACATTAATCGCAAATTATCACAATGATCCTTGACAAGCCCATATATTGTCTAATCATCCAAGTAAACCTGCAATAATTTGTGAATAAAATCCTAGAATGCTTGAACCACAATGCGTGAAAATACTACAGGTGCATTCTTTAGTCCAAAGGGCATCACCGTGTATGCAAAACTTCCCCATTCAGTGGTGAAAGTTGTCTTCTCTTGATCCTCCTTTGTAATTCTTACCTGATGATATCCAAAGAATCCATCTGTAAAAGATTAAATTTCACACCCTGCAACACCTTCTAATATTTCCTTGGTGAAAGGTGTAGGAAAAGGATCAATCACACATGCAACATCCATCTCCTGTAGTCCACACAACTCTTAATCGACCATCTTTCTTTATCTTTGATTACCATGGGGCTAACCCACTCTAATTCTTCTAGGGACTTAATGATGCAAAATTTCAACATCTTGTCAATTTCTTCTTTAAATTTTACACGCAGGTTAGGGTTCATCATGTAAGGTCTCTTCCTAACTCGGGCACACACCTTCCTTTAACTTAATCTTCATATCGCCTAAAGACTCGTGCACTTCCTTTAACTCATGGTAGACCCTAGGAAATAAGTCTGGAAATCACGTAGTAACTCAATTATCTTAGCCACTTCAGAATCAAACCAATAATCTCCAATTATGGCCTCCTTAGGTTCAGATACGTGTCAATGTTCACTTTCTTGGTCTTCATAGGTTCATGATAGGCACGCACCTTCTTATCCACATTGTCTAAAACCTCACGTGTACCCTCTGAATGTTCTATGTCCAAATTTTCTACTTCTTCATCATCCACTATGTAGACCATCTTTCCTTTCTCCTTCTCAAGGCAAGCACGCTCAAGTAGTTCGGCATCTGTCTCATCTACTTCATCAAAATGTGCTCCTAGGTCTATCTCACCAAATAACTCCTGAATGAGTTCTTCAACCTTTGTCACTGTCTCCCATAGTCAATCACTCCATAACTCGTAATGCCTCTTTCATTGGAGGTTTAGTGGAGAAGTAGTCAAAAGTTTGGATCATTCCTGTAGTCAAGTCTTGCCAATTTCTGTTCTCCTATTTAGTTCCACATAAACATATCAGTGCATGCACGCAAAGCCTCACAAGGTGAAATAAAGTTTGTGCACCCACAATGAAGGTGGTAAAGCTTCCTACCCCTCTATCAGAGTCTCTCACATTGCTGAATGTGGTGTTGAACAAGATGATTACCATGATATGTGCATATTTGAGTAGGTGCATTGCTCCTGAGAAATCGGGTTGTTAGAGAAATTCTCACTTCATTCCATTCTATGAGATTATCCATGTGAACCATCCACCAACATGTTGTTGTCTCACATAGGGTATACACTAAAATATTTCTTTTTTCCACTTGATCCTTCCACTGTTCTTCGATGGCACACAGGAATACCTCGGGGTCTTCTTCGCCAGTGTATCGGGGTACAAGGTTGTTACTCATCCTCCTAATACATCAAGGTCTTCCTCCTCACGTAGATGCACTTCATACTTCATGCCCAACCATCTCATAGGTGTCATATGCCCAATTATCACAAGCAATACTTGTAGTATCACTAATAGGATTGTGCATCATCCCACTAGAGGATTCCTTCCTTAGATGACTTAAGTACTTCCAAATCTCGAATGGCGCGCACATAAATTCTATTCAGGTCTTCCTCACTCAAAGGTTCAACATAAGGTGTAGGTTTCCCATTTATCAAAGGGATAATAACTCATTCTTCCTTATTCTCAAAACTTATATACCATTTGTTGAACTATATATCAACATTATTTGCATAACACTAAGGGCACCTAAGTATAGCTAGGAAGTTGTGTACTTCTGCAAGTGCTAGAACCTCACAAAGTCCCCAATGAACTTGGCCCCTTGTATAGTAATGGATGAATCCTTTAAAACCCCTATTATGGTGGCCTTAGTTCAATTCACCATAAATAGTAGATTAGAGAGATGGTTGTAATGGAGGTCTTTCCATCTGCACCCATACATCTAAAGTAAGCACATTAACTTTGTGCCTGTTTCAATCAATATATTGCTCAAAATCCACTCATCCACAACAACATTTAGGGTGATCTCCTTGTCATAATCCAAGCTATGAGGGGTGAGATTAGCATGCAGGATCTTCTGTCCATTCTCAATACTGTGCGTGGAGTGTTTCCCTTTAACAAATTCCCTAGTAATGGAATAATATTCTCCTGGCACAACATCTTGCATACCTCTTTTAGATCATCAACATCTGACTAGACCATCTCTGTTGCCTTCTTTTGTTCTAACTTCCATGACTATTCCTTTAAACATTTATTTCACCCTAAATATTTATGAGCACCTCTATGGTTTCTAATAAACCTCCTTCTGATGTGTAGGATCTGGGTATCTTGCATGTAAAACCTCCTCCCTAGTAAAGGTAGGATTTTGTTGCAACGCTTCTTCTCCGTGGTGCACGTGTAGTAATTTTCATAGGTATTACATCGCTCGGTGCCAACTTTCGCATCCATTGGTTTTCTATAGCACGTTGTATTCCAACCATCCCTATGCCATTTTTCTCATGTTTATATTACTTGCTAAGATGCTCATATAAGTCTAGGCACTCCTCATAGTTATGATTCTTCCCATAAAAAGAACAAGTAATATTCTGAGGACATTCGCACTGCTTGTAGTGGTCGGGGAGATCTACACGTATAACATGTTCCATGAGGAAACTCACCTCATCCACCACCACAACCTCATCCCCTAAATCTACCACGGTATCCTCGACCTCTACCATGATATCCTTCAAAGCACCCTTTGTTCTAATCGTAGCACCCTTGAGTGTGATCATGATCATGGTGCTCAATTTTACCTTTAGAGTTATCTGATACTCCTGTCTTTTGTACACCAATATCAATGGCATCATGGATCTGATCAATCAACCTCGTATTCTTCTCTATTATGAGTCATTGACCGAAAAATCTTACAAGAATAAGATACATTCTTCCTTATAGCGTGTTTTAACAATGGGCAATAGGCATCATGATCTAAATGACATATCTCACAGTTTAGCAACAATGAACATACTAACCTGTGGGGAAAACTATCCTTAGTGTGCCCCTCTACTTCATAATCTATACACCAAATCCTAATACATATCTCGTGTGCTACATTGGCCAATAGTTTCACCAACTGCTATGTCATGACTATAATCTAAGCTTCTAAGGATGGGATCACTCCAATGTTTATACATTCGATCGCCTCTCAAAGATGCAATGTTGCTTCAAGCACTTCACATGGATTTGTATATGTCTTATGTGATAGAGCCCTCCTAAAAGGTGTGATCAAGTCTCCTGTGAACCATTGTGCATGCTGGCTTGAATGGATATCATACGAAATTTTAGACAAAAATGTTTTAAAATGGGCATCATAGTCCCGAACACATTCGGTAGTTCCCTACTTAATATCCTTGAGTGTGCTTATACTCTTCTGCTCGAACTTAGGGATATAAAATTCCTTAAGGAAAGCATCTCGTAATGTTGTATAATCTACGCAAGTCTGATCAAGGTCAAACTTCCTATACCAATTGTGTGTACATCCCTACAACTATTTACAAACCGACTTTCCTTACGCTCAAAAAGTCATGATCCCTTTCGCGTGCCACAAGTATCTCACACTTATGCACATGCTCAATAGCATTTGATATTATCTTATACTCTAGAAGACGAAGTGACATATCCATGTAAATATTCTAGGGTTAGTGAGGACCATACCCACTAGATCCATAACCTCTTGTGTTATCTCTACCTCCAGACCCACCAAATCCATAATAACTAGAGCCATTTATGCCCCCTAACCCTCCACCCGTAGTAGGAAGTGAACCAAAGGATGTACTGTCATGTGTCCCAATAGTGGTACTAAATTGAACTCCTACAGTTTGTGAGGTGGTAGTATTCATAGAGGTGAGTCAAAATTATATGCACACGAGTTCTGCGGCCGACGACGAGCCTAAAAGGTACCTCCAAATAACAAGGAAGACATCCTGACGGCCATAAATGTACTTGTTATTTGATTCACTCCTCGCTACTCTAGTGCCTAAACTAGCTTGTTGACTAGTGGTTGTACTAGAAAATGGAAAACCACACGCAAGGTCTAGGTCGTGAGGTAGATTCGGATGCATGCCAATAATAGACACGAAATTTGGGTCACACTCCCTTGGTCCCCTTCAATCAATTAACGTAATATATTTAATTAATCATGACCCCTTCATCCTATATTAATATTCATCCTCACATTATTAATTAATTTAATTAAGTTAATTTCACCCTCACACCTCCACCTCATCATTACACCTCACTTTGGACCCATTCCAAGTGCTTTTAACTCCCAATGACTAAGTCGTCACTCTCAAGACTGAGTCATCACTCCCAAAGGTGTCGAGTCACCACTTAACCTAATTAACTAAGACATCTTCCTAAACCTAATTAGACTTTTTGTATGACCTTCATGCCTTCTCTCATGTGAACTCCACTTCCCTACATGGATTCAACAAAAATCATGCCAAAAATAGTAAAGATCTACCTATTTTTGGTAAACCTAGACTTTCCCACCTTAACCGACATCGGTTATCCTCAACCTATGCCACTCACCTAACCACCATCGTTTACCTTATATACACTTTCACAACCCTTTTACAGTTGGTCATTCGATTTTGGAGCCCGATTGCATTCAAGCACAAATCTTCAAGCCCCCCGCATCTAGATGATGAACACACATAACCACAAAGGTGCAAGAAAAGCAATCGTTTGCCCATCCGAGAGCATTGGAATATTCACATGAACACTCTGGGAGTATTGTCGTGAACTGAGCACAAAATTTCTTCATGGATCAACTATTGTCCTCCTCCACCTCTCAAGATCTCTGTAGGACAGCAAGTAGGTATTATGATCCTAATCATTTTACTTATTCCTTTTGTAGATATCTAGTTTCTTTCAAGTAGTTTATTTTCCTTTGTTGCCTTTACATCACCTTCCTCCCGCCAACCCACTATTCAACCATCCCAAGCCTTTTCACCATTCTAAACCTCTTTCTTAGTATCCCTAAGTCTTCTCAGCCATATTACAACCCAAACCATACTACTCTCACTCTTTGTGCAATCACAAAGAGCCTAAAAACTTTTGTTTAATAATTTACTATCAAATTGCCCTTACCAACGCGTTAGTCACCTTAACCGTCGTCAGTCTCTCCTCTCACCGACATCGGACACTGCATCGATATCACCACTATGTTTTCTATTAACCTTCACCAAATTTCCCCTAACATCACCTAAACTCCATCCAGACCTTACTAGACACCTTTGTGACCTTACCTAACACCCATGTGACCTATCCCAACTAGAAACATACCTTGTCTAATGCTATATTAGCTTATATTTTAATACTTTTCTTAATCTAGTTTGTTGATAACGTTTTGAGATATCTAAATCAAATCGTGCCTAAATCAGGTCATGCCTAGTGTTCCCAACGTCCCATCAACTACACACCGATGGTTTATGATATTGTCCCACTGTTAGTTGTGTGTCCCATGCCACTTCTAGACATGATACCTAAACCTTACGTATTTACACCTAGTCCAAAAATTCCTCCAAACACAAGAATGGTCTGTAGCCATAGATGTCCCAAACAAGAAATTACATCTCCTGGGTGCAGATCGGTTACTTCCCCTGATACCAACTGGGTTAGCAATAATTGTTTCTTGATTTAGAAAACCAAGTGTCATGGTTTGGTCACTAGGTGGGTTTAGATGCGTACTGATGGCTCTTCTTTCTCCATGCAATGAACTCTCATCAAAAGCTGAAGGGGTCTCTCTCCCACATTTTCCAAAAGGGGGTAACACATTATTCTACTCAAGTTCCACGTCCTCTGCATGAACCTCAACTCCTTCCCGTAATGTTTGGCTTCATAGATCCATCAGACTTGTAACCTCGCGGTGTCTAGTAATCTTCCTTTCACGCACTTCACCATACTTGAGTCATCTTTCTTCCCTCTCTTTTTCTACTATAATGTCTGCCATCTTCCTCCACCCTAGCTTCCTCACCCAATGCTCAAAGAAGCTTAGCCGGTCATGGGAAATGCCTCTAAACTTAGGGTAATGACCAAGATCTTCATAGCCAAAGGAATAGCACACAAAAATGATCCTCTGGGCTCCCTCAGAAACTCAAACTCAGTAACCTCTAGGCAAGAATATGTAGAAATGGCGTATTCCAAAGTATAACTAGTTAGGACTCCTTTCCACCAAAGTGATCAACAACATGCGTCCAAGTCAGATCTACATCCTGCAACCTCTGATAGTCATCTTGGGTCCATACGCACGATCTATAGTACCATCTCGATCTAGATGCATATGTTGAAAGCCATTCATATAGTTCTATTAGAAAACAACAAAAGAATGTCTCATATAACTCATGGTATAGGTTCTCTTCTACCCATCTACATGCATCGAACTCAAGTCCAATGTTGAATCTTTGAGAAAACTCATCCTCCATGCTCTTGAACCATACCTCAACATTCTCCAAGGTCAGATTCTCGATCATCACACATCATAGGGACCAAGATGCATGCCCTTCCTCACAACAACTTTGAAAAGAGGTCCCAAAGAATAGAACTAAGATGTAGTCATTTTACGCCCTTAGAATGAAGGTTAAATCCTATGCATGTCAAAGATATCACCCAACCGGCATTAAGCACTCACCCGAGGCATACATGGGCACCGAGCCCCTCCTTTATGTGATTTGTGTAAGAATACATCATCTATGATAGATACTTAAGTGCAAAAGAATGGAAAAGAACCATGTGTTCATTCTAAAATCCTAGGATGAGTTATCATATCAATGCATCCATAAAAGAGAAGTATCTAACAGAATACATAATTGATTCATAACACAAAGGAAATGCACTAGGATTTATGCTCATGAACACATATATATTTTAGAATGGGACCTTATATTCATGTTAATATGTTTAATAACCACATTACATTTGCTTAAGGCCATAACAGACCCATATAATAATGCAGAGCAAGGTCATGCATCAAAAACTAAACTACGCCTTCATATTACAAGGATAAACATAGACCCATCCCTCTAAATATTCCATCACTCCTATATTTCCTCTAATCCCAACCCATAGAATCCTCCATTATGTTTCTTCATAGCTTCACCTATCTTCCACCACCATCGCTAGTGCTTTCTACTACCTGAGCATCTATATATATATATATATATATATATTTAGCCTTCCTTCTTGACATGCCTTCGAGGTAACATATCGGTTGCCAAGTGTCCAAGTGGTCCTCCCATGGAGCATTCCTCCTTTTATCCAAGCTCTCCACTCTTTGCAATGATTTCTTTTTGGATCCTACCATCGCATGCGTGGAATATTCCATTCTTGATGTCAGGCTGGCACCTTATCCACTCCACATGATAGATGGGTCACGCTTTCCTTGTGTGTTTCTGGACTCCAAATATGGCTAAGTCCCAAAACTTGTCTTGTCTTACGCACACGTGTTGTGTGTTATTCTAAACCCTGCTAAAACCCTACCCTACGTGCCTTCAACCCACGTACCCTTCTTCAAAAATTCCCCAAGCGCCTTCTTGTACTCAATCAATATTGGGGCCCAACATCACCCCACACTACGCTTGTTCTCCATCCTCGAAACACTTCTCTTTAATGAATAAAGAATGGCAGGCCTTGAATAGTTGGAAAAATAATAAAGGGATGAAGAATTGGGAGAAAGAATGAAATAATGGGGAACTTGCAAGAGAACGATGCTTATTTTTAAAGGAGGAGGGGGAAATCCTTCCTATCTATGACTCTAGCTTTTCCCAAGCATCAACCTCGCTGCTGTGCTGCACACAGAGGTCTCCGACTAGGGTGCTCACCTCCTCAAAACTTAGTTCCTCCCCTTTGGTACTCATTGTCTCAACAATAATTTCAGCTACTTTCTCAAATCATCAAGCGCATCCATTCCACGGGTTATCTGAGGGTATAGTTCCTTTAGCCAAATTTTGATCGAGCCTCGCAAGGTCTTGATAGCTTCTAACTTCTTTTCTACCTCGGCTAGGATTTTATCTCTTTTTTCCTATTCCCCTTATTCTTTTCTTGAAACTCCTTGAGTTCTATTTCATGTGTGGTGACCAGGATGCTTGCCACTCTATCTCTATTAGCGTAGTTTTCATATGCACTTCAGAATTGTACATGATGGCCTTTACCTTTGCAAGGAGTTTAGTATATCGAGCAACAATCTCGACAACCTTCAACTTTTCTTCCTTTTCTTGGTGCACCAATGCCTCTTCGTAGTCTCTAAGGCAAGTGGTCACCTTTCCATCGTGAGGATGTAGGTCAAGTCCTCCAGACACTACAAGGTTGATTCATATTTCTACTCGGGCAGCGCTAGGTCAAGATGCTTTAAAACAATAACACCTGTAATCATTTCAATTTTCTTGTGTAGCTCACACACCCTTGCTTTCTCCTCTTTCATTTCACGCCTTAATTTTGCGCTGATAAGATCTTCTTGCTTTAAGTCCTTTCTCTTCTCAACGAGCTCCTTCTTTTTCTTCTCCAATTCCTCCTCCAGGAATCTTACCCTATCATTTCTTCCAAACAGTCTAGCCTCAACCTCCATTGAAACTTTGTTGAGTGCATTGTAGACCTACTCATCTGACAATTGTTGAGAATTTACCAAGGGATTAACTCCTTTTGTCTCTAGCACCTTCATCAACACTCCTTGACTTACTTTGAACTCAGGTTCATCCACGTGGGACTCAAATGCCCAAGATAACATCTTTCTGGTTTGGGGATATGCGCCTTCTTCATCAAATGAAGTCATAGCCAAGATTTTTTTTGTTGGTATGGTGCTTTGGAAGCACACACGTAGCACCTTGCTTAGATCATTGATGTATCCCATTCCTTTCCCTTGTGCTACCACTACGCCCTTCCCACCTATTCACGTAGCCTTTGGGAAGCTTACCACCAAATTGGGATTCCCACCCATGCTGCCATATTCTTTCCCAATGCTTTCTTCTTCTATTTCCTTCAAAATTTCATCTACACTCCACTCCAACTCTGCTCCACCAAATCCTTAATGATGCCCACCACTTCTCTCTCCGTAGATTTTTCCACTTGTTCTGGGTGAGGCTTGGGGTTCCTTGATTTTTGGTTCTTACTTCTTCGCTCACCTCATCGCCTTGATCCTCTGCTTCCTCCTCATCATTATTCTCTTCATCTTCCTCCTCCTCGAGTCATGCACATTATATACTGGATGGTCTTGACCTTCCTCGGGCTCATCATCATCCATGTCACCTATGCAGCAGCCTCTAAGCTTTTGGTTTCTCCGAGTCTGCCTCTTCGCTAACACCTTTGCTTCTTCCTAATCGTAATTCCTAGTATAGGAGATTCTTATTTCTCCTTTTCCTTAATAGGTGACATATTCCTTGGTGATTATTCATGTGTGAGGGATTTTCATGCTCGGTGCCTCTTCTTCTAGGGTCTTCACCTTGACTGGGGACTTCTTTCTATGTGCATAAGTGCTAGACTTTGTGATTACTTCTAACGCACTAACCGATCAGATTGTAGTTTTCACACTTGGTGCCTTCTTCTCTTGCACCTCTTCTCTTTCCCTTTTCTTTAGCGCAGCCTTTTTCCAACCTATGGGGTCTTCTAGAATGGAGACATCACTCTCTAGATAGGTGCCTTTCTCAAACTTAGGCCTTATGCGTAGATATACCCTTGTTGCATCCCTTCCGAAATCGACAACATTATCAACTTCATCATTTATACTTCATGGGAGACATACTTCTCCATGTATGCATGCTTCTTAGGGTATACGAGATTTCGGTGCAGCTCGCAGTGGTATTGGTCCACCTCACTAAGGTCGAACCTTAGCCTTTTGGCCTCCTTGAATCGGTTGACCCTTGCTTGGAAGTATTGCGTAGTGAAGGAGAAGGGTAGCTTGCACCATGGGCTCTTAGTCCCATTTGTCAATGTAAACCTGCCAATGTAGAAATGTTGATAAACTACAAACTCTTCTTCTCCATCCATGAGCATGGGCAACTACTTTGGGATCCTCCACTCTACCTTGAATGCATCACGCATTCATTTGTACCACTTCTCTAGGTGCACCTTGTGAGCGACCATCATGGTTTCATAAGTATACTTCTCAAATATTTTCACAAGCAAAGGGTTCTCTTTTAGATACTCCCAAATGAACTTTTTTGGCCCATCTAGTACTCCAATATCCAAGAATACGATGGTGAGGAGGACATTTCCAAATAAGATCTTTTCTCCTTCCTGCATGTTGCTTATGATTTCATCCGCAATAAAGGTGGATAAGTTATAGATGGTCCCTTCTAAGATTTTCGGCATACATTCAACCATGCCTTGTTCACTTGTATCCATATTTCTTGATCATTAAGCTTGGTGACCAAGTGCACGGCCATCCTCATAACAGGGTCTAGAATTTCTATGATGTCAAAGTACCGCGAACCCTTTTTGTAGTCATAAGTTGCTATTGTTTCCTTGATGGCCTCCTTATCACTCAAATTGTCATCTATGGATTCTCCTTCACAATTCAGGCCAGTGAATTTGGATATCAACTATGGTGTTATGCACATCTTGTGGCCTGCAAAGTAGAAATGGTCTTCATGTATACGTGACATCAACCACTGATATAACCACTCGAGCTTTCCAAAATAAGGCAACTCATACAGTTGCAATAGCCCTGCCTTTTCTAGCTTTACCTTCACCTTGTCACTATATATTGGCATTCCATCTGGTGTCCTCTTGTTAGTTGGATGAACCAGCTCCAGCGCCATTTCTTTCTCTGTAGTGCTCGTGTGATGGTTGTAATCACTCATGGTCATCTGTCTCAAGTGCGATACCCACTCGTTTCCTAGCAACACTCCATCTGGGTACTACATTTATACATACCATTCCTCATTGGAGCTAGTGACAGTAGAGACTTATTTTCTTTTCCCTTTCCCTTCTATTTCTTTAGTGAAACATCACCTTCTTTGGTGTCATTCTTCTTTCGGTTTAAAATTTAAAACTCCTTGCTCTTCTCTACTACTCTGCTCAATCTCGAAACTCAACTCCTAGAAGAAATCCTTCTATCTTTGTGCCCTAGTTGTCAAACCCTAACTAGGAAAACCCTTCCACAAGATAGTGCACTTCAAACAACCTTTTCTCACACCCATGTACTCCTTCCTCTTGGTTTGTAGATTTACTATGGTCATGCACTTAAATTCGTAGGATTATTTTTCCTTCATACAAATCTCTCTGGATGCCCTAGTTCACAAGAGTGCTTCAACTTCATAATAGCAAGGTAAAATAATGACTTACCCGACCTCATATTCATATTTTTTTCTCATCTCCAGGAATAAATTTTATACCACCTACCAACATACTTAACATTAAATGTGGCTTTTTCCATAGGAGCATTAAGCGCCCTTACCCAAGCACCCAATCTGCGTGAAAAACTTTCCACAACCTTTCGATGTGTAAAAAATCAATCTGACTGAAGACTCTTATGTGCATGTCTATAGCACTGAAGGCACTTCTTCTATCCTTTACCTGATTTTTGCCCTCGCCTACCTCATGTTGTTCCTACGTTCTTCATCCTTTGTACATGGTCTTTGTTACATAACCTTCTTGACACCACAATTCATTATCCACCATTTCCCCATGCGCTTTCTCAATCTTACCGCTTCCTTCTGCTGGACCACTCAACTTTTACTAATGGCTTATATGTTTCTTTACAATACTCCACCCCACAATAAAATAGATACGATAAATCTCTCTGCATATATAACCTTAGAAAAAAAATAAAGTGGTTACTAGACGCACAAGGCACAAAATGAAATAAAAAGAAAGGAACAAACAATGAGAAAGGGAAACACAAGAAAATAAATAGAATAAAGGGAAATCCTAAGCTAACTGGCAATACTGCCTTATTTACAAACACCAAGAAGACTTATTTATAGTAGGGCTTCAGCCTACTCCCATTGAAATGACCTGGCAATCTCGTCCCATCTAGCACTTATAACTAGAAAGTGCCTGAATTAAGGATGTATGAGATGATGTAAGGTCCTAGCCAATGGAATTTCAACTTCCTCGGATGGCGCAGAAACTTGGAATCATATAACAACACCATCTACCCAACCTCAAACTCCTTATTTTTTTATATGACGATCATGTCATACTTTTGTCTTGCCTTTTTTGTCTTCTAACCTCATCTAGCAAGTGATCACATTTCATCTAACTGCGTCAACTTATCAATCCTCTCTTCCTACACTTATTCGTCATCCAAACCTCCCGCACACGCTATACACTGTGATGTAATATGAATTCAACCGAAAAAATAGCTTCCACACCAAACACCAATTGAAATGGTGTGGCCTTGTTCAACCTCTTGTAGGTTGTCATGTATGCCCATAGAATGGCTGATACTTTTCATCCCAATATTGTCTTCCGACGTCAAATATTTTGGTCAACGTATGACTTAGTATTTTTTAAATGCCTCAGTAGTTCCATTCACTTAAGGGTGATAAGGTGTAGTCTTGTGATGGGCCACCATAAATTCTACTAATGAATCTTGACCATTTCATTGAGGAAATGTGTACCTCTATCACTTGTTAAGCTTAAAGGACAACCATACATGTTGATTATGTTCTCCCATAAAAATCTAGCAGTTGTCACTGAGTGCAATCCTTCATAGGCATTGCCTCTACCCATCTTGTCAGGTAATCAGTGCAAGTAATGATATACCGTGAACCAGTCCTTCGTGCAATTGGAAAAATTGGCCCTACAAATTCAATTGCCCATTTTTCAAATGCTTCAGCATTGGCTATTTGTCACAAGTGCATCTCATCCCTCTTTCTAGGTTTTCAAGGCCCTAGCAATGGTCACAAGCCTTGTAAAACTCAATACAATCCTGGTAAATGGTTTCCCACCAAAGTCGTGCTAGTAGAATCTTTACGTGGTAGCATTTCTGTATAGTGTCCTCCGTAATCCCACCATACACTTCTTTTATAATGTCCACACACTCATGTTCTAATACACATCGATGCAAAACTTTATCACATTCTAATTTATACAGATCTCCACTAATCGGCATGTAGGGTGCGGCTCATTACCTACTAATCGCTTCCTCTCAGAGCCTTCATCTTGTTTGGTGCCACACCATTTTTTAAGAATTATGTGATATCTTCCAAGTCTGAGTTCACGATTGCAACCTAAAAAGTTACGTATCTGGCTTAGTATCCTCAATGCTTTGCGCATGTCCTCCCTTGAGTTAACCCTTGATAAGTGGTCGGGTCTTGAATTGTTTTTTCTGGTTTTACAACCACCGTGAACTCAAACTCTTGGAATAATAGGACCCAATGACATATATGCCCCTACAAAAACAGGCTTGTTCACCAAGTATTTCAACACCATGTGGTTTGTGTAGAATATAAAGGGTGTTGCTAATAAGTATTGTTTGAACTTATGCAGTGTGTAGATCATTGACAATGCCTCCTCACGCTCAGTAGTTGTGTAATTCTATTCTACCTAGTGTCAACTTCCTACTTGCAAAACACAAGGGGTGATCAACAATCCCCTCACTAGGTTGTGCTAGTACTACTCCCATGGTTATTCTTGAGGCATCAACATGCACATGGAAAGGCTTATCCCAAGAAGGAAAACATAGTATGGGCGCAAAGTGATAAGCCTCTCCTTCAAAGTGTCAAATGCCTTTTGTTGCGCCTCTCCCCAATGAAAGGCACTCTTGTGTTTTAGCAATTCCTCCAAGGGTGCAGCAATCTTGGCATACCCCTTGATGAATTTCTATAGTACCATGTATCTCCAAGGAATCTGCACACTGCGCTTTGACTAGTAGGCTCCCTTAATCCCATAATAACTATAACTTTGTGGGATCCACTAGTAAGCCTTCCTTATATATAATATGTCCTAACAGGTTTCAAATAGAGTAGCAAAGACACATTTCTTAATGTTGAGGGATATCCTTAATTGCCGACATCTCTCAAACATCAGCCTCAAATTGTCACAATGGTCTTTTACCAACCCATATACTGATCCATTCATCCAGGTAAACTTGAAGAAATTTATGGATGAAGTCCTGAAATGCTTGTACCATGATGCGCGAGAACATAGCTAGGCACATTCTTCAATCCAAAAGGCATAACCATGTAGGAAAAACTTCCCCATTCAGTGGTGAAATTTTTCTTTCTTTGGTCTTCCTTTGTAATCCTAACTTAGTGATACCTTGAGAACCCATCCGTGAAAGAGTATACTTTGCGCCCAACCACTCCCTCCATAATTTCTTCAGTAAAGGGGGTTAGGAAAGGATCGATGACACATACTGCATTTAGGTCCCTGTAGTCCACACAGATCCTTATTCTCCCATCCTTCTTGATATTGATGACCATTGGGCTTATCCATTCTGATTCTTCCATAGCCTTAATGATACTAGATGTTATCATCTTGTTTATTTCTTCCTTGACCCGTACACGTAAATTTAGATTCATCGATAAGGCCTCTTCCGGATTAGGTGCACACCTTCCTTCAACTTGATCTTCATCTCCCCAAGGAATGGTGGATGCCTTTGAGTTCATGGTACCCGAGGAATAAATCTTGAACTCGTGCAACAGATCAATGACCTTTGAAACTTTCTTTTCACCAATAATACCCAATGATAGCTTCCTTAGGTTATGTCTCTATTCCAATGTTAACCTTCTTTGTTTTTAAGGGCTCATGGTAAGCATGTGCTTGCTCATCAGCGCTATCTATGACTTCGCATGTACCTTCAGAATGGTTAGCATCCAAATTTTCCATCTCTTCACCATCTACTACATAGACCATTTTTCCTTTTTCCTTTTCCATGCACACGCACTCAAGTTGTACTTACTCGATTCTTCTTCATTGAGGTGCGTCTCCAAATAAGGCTCACCCAACAACTCCAGTAGCCTATCTTCTACCATAGCACTATCTCCCATCGTAAGGTGCTTGATTACTTATAATGCCTTATCCACTGATGGCTTTGTACTCATATACTGAAATCTTGAATGAGATCAACCGCCAACTCTGCCAATTACTTGTTTGACGGTGCATCTCCGAATGAATATATCATGTGTGTGCATAGCCTTGTAAGTTGGAATATAACTTATGCACCCATAACAAAGGTGGTAACGCTTCTGCTTCCCATCTAGGACTTTTCACACGCTTGGACATGAAGTGAGGCGGTCTCTTTACCATGGTAGTCTTGGATGATAGTGGACACATTGCTCTTGGAGAACCTTATTGAAAATGTGACTCTTACCTCATGTCATTCTAGGAGGTTCTCCCGATGAGTAGCCCACCAACGCACTACAGTTCAGAGCAAGTTATAACTAAGCATTCATCTTCTCTCGTCCTCATTCCTCCACTGAGCCTCCATTTCTCATAAGAAAACTTCTTGGGATATGCTCCTCCATAATAACTTGGTAAATTCTTCCTCCGGGTGCTTGACTAAGCACGCCATTACCCTTATTACATGACCCCCTCAAATGTCACCCAATCAACTCATAAGTCCCATACATCCAATCGTCACATGTCATGCTAGTGGTATCACTCAAGGACTGAGCATCTTCAAACTGGATAACTCCCTCTGTGGGATGAATTATCTCAGGGTCTCTAATGGAGCGCACATAAATCTTGTCAAGTACTTCTTCTCCCAGGGGCTCAGTATAAGGTGTTGACTTCCCATCAGTCAAGGGGATGATGACCCATTCTTCCTTGTTCTCAAAACTAATATATCCCTTGTTAAACTACAGGTCAACATTGTTCTTGTAACACCATGGGTGCCCAAGAAATGTTGGAAAGTTGTCTACCTTGGTGAGCGCCAAGACTTCAAAATCTCCAATGAACTTGGCCCCTTGAATGGTGATAATTACATCCTTCAAGACTCCAATGGGCATTGCCTTTGTTTTTTTTTCCATATACAACACATTCGAAGATGGTTGTAATGTGGGCCTTCCCATTTGATGTCAAGCATCTAAAGTGAGAACATTGACCTCCACTCCTATGTCGATGAGGATATTGCTTAGAAGCCACCCATCAACAACTGCATTTAATGTAATCTCCTTATCATAGTCAAGGCTATGAGGAGGAAGGTTTGCATGCAAAACCTACCTTTCGCACTCTACTCCGATGTGTGGTACCTTCTCTTATAGCCATTCTCCTAACAAGGGAATAATATTCTCTTTCCTTAACATCCTACATACTTCTTTGACTTCATCTAAGTCCTCCTTTGGAGCCTCGACATTCTTCCTCTACTCTAATTACTTTGACTGCTCCTTAGACATTGGATCTCCCCTTACAAACTCTGAATCAAATCCATAGTCTCTTGATACCCTCCTTCGATGAGTAGGGTCCAAATATTTTCCATGTACCACTTCCTCTCTTGAAACCATTGTCCTTTGTCTCAAGCATCTCCTTGGCTTTACGCAAAGCCTCTACTCGCGTTGTCACCAATACAATTTCTAGTCTCGACTCACACACCACTATTGGCATCCACCGAGGATTAGCCTTTTCATACTCACCATCCCAACACCTTTGTATTTAAGTGTTGTTGGCTCATGTGTTTAAAAATTCAGGGCACTCCTCATACTTATGTTTTTTCCCCACCATGAGCATTTTAATAGGTCAGGACACTCACACTTATAATGCTCTGTCAATCCAAAATTGTAATAGGTTCTTCACAAGAACTCACTTCTTCCTCCACCGCGATTACGTGCAGCCATGAAATCCTCCACAAAACCTCTTCTATGTGCTCCTCCATCTCGCATGCCCTTCATAACAACGATCATCATCCATGAAACTACTTGCAAGACTAGTATGGCACACACAAAGATCAATAACATCATGAATTTGGTTAATCATTCTAAAATCCTTAGTATCATGGGTCGTTGAGGTACAAATCTTACAATAGTAAGAAGCATTCTTGCGGATTGCGCATTGTAGTAGAGGACACATATTTGCATAATGATCCCCATGGTAAATCTCACAGTCTACCATCATCGCACGTACCGACCTCCGAGGGAAACTATCAATTGCATGCCCTTCCACTTCACAGTCTATACACCAAAGCCCACTATGAACCTCATGTGATGAGTTTTCAGACATCTTCATCAACTGCTTGGCCATTACAGCAATTTGAGCCTCTAGGAAAGGGCTAACACCATTATCAATGCTCTCAACAACCTCAGAGCATGTAAGGTAGCTTCCAAGGCCTCGTGTGGGTCTATGAAAGTATTATTGTGTGTGAGCCCTCCTAAATGGTGTTATCAATCCTTTAATAAACCATTGAGCATGTTGAGAAGGGTGAATGTCATAGGATAGTTTTGACAACAGATTCTTGAAATGCGCACCGTACTCCCGCACACTTTGTCAAAATCTTCAATGAGGTCCCACACCCTATTATTATAGCATTTGAGCAGATCATTCTTGACAACATGTTGCCCCTTAGCTTGGTTGACAATCAACTGGTTGTCACCAAAGATGTGCAAGTTCTTTATTCCTCTCTTGATTGACCAATGCAATCCTTGTATCAAAGCTTCATATTCGAAATGTTATTAGAGCATGCAAACTGAAATCTAAAAGCTGAATAATACTTAACTCCTTGAGGGAAACAAGCATAGCTCCCCCTCCTACACCTTGTCTACTCCTTGACCCATCAAAAACAACTAGCATACCTCATTGTCATCCTTGTGGTCTCGGCTTGGGATGCTAGAATAGGCTGATTTTCTTCATGCATGCAATAGACTCCTAACTCAGATTCTTCTATTTCTTGATAAGGATCAAAAGCATGTACCTTGTTCGCCCATTCATCAAGAGTTAGATCCGGGATACTTCCAACTTTGGTATCGCCTTCATCATTGCTTGGATAATCTTCTTAATCAAATGTTGAACAATTGGTATTGATTTGGCTTGGAGTGTAAGGCTCAATGTGAAAGTTTGCAATAGGTTTAGATCTAATTATGGCTTTAGTTCCATATCTTGTCCTGAACAACATGTGTGACCAATCAGCAGACAAGTAGCCTCCAATCTTGGCTGTGAAATCCCTTGACAAACATAGGGCAAAGAGTGGTGGAAGGTCTATTACTGAGACATTTGTAAAACAACAATGTTGCGGCAGGCATGCAAGGTAAGACTCAAGTTTTTTATCACTCCAACTATTGTTACTGTTGTCCCATCCAATTGCACTACCCCTTTGGATATGGTTTCATACTGGAGCCCCAACTGATCAGCTATTTGCTTGGGCATTACAAAACTACTTGCCCCGGAATCAATCATGCAATTATGTACTAATTGATTCCCAATGATCAATGAAACATAGAATGGAGGGGGCTTCAACATTTTACCTTGCTTTGTCCTCCATGATTTCCCTCATGGGTAGCATTTGTGAGCACCTTCTCTTGCATTTGGACTTGCTGATTTGAAGTTGACCTAGTCTTTTCATGGCAGCTTGTAACAAATCTCTTTAACCTAAGATAGATAGTGATTCCACATTGATATGTTCACATTTGTCTTCTTCATCCGATCAATGATGTTGAATGGAGATGAAGCATCTCTCTCTTGTCCCCTTGGCCTCGCACATTCATTCCTTACACATGGGCAGCAGAATCGATGGTATTTGAGTTGGCTTAGGAGCTATTTTGGGTAGTCCTTGTGTGTTTGGGATTGAATTTTGTTTGCCAATAGTTTGTGGAGTGATAGAAGATTGAGGATTGCTTGGGGCTAATGGCTGTTCTTCACCCAAATTTCTCCTCTTTGACCTTGTGTTGGTTGCAACACTTTGGGAAACCATTTGATTCATGCCACAAAAATCTTCTTCGCCGCCATTTTACAAGTGTGGTATCATTTGGAGCTGACTGATATTGGAATGTTCCTTGACTACCTTCATCCTCCACATCAGTTTTTGTCACCATTAGTGCTTGATTCAAGGCATCGTTGAAGCACATGGATTGGTTATGAGGTTCATTGCATGGGAAACACCAATCATACTCTTGAGCTATATTGTTTTGTACCGGCACTAATGCTTTAGAGGTAGATGTAGCATTGGGATTATAGGGCTGAAATTTTCTATTGGCAGGAGGCCTTGCTTGATTTAGATTTGCAGCTGGATTGGGTGGTCTTTGGGGTTGATATGGCTGCCTGTTAGGCTAAGCTTGAGGCTGGAAGGGAGGTCTTAAACCTTGGGCTTGTTGCCTCTTGAGTGTAACCAACTCATTACCTAAATTTTGTAGTTGCTTCATGACTTCTTGAAGTTCACTTGAGGCACTAGAAGATGAATGAAGAAGCTTCACTTGAATTTGATTTCTAGGAGTGGGAATAGGAGCTAAATTAGACATTTGATTAGTGTTTGGGCTCTCTAGACTTGGAAACATGGCATTGAGGCTCAGGAGCTAGCTTGCTAGCTTGAATCAAACAATTTTCAGCTCTAATAGCAATGTTATAAGCAATGGGGATAGTTGTGCCTCCCATTGATTGAATTAACATAGAAATATCAGAATTTAAAGCTTTAAGGTAGAAAAGGAAGGCACCTTCTAACTATTGGCCTAACTACGCCACATCGGAATTCTCTCCTAAGTCCTTTGAAATCTGAATTAAAATCAGCCACCGCTCATTGGGAGCTCTCTTGATGGTTGTCAACTACTCCAAAAGGGACAAGTTGTCTCCTTTTCCCCAAAAACTCATGAGGGCTCATGGATTGAGGGCTATACATAACCTGAGGCAAGATGAACCCAACTTTCCCTTTGAATGAATAATGCGTTTTGACAAGACTTAACTCATTGATCTCGACACAAGACTCCAATATCCGACAATCCAAAAAGCTTATCCCTTTGAATGCATTGAAGATGGCTTTTTGAAATTGACATAGAACTTACATCTCATTGATCTCATGGATTTGAAAGACACAAATGTTGAGAGCAATATCCTTGAACATGATCACCTTCTTGGAGAGTAAATACTCAAACAACACTTCTTTTCTCCAAAGTGAAAGTTTTTATGTCAGCAATTCTTCTTCCCGGTACTCATGTAGATCCTTTCCCCAAGTGTGGGACTTGTAAAATGGGAAAGGAATCTCCAGATTAGAGGTCTGGTTCCTCAACTCCTCCGATCAGATTTATCACTTACAAGTTTGCAGAGGTTTATATTCCTCAAAATCCTACTCTAAATTCCAAAGGACAGAGATAGAGAATGCAAAAACTAAAACTAATGCTAATAAGGTGATGCACCAAAGGAGTGGTGAGCATTTTTTTTTCAGATTGACACAAATCATAAAATGCAACAAAACATCATGCACAAACCGATGAATGTAATGAAAGATCGAAAAGCAAAGTCAAACAACACAAGCAGAGATTAAAACTCATTCACAGAGTCAGCAGCTTCTGATTGTTATTTTAACATCAAAATACACTTGCATTACAACACCCGAGAGGAAAAATAGGTTGCAGTCTTGAAAAAAGGTCTGATATTCCACCAAATCACTTCCAAGGTGAAAAAGGGAGCCTGCTATACACAAAAAATGTTCAACACTTTGAAAATGAGCCAAATCTGGCTTTTACAGTGCAAAAGGACGAGCCCAGGAGAGAGAAACATGGGAAAACATGGAAGGGATTCAACCATTGACCAAAATGCAATCAAAACAGCATGGGCATCCTTATAGACCCATCCCCTGACATTTTTAGCCATGCTGGGAGAGAATGCGAGCCATTCTTCATTAAAAAAATGGTGGTTCAAACGTCATTTCGTCCATGACCACGTGCTGCGAGGTGTTTTTCAATTTTTCTCTCCAAACTCCATCAAAATGCAAAAATGACCCTAGAATCTTGTAGAGAATTTCACCATCTTTCCATTGATATAAAGAACGTGAAAAACTGAGCTCTGGATCGAAAGATATGGCCATTTGAAGTTTTAGGGCAAAACAGGGCCAAATCGGGTTGGCAAGGGCAAAAATTGAATTTTTCACCTTTTTTGCATTTGGGAAAATTTCCCAAAAATCCCCATGCTCCACCTTTCCAGGTGCCATGTGGCATGATTTTTATTGGGCGTGGGCCCATCCTGCTCCATTTTCTTGTTTTTCCCTTTGGAAAATTTTTTCCAAAAATCCCCCGGCCGATGAGTTGAGGACACGTGGCATGTGCGCCGATTGGGCGCGGGCTTTCCTTTAAATTTTTTCCATGGGCCGCTTTGACCATTTTTGACCTGAACACATGGCAAAACCCCATTGGATGTGGGTTTGCCCCTTCAAATTTTTCATGTGGGCTTTTTCTTGAATTTTTGGCGCCACCTGGACACGTGGCGAGATTCCATTGGCTCGCATTTTGGGGGCGGGCTTTTCCTTTGAAAATTTCCTTTGTTTTTTCCTTTGGGAAAATTTCCCAAATTTCTCCCCCCCCCGCCAGTCCGAGACACGTGGTGGCATATCATTGGTCATGGGCCCTCCACAAACATTTTTACTTTTGTGCCAACACTTTGGGAAAAATCCCAATTTCCCCCCCGCTCCCAGCCTTTCCGACCCCTGGGGACACGTGTCGAAACATGATTGATTGATCGGGGGGGCAAGCAATGGGCCAAAACTCTTCTTTTGAAATTTGGTGAAACACTTGCCAAAATCCAACTTCTCTCCCCCCTCCAAACTCCCACGCCACAGACACGTGGCACAATATGATTGGGCGCGGACCTTCCTTCCAAAATTTTCCATGCGCCAACACTTAGCCAAATTTTTCAAATTTCTCCCCTGGACACGTGGCATCATCTGATTCATCGGCTGGGCCTCATGGGGAAAATCTTTCCTTTTGAAATTTTTCCAAAACACTTGGTAAAAACCAAGTTTTCCTCCGACCCCCGCCACTTCCTGGACACGCATGGCATCTCATTCGCGGGCCTTTCAGGGAAAATTTCCCACAAAAACTCCACCGAGCCATAACTTCAAAAATACATGGAGTTAGGAGGAAAACTTTACCTTTCTGGAAAGCTGAGAGAGAGCTCTATCCAATGGTGTCATTTCCAAAAAGTTTTGAGTGCCTAAAAAAAAAAAATTATGTCTGAGGCACAAGAGAGGGAAGAATGAAAGGAGTTAGCCACAAAATGAGCAAGGGGCACATTTTGGATAACAATTTTGGTGACTCAGAGGGGTCATCTACCTGCTGGATGAAGTTACCAGTTGCCTGAAGCAATCCATTGGGCATGGAGTCATCAAATTCTCTATTTGATACCCCAACTGACTAGAACACTGCAAGGAGGAAGATGGAATATCACCTGATGGAGCAAGGCCTGCAAACACATTCCAGGAACAACAAGCTTGTGCCAAAGCACTTAGGGAAAAAAACTAACCTACAACAAAACAATGTGCACAAGCACTTGGAGGAATGGAAACCTAAGCTAATATGTACAAGGTGGAGAATTTCCTTTAATAGCAATGCTTTAGATGGATTCCATTGACTAGAATCTGCAGTTCTCGCCATCCAATGAAGACAATTCGAAAGCATTGTTGTCCTTACACTTTGTGACCATGTATGGGCCACTCCAAATGGCATCAAATTTTGAATGCCTTCCGGTTTTGCTCTATCTGCATCCCATTTTAACACTAGATCTCCAACTTGGAAGGATCTATTCTTGGCCTTTCTATCAAAGGTCTTCTTTATCAAAGCCTGATCCTTCTCCATTGCTTGGGATGCCTGATTTTGATTTCTCGAGCTCCATCAATTCTGCATATCTAACTTCCATGGGCTCAAACTCCAACAACTCCAACTATTTCATGAGTTCCAATGTTGGCAACTCAAGTGACATGGGCAAAATTGCCTCTCTCCCATAAACAAGCTTAAATGGAGAGTTACCTGTAGATCTCTTGGGAGTTATCCTATCAGCCCATAAGGCTGATTTCAACTTAGTATGCCAAGACCTCTGATTTTCATCAAGAGTCCTCCTAATGATCCTCAACAAGTTCTTGTTTGTAGACTCATCCTGGCCATTACCCTGAGGGTAATAGTTTGATGAAGTACTTAGGTAGATCCCATTCTTGACAGCCCATTCAATCACCTTGGACCCAATGAATGCCAATGCATTATCTGATATTATTGTAGCAGGTATGCCAAATCTGGTTGCTATTCCCTCATAGAAGTCTAGGATGCTAGATTCATTTGCTTCCTTGAGTGCTACTGCTTCAGTCCACTTGGTGAAATAATCTGTTGTTGTTAGAATCCATTTGTGCCCTTGGCTTGAATTGGGATTAATGACTCCAATGAAGTCTAAACCCCATTGCATGAATGGCTGGTCAACTGAAATTGGATGCAATGGAAGGGCAGCTAGCCTCTCTTTACCTGTGAAGAATGCACAATTCTTGCACCTCTTGATCCATGCATAACAATCATTGAAAATCTTGGGCCAATAATAGCCAGCCCTCATGATCTTTAGAGCTGTCACTCTTGGTGCAAAATGACCACCAGCTGGTCCACCATGGAACTCTTCCAACACCCTATGAATCTGATTTGTACCAATGCATCTCAGTAGTACTCCATTCACATCTCTTTTGAACAAAACACCATCAACAAGGGCATATGGGACAGCCCGCAATCTCAAGTGTCTTTTTGGTCTTGTTCATCTCTCGGAGGGCATAGGCCTCGTGCTTAGGAAGTGCATTATGTCCTGGGTCCAGCAAGGAGTGGGGACACCATTATTTTCTTCTTGAGTGCTTCCTTTTCTCATGGCTGTCTTGCAACGCCAAAACACCTCCTTCTCTTCTCATCGCATGCTTCCTTTTGTTTGCTCAAAATCAGCTGCTCACACAATCCTTTTCCTCTACCAACTTGGTGACTTTGATCTCAATGTCATACTCCATGACACGAGTAATCCAACCCGCTCTCTTTTCATTCAAGTCTTTGTTGAGGAGGAAGTCTTTAACTCCCACATGAGAAACCAACAATTGACCTTATTGTTTGAAACTAGATGCTTGAATTTCTCTTCAAGCTCCCGACACGCAAGAACATGCTTTCAATGAAAGAATATCTCACCTCATAGTCCTCCGTGATTTGGCTCAAGAAAGCAATTGGCTGCTCATCATTGTCTTTGTTCTGGCTGTACCAAAATTGCAGAAATAGTATCATCACCCCCAAATGCATAGAGGATGAAATCCTTGGAGAAATGGGTTGATGAGAGTTGGGGCTTGAGAGATGGCTTCTTTGATTGCTTCAAAACTTTCCTTTCCTTCTGCTATCCATTTGAAAGCCATGCTTTTCTTTAACATCTTGGTGATAGGCTTGACTAGGGCTGCAAAATTTGGGACAAACCTCCGAACAAAATTTATTCTCCCCAAGAAACTTTGAAGGGCCTTCTTGTGGCTTGGCAATGGTAGTGCTCTTATGGCTTCAACTCTTTTTGGATCAATTGCTAATCCTTCTTTAGAGACAATGTGGCCAAGGAGCTTTCCTTCATGGGCTAGAAAAATACATTTTTTAGGATTCAAGGAGACTCCAAATCTTCTACACCTTCGGGAACACTTGTCTCAAATGAAAGAGGTGGTCTCGCTGCATTTTTGAAAAATAGTGATATCATCAAGATATATCAGCACTATGTTGTTAATCAAACCCTTGAACGCCATGTCCATTGCTCTTCGAAGGTAGCTCCAAGTTGGACAAGCCCAAATGGCATTTTCCCGTATGCATAAGTTCCCATTTGGTCAGTAAAGGCTGTCTTGAACGATCTTCTTCCTTCACCATAATCTGATTATACCTCGAATAGCCATCAAGTAATGAAAACCTCTCAGAGCCAAAGCAACAACTTGCAAAATTTGCTCCATGGAAGGAAGTGGATAATGATCCTCGAGAGATGCTCTATTCAAATCTCTCAAGTCAACACACAATCTGATTTCCCCACTCTTCTTTCTTATCGAACCAAGTTGGCTACCCAACTAGAATGCTTGATAGGAATATGATTCTTGATTCTATCAACTTATTCAATTTTTTCTCATGAGAGGCTCCATGTGGGGTTGATCGCCTTTGTTTTTTCCCGATGGGTTTAGTACTTGATCCAATTCAATGGTATGTTGAGCTAACTTGGGATCAAACCTTTCAAATCTTCATAGCTCCAAGCAAACACATCAGGAATTCTTGACAAAGTTGTATGAACTCATACCTTTCTTGCTCAGCTTGTCATCTTACCAATTTGGAGTGATTTGCCTTCTTCTACCGAGATGGACACCGAATCTTCTCCCTTGACTTGATGTTTGCTTTCTCCTTCCTAAACCGATCATTAGGATTGAAAATGGACTCCAAAGTAATAAGTCCCTTTGGTAGTTTGTTGGTTCTCACTGCACCACTTGGTCACCATACCGCTGCTCCAACTTTTCCGATTTTTAGCCGAGAACTCAGCCCTCTTCGCAAGAAATGGATGATTTGCTGATCATTTTCAAACACTTGCCAACTTACATTGTTGTTCGGCATCAAGGCCTCACAATCACATGGATGTTTGCTGTACCTTGTCTTTTTGAATGCTTTCAACAACGTCAAAGGCTGCCCTAACCGCTGCAAGCCCACAAGCAGCTTGGTTCTCTTTTCTAGGAATGGATTTTATGCCAAAACCCTCAAAATCTTCAATGAGGTCCCACACCCTTTTCAGTAGCATTTGAGTAGATCATTCTTGACAGCATGCTGCCCTTAACTTGGTTGACAATCAACTCACCGTCACCAAAGACTTGCAAGTTCTTTATTCCTCTCTTGATTGACCAATGCAATCCTTGTATCAAAGCTTCATATTCAAAAGCAGTTGTTATTAGAGCATGCAAACTGAAATCTAAAAGCTGAATAATACTTAACTCCTCGAGGTGAAACAAGCATAGCTCCCCTCCCGCACCTTGTCTACTCCTTGATCCATCAAAAACAACCGCCATACCTCATTGTCATCCTTGTGGTCTGGCTTGGTGATGCTAGGAATAGGCTGATTTTCTTCATGCATGCAATAGACTCCTAACTCATATTCTTCTATTTCTTGATAAGGATCAAAAGCATGCACCTTGTTTGCCCATTCATCAAGAGTTAGATCTGGGATGCTTCCAACCTTGGTGTCAGCTTCATCAGTGCTTGGATAATCTTCTTGATCAAACGCTGAACAATTGGTATTGATCTGACTTGGAGTGTAAGGCTCAATGTGAAAGTTTGCAATAGGTTCAGATCTGATTGTGGCCTTTAGTTCCATATCTTGTTCTGAACAACATGTGTGACCAATCAGCAGATAAGTAACCTCCAATCTTGGCTGTGAAATCCCTTGATAGACATAGGGTAAAGAGTGGTGGAAGGTCTATTATCGAGACATCTTGCAAAACAACAACGTTGGGCAGGTGCATGCAAGGTAAGACTCAAGTTTTTTATCACTCCAACTGTTGTTATCGCTGTCCCATCCAATCGCACTACCCTTTCGATATGACTTCATACCGAATTCCCAACCGATCAGCCTATTTGCTTGGGCATTATCAACTACTACTTGCCCCGAATCAATCATGCAATTGTGTACTAATTGATTTCCAATGATCAATGAAACATAGAATGGAGGGGGCTTCAACATTTTACCTTGTTGTCCTCCATGATTCCCCTCAGTGTTGGGCAGCATTTGTGAGCACCTTCTCGCATTTGGACTTGCTGATTTGAAGTTGACCAGTCCTTCATGGCAGCTTGTAAGCAAATCTCTTGGCCTCGGGATAGATAGTGATTCCCACATTGATATGTTTACATTTGTCTTCTTCATCCGATCAATGATATCAATGGAGATGAAGCATCTCTTGCTGTCCCTGGCCGCACATTCATTCCTTGCACATGGGCAGCAATAACTCGGCATTTGAGTTGGCTTAGAGCTGTTTTGGGCAGTCCTGTGTGTTTGGGATTGAATTTTGTTTGCCAATAGTTTGTGGAGTGATAGAAGATTGAGGATTGCTTGGGGCTAATGGCTGTTCTTCACCCAAATTTCTCTCTTTGACCTTGTTGGCTGCAACACTTTGGGAAACCATTTGATTCATGCCACAAAAAATCTTTCTCGCCGCCAGCTTTACAAGTGTGGTATCATTTGGAGCCGATCATCGCTGAATGTTTTTTGTTGGTTATTTCTCGACTACCCTCACCCTCCACACCAGCTTGTTGTCACCATTAATGCTTGATTCAAGGCACCGTTCAAGCACATGGATTGGTTATGAGGTTCATGCATGGGAAACACCAATCATACTCTTGAGCTATATTGTTTTGTACTGGCACTAATGCTTTAGAGGCAGATGTAGCATTGGGATTATAAGGCTGAAATGGTCTATTGGCAGGAGGCCTTGCTTGATTTAGATTTGCAGCTGGATTGGGTGGTCTTTGGGGTTGATATGGCTGCCTGTTAGGCTGAGCTTGAGGCTGGAAGGGAGGTCTAAAACCTTGGGCTTGCATGCCTCTTGAGTGTAACCAGCTCATTACCTAAATTTTGCAATTGCTTCATGACTTCTTGAAGTTCATTTGAGGCACTAGAAGATGAAGTAGAAGCTTCACTTGAATTCTGATTTCTAGGAGTGGGAATAGGAGCTAAATTAGGTGTTTGATTAGTGTTTGGGCTCTCTAAACTTGGAAACAATGGCATTGGGGGTCTAAGAGCTAGCTTGCCAGCTTGAATCAAACAATTTTCAGCTCTAATGGCAATGCTATAAGCAATGGGGATAGTTGTGCCTCCCATGGATTGAATTAACATAGAAATATCAGAATTTAAAGCTTTAAGGTAATAAAGGAAAGCACCTTCTACTGCTGGCCTGACTGCCACTGGAATTCTCTCCCAAGTCCTTTGAAATCTGAAATTAAAATCACCACCGCTCATGGGAGCTCTCGATGGTTGTCAACCGCTCCAAAAGGGACAAGTTGTCTCCCTTTTCTCCAAACGCTCATGGAGGGCTATACATAGCTGATTCCAATTTTGAATAGAACCCGAGGCAAGACTCAACCATCGCAAAGCTTTCCTTTCAATGAAGATGAAGATGCCAGTAGTTTGACAAAGAACTCGCATCTCATTGATCTCATGGATCGCACAAATGTTAGCAATATCCTCGACATGATCACCAGAGTAGTCCGATTCTCTCCAAGAAAGTATGGGATGTTCTTCAATGCCGCAATCGGGAATTGGATTTTGTGCATTGAGAGCAAGTGGGTGCGCAAGTGAAATTGACATAGGGGTTGTTTTGTGCCATTCGATTGGCCTTAACCCTTGTTGATGAATGAAAGGCCTACTGTGGAGGAGTTGAGAGAGTTTCTGTTTGGTGGAGATGGAGACCTTGAATCCTCCTCCCTCTTTGCCTTCTTCTTGGAGATAACTCGTAGATACTCAAACAACACCTCTTCTTCTCCAACTCTTGACCTTGTGGTGATTCTTCTCATGAGTTTTCGTGCCCGCACCGCTAAAACCAGCCTGATTCTTCTTCCTCGAGTCGCCAGATGTGCAATTTAGGCTCTTTAAGCAAGAAACTTGCAACAAATGCACATCAATTTTGTTGCAATGAAGATGAAGACTCTAAGGTCCCACCGGTGTGCAAAAATTGTTGCAAATCAGCAACACTCGGATGTTGATCGATTTCTAGTTTGATCATCCTAAGCATCCAAAGTGTGATTGCACAACATCAATCCTTTCCCAAGTGTGGGACTTGTAAAATGGGAAAGGAATCTCCAGATTAGAGGCTGGTTCCTCAACTCCTCTGATCAGATTTATCACTTACAAGTTATAGAGGTTTAAATTCAAAATCCTACTCTAAATTCCAAAGGGACAGAGATAGAGAATGCAAAAAACTAAAACTAATGCTAATAAGGTGATGCACCAAAGGAGTGGTGAGCATTTTTTACTTCTGCAGATTGACACAAATCATGAAAATGCAACAAAAACATCATGCACAAAACCGATAATGTAATGAAAGATCGTAAAGGAAGTCAAACAACATAAGCAGAGGATTGAAACTCATTCACAGAGCTTGCATTGTCATTTTAATATCAAAATACATGCATTACAACACCTGAGAGGAAAAAATAGGTTGTAGTTCTTAGAAAAGGTCTGATATTCCACCAAATCACTTCCAAGGTGAAAAAGGGAGCCTGCTATACACAAAAATGTTCAACCTTTGAAAATGAGCCAAATCTAGCTTTTACAGTGCAAGGGACGAGCCCAGGAGAGAGAAACATGGGAAAACATGGAAGGGATTCAACCATTGACCAAAAATGCAATCAAAATAGCATGGGCATCCTTACAGACCCATCCCCGACATTTTTAGCCATGCTGGGAGAGAATGCGAGCCATTCTTCATTAAAAATGGTGGTTGAAACGTCATTTCTGTCCATGACCACGTGCCAGAGGTGTTTTTCAATTTTCTCTCTCCAAACTCCATCAAAATGCAAAAATGACCCTAGAATCTTGTAGATAATTTCACCATCTTTCCATTGATATAAAGAACGTGAAAACCGAGCTCGATCGAAAGATATGGCCATTTGAAGTTTTAGGCAAAAAGTAGGCCAAATCGGGATCAAGTGGGCAAAAATTTGAATTTTTTTCACCTTTTTTGCATTTGGGAAAATTTCCCAAAAATCCCCACGCTCCACCTTTCCAAGTGCCACGTGGCACATTTTTATTGGGTGCATGGGCCCATCCTCGCTTCATTTTTCTTTTTTTTCCCTTTGGAAAATTTTCCAAAAATTCCTCGCCAGGCCGATGAGTTGAGGACACGTGGGCATGCCGATTGGACGGGCCTTTCCTTCCAAATTTTCCATGGGCCGCTTTGACCATTTTCGACTTGGACACGTGGCAAAACCCATTGGATGTGGGCTTGCCCTTCAAATTTTTCATGTGGGCTTTTCTTGAATTTTTTTGGCGCCACTGACACGTGGCGAGATTCCATTGGCTCGCATTTGGGGGCGGGCTTTTTCCTTTGAAAATTTCCTTTGTTTTTCCTTTGGGAAAATTTCCCAAATTCTCCCCGCCCCCCACCGGTCCGAGACACGTGGTGGCATATCATTGGTCGTGGGCCCTCCACAAACATTTTTTACTTTTGCCAACACTTTGGGAAAAATCCCAATTTCCTCCCGCGCTCCGCCTTCCGCCCCTGACACGTGGACACGTGGACATGAACATGATTGATCAAGGGGCAAAGGGCCAAAAAAACTCCTTTTTGAAATTTGGTGAAACACTTCACCAAAATTCCAACTTCTCCTCCACCCTCCAAAACTCCCACGCCATAGGACACGTGGCACAATATGATTGGGCGCGGACCTTCCCTCCAAAATTTTCCATGCGCAACACTTAGCCAAATTTTTCAAATTTCTCCCCTGGACACGTGGCATCATCTGATTCGCTTCGGGCTGGCCATGGGGAAAATCTTCCTTTTGAAATTTTTCCAAAACACTTGGTAAAAAACCAAGTTTTCCTCCGACCCCCGCCACTTCCTTGGACACGTGGCGGCATCTCATTGGTTATGGGCCTTTCAGGGGAAAATTTCCCACAAAACTCCACCGAGCCATAACTTCAAAAATACATGGAGTTAGGAGGAAAACTTTACCTTTCTGGAAAGCTGAGAGAGAGCTCTATCCAATGGTGTCATTTCTAGAAAGTTTTGAGTGCCTAAAAGAAAAAAAAAAATTATGACTGAGGCACAAGAGAGGGAAGAATGAAAGGAGTAAGCTTAGCCGGTCATGGAAAATGCCTCTAAACTTAGGGTAATGACCAAGATCTTCATAGCCAAAGGAATAGCACACAAAAATGATCCTCTGGGCTCCCTCATAAACTCAAACTGAGTAACCTCTACGGGCAAAAATATGTAGAAATGGTGTATTCCAAAGTATAACTAGTTAGGACTCCTTTCCACCAGTGATCAACAACACGCGTCCAAGTCGATCCATATCCCTGCCTCTCGATAGTCATCTTGGGTCCATACGCACGATCTATAGTACCATCTTGATCTAGATGCATATGTTGAAAGTCATTCATATAGTTCTACAATAAAACAACAAAAGAATGTCCCATATAACTCATGGTACAGGTTCTTTTCTACCCATCTACATGCATCGAACTCAGGTCGATTGCTGAATCTTTGAGAAAACTCATCCTCTGTGCTCTTGAACCATACCTCAACATTCTCCAAGGTCATATTCTCAATCATCACACATCACAAGGACCAAGATGCATGCCCTTCCTCACAACAACTTCAAAAAGACTTCCCTGCAAAGCAGAACCAAAATGTAGTCATTTTTACACCCTTAGAACAGTTAAATCCTCTCGCATGTCGCCATATCACCCAGTTTAGCGTTAAAGCGCTCACCCAAGGCACATTTGGGCACCGAGCCCCTTCTTTATGTGAGTTTTGTAAGAATACATCATCTATGATAGATACTTAAGTGCAAAAGAATGGAAAAGAACCATGTGTTCATTCTAAGAGCCTAGGATGAGTTATCATATCAATGCATCCATAAAAGAGAAGTATCTAACATAATACAAAACTGATTCATAACACAAAGGAAATGCACTAGGATTTATGCTCATGAACACATATATATTTTAGAACGAGACCTTATATTCATGTTAATATGTTCAATAACCACATTACATTCACTTAAGGCCATAACAAACCCATATAATAATGCAAGAGCAAGGTCATGCATCAAAACTAAACTATGCCCTTCATATTACAAGGATAAACATAGACACATGGTGTCGAAACCCATATTGCCTTCTAAAACATTATCCTCTCCATCCCACAATCTCTTCCTCCAATTACTACAAGATTCGTTACATCCACTCCACCTACCTACACTTATCACCAACAACCCCTATCTCATCTATCGCTTATTTAGGATACTTTTCACTTGCATCTATTCCTCCCTCACAATTATCATACTGCACCACCACATACGGGATGTCACCCATGTCATACCTTCATCATCTACCCCCTTATATTGCAGGAAGTTCCCTATCATCACATCCTATTAATGATCTTATCAAAATGATGATGGACAAGATATAAACATTGGAAGCATTGGTATACAACTCACGTAATTTCTCGATATACGGAAAGATTTACAATGATCCCATTCACCCATCCATTCCAATTCATCCATACCCTACGCATTGGGAAATTCCTAAATTCAACAGTTTAACAAAAAAGAAGACCCACAACAACACTTGTAGTCTTTTAAACATGGGTGTTATCTAATCGCTCATGATGACGCTTTTCTCTTACGAACATTCCCAATGTCCTTGATAGGACCTACGTTGGATTGGTATAGTGCTCTACCTAGGCACTCCATTTACTCATTCAACCAAGTAGCTCAAGATTTCCTAGACCACTTTTCTATCAACATCATCAAGAAAGTCACCATGACCGACTTGTACTCGACACGACAATATGAAGATGAATCTATCACAAATTTTTCCGCTCATTCGCGAAGCCTAATCAGCTAGCCCACATTTCAACTACCTCAATCCGAGTTAATAGAGTTGTTCACCAAGGCTTGTGATAGGCACATCTCGCCAACTCTCCAAGTTCAAACCTTCCACACATTCGACGAGGCATTCACCATGGCCCGAAAACTTGAAATTCATGTCATTGAAGAGAAGAAGATACAATTATGTAATAAGAATGTTGTGTTTAAATCAAACGATACCTCTTCTTCTTCTAAACTATAAAATAATTACTCCAAAGCAAAAGGATCTACCCATGGTAGTTTTGAAAGTTGGCCCATCTCACCCATCCAACCAATCAAAGCCTTCTTCCAACCTTTCTCATGTTCAGGATTTTTAGTTCAAGTGGGAGCAATGAAAATACACTCCCATAGGAGAACCCTATTCTTTGGTTTTAGAAAAACTTTTAAAATCCAAAGAAATCACTCTTCCACCCATCAAACCACATACTAGTTTTGACCCTTCCCGTCCTATGCCTATGTGGTATAAAGAAAATGATTACTACAACTATCATCACGTTAAAGGTCATAGCGACAATAATTGTATAACTTTCAAAAATATCATCCAAGAAATGTTAGATAGTGGAGATCTTGTCTTGGATAACCCTAACACATCGCTAATCAAAATCTTCACATCTTCAAGAAATCGTTCCTAAACCACACCCCGTCATCTAACCAAACCAGTGAACCCTTGATCAATGATAGTAATGTTCATGAGGTTCATGTTGTTTTCGATATCATACCATCTCTTCCTCAATTTCCTCCTACTCCATATATCGAGGAGATTCTTACATGAGCTCCTTCATCCATAGAAGAGTTTGTTTCATCCGCTCCTTTACCCACAGAGGAGTCTCCTTATCTCTAACTTTACCCATGGAGGATTCTACTATATCTCATGCAAGACAGTTTCCGACACACCCCTAAAACTAACGAATAACCCACAATACTTACTCTCCTACCCACGAGAGAGTCATGTTTACCTTCTTCTTCACCAAAAGATGAACCTACCTCATCCTACTTGTCATCTCCCCTACCCATGGGGATCCATTAGTAGCGCCCCTTCCTATTGGTGACAATTCTCCATTGGCTTTCAAGGATCATGTTGATTTTCTCTTGGCTCTTTTACCCACAAATTCGAGAAGACAACCATTTCCCTGTCTCACAGACATTCTTTACAAGGATTACTACCAAATCAACATCATCCCCCTCCAATGGTGTCATTTTCATGTTTGGCTAACCACTTGGATTATGTCGACAATTTCGTGCTTTGGGGATGCCTTGGTGGCTTTATCAACTCGGATATAAATGTTGTCTGCTAATACTTCCATAATCTATCCAAAGGTGTTTCAGATAACCAAACCAACCATGCCCATGCCAATTGTAGCAACCTATTCTTCATCACCCTCACCCACACCTAAAACTTTACCATCAACTAAACCTTTTCCAATGCCTAAAGCCTTACCTACATCTATATCTTCCTCCGCATCCAAACCCATTGCCACATTGGGATTCATGCCAACATCAAGCCTAGTCTAACCTTTTAGGCCGCATACCGTAACATTCCCATTTTAAGACTTTAAATAAGGGAAAAATTATTATTATTTTTAAACACAATGTTCTTTGTTCTAAATAAAGCATTATTTAGAACACACATTCCATGCCAATCAATCTCATAACAGATAACCATATGCACTGTAAATGACTCGATGATCCACCGATCTATTCATTTCATAACTCGGTGATCTACCAATCTATTTATGTTAACTTTAAGTATTGAATACTTATCGTATACTTCATATACTTGGTTTTCCTACCCTAAACCGGGTACTGAGTGATCTATTTAAAGAACCTATCTGAATATTTGTTACCAATATTCATCTAACATCACGTTGCTTTAAACTAGGTGACATAGGACAATGTAACCAGTAGTTTGCGATACTTTGGCCAAAGATTTTCAACATATTGTTTATGTCACTATTCCTAGATGACATACTCGTCATTTTGGAATACATCCTTCACCTCACTCATCTGTTATCTAGAATGGTCTTTATTGACTACCGTCAGTCCACTTGTCCAAGGTTTAACCCTAGCCCTAGTTAGAAACATAATTTATTATAGGAAGACACTCACAATGTCTTAGGGTAAATGGGCATACTCGATTGACCTAAGTCAACTGGATGTGCCAAGGAACCCTGAGCCATTGAAGGCTACCACCTATCCTAAACATGCCACTAACTTGACCTAGAGAGAAACTAAGTTCAAGTCATGATGTGTGTAGATCTGGATGATCAATGCAGAAGGGTGTTGCCACATGTCAACTGCATCATTGTATTCTCGAGAAGACCCAAGTCTTGAAAGTACACCCTATGTTGGCATGTGCCAACATCCTACAGAAACTACCTCATCGAGATGTACATACCCCTAGGAGGTTATTAATGTTTAATTAATTTGGATTATAAAATAGATTACAACATCCATGCTAAACCCTAATCCAAAACTCCTTAAGTTCTTGTTCCATACTTGAATCAATTAAGCATTGAAGAACTTCCTTTAACTCATGATTGCTTTTAATGTTCGTTTACTTAGTTTAACAAGCAGTTAACCAAAACAGGACAACAATATCATAAGTTTCAATATAATGTAATTTAACCATTCAGGGAGGTATAACAACCACATAGGTCCAACTAAGTAGACTTCATACAAAATGAAGTCTAATGATTAATAATCATATCTCCAATCCTTTTTGGTTTACATTCATTTGAGAGAGGAAGAGTCTTCCTCTACATGATTAAGTGTTAGGGTTTATCATTCACAATATCCATAGTTCTTACTGCATGTTCATTACGCATCACATTACTATGTTAAATTGTTTAGATAATACACATCATCTTATGCAACTTAACAAGTTGCATCATTATAAAGGAAATTGAACTAATTCTCTTTATCCAACTGATCAAGTTTATCTAAATTAAAATGATAATGAGATATGAAAAATATCATCAAGATAGGTTTCCCATATTCTTCATAAATACAAAATAATTTACACAACCAATACAAGTAAATATCAACTTTCAATTCATCATTATAAAACTATACATTACAAGACTATGTATTTCAGGCATGCGGTATAACAAACATCCCTTATTCCAAAAAGAATACAACTTTTTTTTAATACAAACCAAGAATGAACCGAAACTTTTTACATAAGATCCATAATTAAATAAGCCCAATACAACATGAAAGTTCTTGTCTTCCTTTATCACTTACGATGTCCATCTGTAAAATTGCTAGCACGGGTTAGTTCAATGAATTGAGCATGATAAGCACTAAGCATTAAAGTAAAGTGCATTCCACTAATTGTTTCATTAAATGACTCTGTTTTAATGAAACAATTAATAAACAACATACAAATAATCATAAGTAATAACATCTAGAAAGAAGTACAATTAAGAAAATCTGAATTTACTTTTAAGAAAAGAACATATTATAATCTGCAACATCAGAATTATATCACAAGACTTAATTGATCTTATCAATTACTTTTAAATAGTCAACAAGTCTTGTCCTTCCATTATTTCATAAATTCATAAGAATAGAAAAACACATTTAACTTTTCCAAGCAGCAAAGGAGTTAGTTATAGCATATCTCATATTAGTATGCTTCATCTTTCCATATAGACAAAGAAGAGAATCAATACATATTTATTTCTCATACACAATTTCTCTAAAGGAAAGAATCAGGTTTAGAACACACATCACTGCCTCAGTCCAAAGATGAAAAATAAGGAGTCCATACATAAAGAGGCTACAACAAAACAAGAATCCCAATTCAATTCCAAGCAGATTAAAAATAGTCTAAAAGAAAGCCTTACTAACTTCTATCTGCTAGTAGATATAATGCAAAGGTCTGAAACTCAGACTGCCCACAAATCCAAGCTATACTTTGGCAATTAAATCTCTTAACCAATCCACTAGAAAATTTCCATCTTAGAAGAGAATCAAATAACGAGAAGTTCAATCAATGAACTTATATAGTCAACATAAAAGGATCTCAAACCAAAATGGACCCAATCCATATTTCATTTCATTTATACTATGAAATGAAATCCTTTATTAAATACAAACTTAGAAATTCTCTAGCTAGTTCCCAAAAGAGAACTCAAACAGAATGCACAATCAAAGGATGCACATTACCAACATTCATTACAAAACTTACAACTACTTACCTATTTTCATTCACCAAGCTCAAATCCAATTTCAATCTCAAACGAAATTCATAAGTATCATTTCTAAAAAACATACAGTACTCAAGAGGTCTGATTCACTTCCCTGTCTAAAACCCAGAGATCCATTCAAGGAAATCAACAAGGAATACGAAATAGAGAAAGATTAGACAAGGGTCGATGAAACTCACGGTCCCAGGGACTGAATTTCCAAGCATTCAGAACATGGATACCGTATTCCCTTCAAACGACACATATAAAATAGGTTAAAAAAATCAACGTTCAATTAAAATCTCACGCATTAGATGTAATATTTGAGAGAGTAAGGAAATAAACAAACAGTTCAAGACAAGTACTATCCCCATCTTCCTCCATTCAACTGAATAGAATCACCACAAGCCTTACGAGTTTTATTTAAAAGCTTAAGACAGGTATGGATTTTCTCAACATCAAGACAAAAAAGAAATAAATAATACATTCATTAACCTCTACAATCGATACAACTGTCCCAAAACAAATCACAATTCCAATCCATTAATTCCTAAGAATTTAACAACCAAGCTTCCCACACGGCACGGGATTCACTCAGGGTAGAGAGGGAGAGGTTTTCTTCAATTTCTCTCACTCTGTCAAGTTCAAGGGAGGCTATACAATCCAAAGGCATAAGCAATAAAACCATTCGCACCCAAGGAGTGACACGAAGGAGATTACAAGGAGGTTACCAGTTCGGCATCCAACCGAAGTAAACTCTCAAGCCACCTTCAAGAAGCCAGTACAAAAATGAGATTAAGCCTCCAAAACAGATAGACCAATAGAACCCAGCTCGCAAAACAGGTAGAGAATAAAAATTTACAAAAATGGAATACTTGTTTAGAGATAAATACGAGCTTCAAACTTAAGTTTTGGTTTCCCACAAGATTCCATTACCATGGTTCATGTAAACAAAAAAAAATCCAATGCAAATCTAGAGTTAATAATTCCATAAAAGAATAAAACCTTAGCTCAGAGTAAAAGTATAGAACAAACTCACAACTTGACTACAAGTTCATCATAAGAACCAAATGTAGGTACAGTGTCGAATACGAAGGTTCATCCTAAAGTATAGATCTTACCAAGCTCTATTTAGTCCAAAACGATCACAAGGCCCCAACAAAAGCTCATAACAAGGCATGAAGCTTCACACAAGCTTAGAACATCCATGGAGTTCTATTACAACTCCCGAACACAAAACTTAAACAGAGATACAGAGCCAAACAAACAACAATGCCAGTTCAGAATGGCCAAGGAGCTCTACTTCAAACTCAATGAACTAATGCTCTCAATGATAGTTCAGAATGAAACATATGGCAACACGTGCCCATTTAGACAACACCAAACTTGAATACAAGCTACAGAGCTATCTAAAACAAGTTTGTTTGAATACCAACCAAAACTAGTACAGATAAAGTTCACAAGAACTACCATCTAATGACAAGGATTCGCATTCCAAAACCCACATAAATTTCAAGAAAACAAGCAAGTAAATAACTAGATACATTATGCAAAAATATATCTCCAGTGAGTAGAGTTGTTTTAATGAATCATTTAGAAGAAAGCAAGAAATCTTAATGGGTAGAGCCTATCATGCTTGATAGTGCCTCTGCCGATTCGAAGAATACTTCTAGCCGAGTTTCCAACACCCCTTCTTCTCCAAGCAAGATCAAACAACAATAATCTTTTCCATAGTGCCTCTTATACATTCCTCGAACTAAAAATAGATCAAAGAATTCAAAAATAGCCACTAAGTGCAGATCAAACTCGTTGGTTCAAAAAACCAGATAGCTCCATGCAGAGCAAAAATCATGAAGCATGTAAAGCAAAACAACCCCCAAAAATCCGCTAGCATGCCTTCCAAGACAACTTGCTCGCCAAAACCAAGGTGAATTAATGCCATTAATTTGCATATTCCCTGCCTATCTCTCCTTGCCACCGCCATCCAAAGTTGGCAAGACTAAATTTAACTTCCACATGCATTTCCAAACTTAGTGATGCTTCCACGTAGGTTCCTCTAAACTTTAACTAGCCCCTACCAATCTGGCAGTACTTCCATGCCTTAATACCAAATCTAATCAAAATCAAATCTCATTAAAATCTTAGGAACCACCGCTTAGCTCCCACTTGCCAATCGACCCATAGGTTCCCTTTCATATCCCATTAGGATAGATACTATTTGCTTAGGTTAGATCTTAGGTTAATAAAATATAACCTTAGGATATAACCTTCAAACAATAGATTGTCACCTTAGGTTAGGTCTTAGTTTAACCAAATACAATAGGTAATAGGTTAGAAATAACTTAGCATCCCTTAGGTTACTTCCCTTCATGCTAACTTAGTATTACAACTTAGGTTAGGATGTCATCCCACGTAGAGTGGCATAGAAAGAGTTAGGTAAATTACCTGAGTCTTGAATCCATTAGGATAGACCTTAATAGATATAGGACAAGTTTATATTCTCACTTTCTTCATAATCCCGAAGCAGGTTTCTACTTCCCTTAACGTCATTAAGCACCTGCAAGGGTCAATCAAGAAGAGCGAGCACAACACAAAACAGAATGCAGTACGGCCTTTCAAGATAATAAAGAATTTGCAATAACCACAAGTTCAGTCCATTAAGTCTCTTAATCAATGAATGTCAGTTTTTCATTCAATTTAGATAAGAAGATTTAAAACATACCTTGGATCAATGGAATTGATCCAAGGATGAGTCCAATTGTAAAGGATAAGTTTACAACCATTCTGACTAGATTATAACTTACTCATAAGAAGTGAAATAGATTATTGCAAGCAACAACATATCAGCCCTACAATAAAAGAGCAAAAATGATTTATCCATGGTAAGCATGATTTTTCAACAACCATGAAGCATACATTTGTCCTAAAAATCACATGTCAATGTTTGCAATGCAAAAGAGGAATATAACAGATTTGTGTGGTGTTACACATACACCGGTTTCGCCCACTACCCCTCTGTCACCTTCATCCCTTCCATCTATCCTAGGACTCCACCCATCAACCTTGGCCAACAACCTCCTATCCAAGGTAAAATGAAAGCACAACAACCCACCTCCTCATCACAATCCTCTGTTACACTCAAATTACCAACACACTCACGCATTCATTTTCACCGCATCATTTCTACTACCTATACCTACACCACTTCTAATATCCTCATCATTACCTATGATATTCCCTTCTCTTCAACCAGTACCTTCCACTTTGCCTCTTCCCATAGCCTTCACCACACCTCCATTATCGCCTTGGCTAACCCGTGTCCCCTTCCACCATCTGCCTGTCTCCCTTTACATCATGCACTTGTTCTTCATCTTTACCCAAGAAGGCGCAACCAAAGTCCAAGAATCCACTACCCTCCAAAGAGGTAGTTAAACCTACACCACCTTCAACCGCTAGTTCATCTCGCTAAATCTTTACCCAAGAAGGTGCAATCCAGACCTAAAACCGTATTACCTACAAAACAGGTGGTTTAACCGACTCAACCTCCGATTCCACCTCCCGTGGTGCCTCTCCCACCAAAATCACTTACACTTTCATCTAGACCCACACTTACTTCGCATTGTGATCCATTGGTAGGGTCTTACGCCAACATCTTACTAACCTTTTGGAAACCTCTGTCATCACATTGCCACCACTTAGACCTTACGACCCACTCAAACCTAAACCGTAAGGGTTTTCGACGATACAAAAATGTGTGCTTGCCATCATGTGTTAGGGCATGATGTGGAAAATTGTAAGGATCTTAATATTGTTCTTCTCCAACTATGTCCTCCCAAAGAAAACTTTAACGATGATGATCTTTTAAATGAGGACCCTACTCCACCTCCACCTATCACCACACATCCTCATCCCTTACCTATTCGGTTACCTTACTCTCCCCCTCCACAACCATTTTATCCTCCTCCAACATTTGAGATCAATATGGTCTGCATAAGAGAGCTAGCCAAACCTCCACCAAAATTCCATAACACTGCATTTTTCTTACAAAACTAGTATATGCCCTCACTATATTTTTTTTTGTCATGTCACTACACCTATCACGACTCACTTGCTCCTTTACCACATATTAATATGGTTAACATTACCACTCAATCCTAGAAGGACAAAGGAAAGGAGAAAACAACTAGCCCATCCGCTACTCTTTTACCCAATATCCCATCTACACTGTACCTAAAATCACCATCCGTGGACCCACATACCCTATTTTTGATGGGGTTTCCCATCATACAATGATTAAACACTTGCACTATCTCCTCTCAAAATGTCCTTATATGACCTGGTCCAAACCTTTGAGTCTCATTGACAGGCCCTCATTGAGGTTTTGTAATCTATTGGGGTTTTTCCCAATGACCCTACTCTTGTGGCATCCATTATCACTCCTCACCATGTGGCCTCTATTACCACTTAATCCTCCTTTGCACCTTACCTACCACTCATCAAGTAGCTGCTCTCGGTTTTCTCGACGACAAGATTGTACCTCTCCAATCATATGATCCTAATCCCTCCCTATTCATTTCCATCTATATTGATAATATACATGTTCGACATGTTATGATCGATGGCGGTGCTAAGTATTAACATCATTTCCTCCCATGTGTACAACCAAATGCGCATCCTTGCCAATTGCATGCATAATAACCCAGTTATATTGTGTTCATTTAATGATGTCATGACTTCCACCCTTAGCACCATCATTCTCCACATTCGTGTGGGCCCCCATACCATTCCAAAATTATTCTATATCTTAGAGGGGGAATTCTAGTACAACATGTTGCTTGGCCGACCTTGGATCCACGCCATGGGTTGTGTTCCTTCAACCTTACACCGTTATTTAAAATTTGAACATGAAGGACACAACTATACCATCCCTACCAACCCTTCACCATTCAATACTGTAACATGTTGTATCGACCCAATGATGTCCTTATACCAGTTAAGGAATCTAACATGTCAGTATGCTACCACTTCCCCTTCACCTATGACCCCATCCACCAATGTTGCCACTAACTCTTCCACAACTAACTCCTCTATTCCCACTCTCGGGCACAACTTTTGTAGATGACCCATCAACTAACCCATTTAATTCTTAACCAACCAATGTTTCTTCTTCCCAATTGTCCAATAATTCATCCATTCCCACTACCCACATATCAACTATTGATCCCTTAGAAGGTGTTTTTCAACGCCTCGCTCCTGGGGAGTACCACCTTTATAATATTGACACATTTGTTTCTCCTCAAGAGTATGGTAAACTTCACCAACATCCCCATTATAATCACTGCATAGGCAAGGTTTTCCCTTACGGTCCTCCCCACCTTCGCACTAACTTAACATATGGGGGAATTGATGTTTCTACCTACTCTCCCGAGCCACCTTCCCAAACTCAACCATTTTCCTCTGACCTTTAATCTCTCACCAACCGCCACTTCACCCACACCTTCCTCCATCATTGTCTTGGAAGGGCTTTGGCTTTGGTTTCTATAAACAAGGTCATCATACTGTCATTCCATGCACCACTCGTAAACATAAAGACCGCAGTGGTATTGGATTTTCCGAACCATCTCCCAAGAAGGCCTGATTCAAACTCATTAAGGACATGATAAACCTTCTCCACCCTATTCACCAACTTCACCACCTTCACCTATAGAGTCTATGGATCTAGAATCCATTCCTCCTAAAAAAATTTCGTGAACACCATTTCCTGGGACCTCTAACTTATCAATGAGATGGTGAAGCTCCCTCTTCTCTTCCCTTCATGATCCTGGCATGATCGATGACAATACACCTTATATTAACGTCATTCAATGTCAGGACGATGAGTCTATTCTCACCTACCTTGGTGTGGAAGATTCTTATATTCACTAGTCATTACCTTTTGAGACACAAACCATGTTGAATGAATCGACCATCAAAATCGATATTTACACTTAGAACGACCCGCACATTCTAAAAATAATCCAATCTTTAGATGTTGCTTTAAACAAGAAGTTTTTATTTCTTTCCTCTGGGATCATAACAACGCTTTTTCTTGGTCTTATGTTGATATTCCCAGTATTGACCCAAACATTGTGGTCCATAATATCATAACTATTCCTGAGGCTAAACCCATGAAACAAAAGCTACAAAAATGCATCCTCGCATTGCCCTTCTTTTCAAAGAAGAACTCCAACACATCTTTTGGTTTCCTTCATCCTACCCATTGATTATCCCCAATGGATCTCTAACATTGTTCTATCACAAAAGACAGGGGGACTCCACATTTGCATGGATTTCCATGACCTTAACTTAGCTTTCCCCAAAGATGACTTTCCTTTACCTAGTATTGACTAACTAGTTGATCTCGCCGCCACCATGAGATGCTATCACTCATGGATGGTTTCTCGGGTTATAATCAAATATTACTTTCCTTGGAAGATCAACACAAAACCACCTTCATCACTCCTTGGGGACCTTACTATCATGTCATGCCCTTTGGCCTTAAAAGCGTTGGTGTTATATATATAGCGTGAGCCATGACTTATATCTTTCATGAAATTATGCATCGCATATTGGAAGATTACGTTGATGATATTCTTGCCAAATCAAACATCGGGCCAAACACCTTATAGTCCTTAAGGTTATCTTTGACCATCTCATCAAGTACTATGTGTTCGCCTTCAACCTAAGAAAGTGTGTCTTCGTTGTTCTCTCCGACAAGTTCCTTGGTTTTATTGTTTCTTTGCGTGGCATTGAATTTGATCCCGCTAAAATCAAGGCTATTCTTCGAAATGCCTCCACCTACTAACCTTCATCAACTTTGTAGTTTGTAAGGCAAGTTACAATCTATTCGTCACTTTATTTCGTAGCTTTCTAACTACTTACCATCCATTTCATCATCTCCTCAAAAAGGATGTCTCCTTCAAATGGGATGATGAATGTCACAAAGCCTTTGATGCCTTAAAACAATACCTCCTTCAACCACATGTGCTCATTCCCCCTAAGGATGACCAACCATTTTACCTTTACATTTCTGCTACTGATCATTCCTTAGGTGCCATGCTCACTCATCGTGATGAGAAACACATGGAACAAGTGGTTTATTATATAAGTTGTATGCTTTTAGACTACAAAACTAGATATACTCATGCCAAAAAACTCTGCTTAGCCTTAGTTTTTGTTGCCACTAAACTTCACCATTACCTACTCAACCACAAAACCTTTGTTGTCACCAATACTGACCCCTTACATTACATGTACACTAAGCCCTACCAACATCAATGTGCTACATGTTGGCTCATGCTTCTTGCAGACCTAGATCTTGAATTCATCCATCAAAATTATATCAAAGGACAAACAATTGTTGACCAACTCGCGTAGATGCACCTCTCTCCAGAAATCAATCCTCTAACTTTGATTTCCTTGATGAATCCATCGCTACTCTCTCTTTGGATGATACCATTTACCAAATGACCTTATTCTTGATGGTTCCAAATGTCAACGTGGGGGTGGTTGGAGTTATTCTCATTCCTCTTGATGGTGAGCCTATGCCATTATCTTTCAAACTAGATTTTTATTGTACTAACAATATCACCGAATATGAAGCACTCATGTTAGGCCTTCAAGCCACCATAGCCTTAGATGTTAAATCAATTAATATCTTTGGTGACTCTCAATTGGTTGTGAACAAGTTAATGGTATATACCAATGTCGTAATGAGATACTTCAAAAGTATAAGCATCATGTTGACATAATTTTGACTACCTTTGACTATTATGAACTTTAAACCACCCCACATTCCACTAATAAATTCACAGATACCATGGCCTGTCTCTAACTTCTCAAATCCCCGCTTCACCCTCCGACTCAAAAATATTTGTCACCATACAAAGGTTGCAATCACCCTCTTATCTGTTTCGAGATGTCAACCTTGTAGGAAACATTGAAACTAACCCACGTGACCTTTGGTATAAGTAGTTTGTTGACTACCTTTCCCTTTCCATTTTACCTCCAAATCTTACTCACAATGGACAATGAGCCTTTCTCAAAAGTGTCTCTCGCTATGTCATCATGGGTGGTCTTCTTTATAAATTGGTTTTGATGCTATCCTCTTATGATGTCTTATGAGTTCTAAAATTCCTACACCATCAAGGAAGTTCACGATGGAATTTTGGGGGTCACTTCAATGGTTTAGTTTTGTTGCTAAGTGCATCCTTTGCCTAGGCTATTATTGGCCAACCCTAAACCATGATTTTATGACTATGTCAAGCGTTGTGTGAAGTGTCAACAATATGCTAATCTTCATCACACCCCTAGTCATGCCTTACAGTCGCACGAGACCTTTGGCCTTTCTCTCAATGGGGTTTTGGATCTTGTCGGAGAGATCAATCCTCATTCTTCCAATGTCATCAATGGATTATTACCGCTATGAATATTACACTAAATGGGTGGAAGTCCATACCTCTTATTTCTACAAAATTGAGAAAATTTGTGAATTCATCAATCATCACATCATTTTCGCTTTGGTGTTCCTCACCACCTCATCACTGATAATGGAAAACAATTCAAAAAAAAACCCTATGGAAACTCTATGATGCCTTCGACATTCAACTTAGTTTTTCTTCACCTTACTATCCTCAAACAAATGGCCAAGTAGAATCAACCAACAAAACCTTAAACAAAATTCTTATGAAAGTGGTTGATGATACTGGAAAGGATTGGCACACACACATTCCTTTTGCCTTATGGGCTTATCGTACTAGTATTCATACCTCAACTGCTGCCACACCTTTCTCTTTGGTCTATGGTACAGAGGTTGTCCTGCCTCTCGAAGTCCAAATTCCATCTCTTTCGTATCTCACTCAAAGATATTCTCAACGATGATGATTTTTCCAAGATCATTTGGCACAACTCGAGTTATTAGACAAATGTCATCTCAATGCTCTCGATCACCTCCAAATCTACCAAAAATGTATCAAATGTGCCTATGATAAACATGTCCAAGAATGAACCTTCCAGTCGGTGACCTCATCCTAAAGAAAATCAACATGTAACAAAAAGAGGAGAAAAGTAAATGGGGCAAATTTTCTCCTAATTGGCTTGGACCCTATATCATTACTCATACCTATGGATCAGGTGCTTATCATTTGTCTTCACTCAAAGGTAAACCGAACCTGAGCCCCTCAATGCCTTTCATCTTGACCATTCTATTGTTGAATCAAGTCCTAGATCACCTTATGTCTATTAAGCACTTATCCCTTGAGCACCATTCACCTTCCACTTACCTATTTTAAGGATCAACGACTAAACAAGAATCATGTGATTACTCGTCACTTTTTTAGCCTTATCTTAAATATGAGTACCATGCTCTACTCATGGCATGATTCTCATGGATAATTTTCATCCTTTTCAAGGATGGAATCCCATGGTCATTCATTACTTAAAACCTCTCTTTCATAAGCTAACCCTTGTGTGCTATGGTTTTGTCTTCATAAAAGAAGCCTATACTTCTCTATAGTCTTGTCCATGACCTAAAAGTCCAAAAAAAATAATTCAAAAGTAATATATGAGATTTTCAAATTCAAAACTCCTTGAGTCAAACTTCTAGCAAAAAGATGACTCCCTCAAAAAGGACATCTAATCTTTCTATCTGTTGTTATAAATAGACTGCTCCCTCGAAGGAAAACTATACAAAGCTAGCCATATTGTACATAGTCTATCACAAAAAGAAGACTATTCTTATAAAAATAAAAAATAAAATTAAAGCTTCTGCATCGATCAGCTTCATGAAGACCTCAAGGAGATATTATACTCATCCCACATAGACTTCCATGCATCAATCTATAAAAAAAAAAAAAAAAAAAGATGAATTTTTTGTCATGGACTTACCTATTTTGATCTTGGGTATCTTACCAAAGAGGCATGTTGTCTCACACCTAGGTTATGCTAAACCAACTTCTTTCACCTCACCGCCTTTTCTTTCTAATTTTCTACCTACTCAAGGGACGTGCCAAAATGCAACATTTCATGATCATGTGACCTTCTTCACCCTTAGAACAGTCAATCATGCAACACCTTTAGGGTTTTATGTTCATACGCCATCTTTGGTATGATAGACTTGTAATGGTTCTTATCAATTAGGTGGCTTTTTTGTCTCCTCTTACCATTCACCTCTTTTTCTTACTTATTGATTCTCCTACACAGGACCAGACCATCGACACCTACATTTAAGAATTCCTCTTTCACCAAATCACCCATGCCTATTCGACCTAAATTCACCCATGCCTATGACCTAAACTCAACCATGCCTAAATGAGATAAATTAAACATGCATGAATGACCTAGACTAAATCATACCTAAATGACCTAAACCTAACCATGCCTAAATGACCTAAACTCAACCATGCCTAAATGACCTAAACTCAACAATGCCATGACCTAAACTAAACATGCCTAAATGACCTAAACTCAAACATGCCTGAATGACCTAAAATCAATCATGCCTAAAACCAACCAACCCATTCCTCTACCTCATCATATTCTTCCCTAGCTTATGGGAGAACTACATCGGCCTGAGGCCCCTTTTTTTCAGGGCTATAGGCAACACTTTGAGGGCATGGGGCCCTTGGAGGTTAGCTCGACCACTCTTTCCCTAACCAATTTTCCCCTTTTATATTCACATTCTACCTTAGTTGGTTTCCATTTTACACAAAATTGGGAAATTAAACAATCATAAAAACATACATACCTACCATTTTATAACATCACCATATCATACATCAATCATTTCACATTTCCATGATATCAAATATTTGGACATTTACACCACAACATACATATACATCATCATTTATTTTCCATAATAACAATAACTTGGAAATTAAATCAAACGCAAAACCATGACCAAATCATGCCTAAATCACCTAGACTCCACCATGCCTACATGATGACCATACCATGACCCATCATCCATCATGCCTATACATGACCATCACTACATACCTCATCACCTAACTCCACCATGCCTAAATGACCTGAATCCATCATGCCTATAATGACCGACTCCACCATGCCTATACCTTGACTCCATCATGCCTAAAATGACCTTGACTCCACCATGCCTAAATGACCTAACACTCCATCATGCCTACATGACCTCAACTCAATCATACCTAATTCAACTAGTTTCCATTTTACACAATAACAATGGAAATTAAAAATGAGTACATCATCCATCCATTCAACATCATCAACTATATAAATGGGAGAGTTTGTGTATCAATACATATATACATAGATATATAATAAATATTAGTATCTCAAAAACTCTCATGTATAATCTCACGTCTTTGGCACGCAGTGATATATATATCAAAAAAAATCACACACTATAACATATGGATATCAATCATCACCCCACCTGATACCCTCTTATCCACTCTCACATGTATCCTCCTCCTAGCCCTCTATCGGATCTTATCTCTAAGTGCTCGTAACCTCACCTCACCATGGCCCTATCTCTGGGGTCGATAACCCTTGTGCTACTGAACTGTGTGAGTCCTGGATCTCATCCACTCACTAGTTGCCTATTGGGCTCGGTACTTGGCATATGAGGGCACATCAATCCCTGCGGTGGATAGATGATCCATGATAGTAGTGAGCCTCATTTAGGGCATCCTAAACCTCACCATCAACATAGTCTGGGGTGGTGCATCATCTAACTGATTGCTCCTCAGTGAACTCTCTCCCAACCAAAAGTGTCCCCTCTCCTAGTGCAAAGGTGCTTGTACTATGGGACCCTTATCCATGTGCCTGCTGTGCTGGTACCTATATGGCTATTGGGCTATAAGGCCTGCCACAACCTATTAAGGCCTGTGTCGTGGCCAAATGGCCTTGTAAATCCTATGTTGTGTAGGGCATTTACCTACCCTCATCCCTCATCTCATGTGTGTGCCTATGTAGAACATGAACATGTCCTTGTGCTACTTGGGCTCTGTAGGGCCGCCACATCATTGCCTATAAGGTGGTCACTGTGCCTCTCGACCCTATTCAGTTGTCTCCTTGTAAACCTATAATCTATGCATATGGGGTGATCTAACCCTATAATGTATCCCTCTCGCACTATGCACAATGGTAGATAAATTAGGCTTGCCTGGCCTGCGGTAGTGCCACCCATATTTGTATGCCACCACACTTACTACATATATCCATAGTGACTGACACGTGATGTGTCATCATCATCTCATATATCACTTCTCCTTCCCTATAGGAACACTCATCGTACATGTGGTGGAGACATGGGTCTCTCTCCACATCATCTCTATGGTATTGTGGGAAAGGTAGGGTCACATCCTGATCTTTGTAATCCAAATTGTCATTGACCTTCCATCATGCATCATCTGATACTCCCCTCGACCCGCCTCTATATCCATCTTATAGTCAAGCTCCTCTAACTCCTCATCCATACCTTTGTATGATGGATAGTCAATATGGCCTCCACACGATATCAACTTCTCGAAAGGTCCTCCAATCTCTCGCATGTAGTATGACACATCATATGTGTCCCCTCACACCCTCGGAGTTGTCCACCGATAAGTACCCATTATCAAAACCAACTCTCGAACAAGCCACCCAAGAACCAATCTTGTCATGGTAAATGGTCCCATAAACCAATGGCACACACACGATGTGCTCATATTCCCAACGATATTGTAATAAATAGGTACAACACATACCAAATCTCCTCAATCTCCCTAGGCCCATAGCTCCTACATATACCACATACTCAATAGGGGTGGTACATATGTGTCCCTCATCCCTGATCTCTCACCGCATCATCCAACATGACCTTTTCAATACTTGACCCCCTCAAATCACCTTATACCTAACACAATACCCAACCACATCAATCATGCCCACCCCCTTTACCTAATTCACCTACAAAACCTACTGTACTTTATCATCATTACCCACTATCTTAGTTAATCTCACCTACTTACCTATCCCACATACCAAAATAACATTTTACCCTTTTCCCTCTACATAAATATTCACCTACCCCTTCCTCGCCTATTTTACTTTCCTACCTAGCCCTTCTTTCACTTATTTACTCTTAATCATGTGTGACCGACATCGGTCGCCTTGACCATCATTGATCCTCTTTGACAAGTGTCGGTCATCCGAGCTTGACCTTGAATGATGCTAGTCAAAGCCCACCGACGTGCCAACCCATGACCGACGTCGGTCTCTTTTTTGCCAAAAACGAAACCCCATCCCCATTATCAACAAATTCACAAAAAACAACCTAAATACCTACTCCCACCCACCCAAACCTATCTAGATTCATTACCAACCCTATTTAAGCTACATTTGACCTTTCCCCCCCCTCATTTCATTCATTTTTAACCACAATTTCACAAATTAAAATTACACCCAAATTTACACAAAACCGATTTCCACAAACTAATTTTCAACCAAATAAAGGATTCAGATTGAATCCTACCTCATCTCGGCACCATCTCCATGGTGGACATTTGGCCACTAACCCTTGGTGGTCCACCCGCTCCCTCTCCCACCTCCGCCATGCCAAAATCAACTCCTCACCTCACAACCAATCGAATCGATCAACTTGATCTCGTGGACCCACCAATCGAATGTCAATCACCCGCTACGTGGCTCGCCAACTCAGCTAGACATCTCATACTATCATTTTCCACTCCTCAACTTCTCCTTTGTCATTTTCTAAAAGTGGAAAGGTTAAAATGAATCCGTGTAAAAGTAGATTTTTCCTTTTTAACCCCAAATCGACGTGACATCGCGTCGGTCATATCAGCCCTACCAATCGACATCGGTTTCACTATAATCGACATCGATCACCCTACATAACCATTTGACCCACCCCATGCCCATTTGCCTAAAACCATTATTGATCCAACAACTTTTAACCTTACCAACACCTATTACACCCTACCCGCAAGCCTACATTACTATACATTTCCTTAATTGTGCATTTAGGGACATGTTATTTACCTATACCTCGGCCTTACCTTGTGTGACCTACATACCCCGACTGAATCACCTTTTGTGACATTTGAATTTGTGTACTTGCTATACCTTGCGATGTTGTTACCCGTGTTGTTTAGCCTAATGACCTTACCTTGCCTAATGATGTGATGTTTATCTCGACCATACCTTTGGTGCCATGGAACAAAACCTATTACCCGTTCCTACACCTGACCTCGTTGTGCTTCATGACCATATCTTATACCTTGGATACCTAAATCACTTCAACCTCGTTTGGATAAACCTATCACCCTTTGAAAACATAGAGTTTGTAAGCTCTTCCACCTGGTACCGTATCACAATATATGTGTGTGTGCGTTTAATTTCCATTACCCATTACCCAATATGACCATTACCCATTACCCAAAATGACCATACCCTTACCTACTGGCCCTCACTTTCATCAATCACCTATTTATCAAACCACTCCCCAACTACTTTTCCAACCTCATCGGTTCGTAGTTTGAGGGGATCACCTTCAGACCCTACTTGGGGCAACCTAACCTCACTTATACTTGGGACATCGACTCCTATTTTTTTGTCAACATCACTTACCAATACAAGCTACGATGACAAAAAGGGGAAAATGTAGACACCAAATTTGGGTCACACTCCCCTTGGTCCCCTTCAATCAATTAACATAATATATTTAATTAATCATGACCCCTTCATCCTATACTAATATTCATCTTCACATTATTAATTAATTTAATTAAGTTAATTTCACCCTCACACCTCCACCTCATCATTACACCTCACCTGGACCCATTCCAGGGGCATTTAACTCACAATGACTGAAGTCATCACTCTCAACACTGAGTCATCACTCCCAGTGTTGAGTCACCACTTAACCTAACTAACTAAGACTTCTTCCTAAACCTAATTGGACTTCTTCTATGACCTTCTTTCCTTCTCTCATGTGAACTCCACTTCCTAAGTGGACTCAATCAAAATCATGCCAAAAATAGTAAAGATCTACCTATTTTTGGTAAACCTAGACTTTCCTACCTTAACCGACGCCAGTTATCCCTCAATCACCGGTCACCTAACCGCCATCGGTTACCTTATATACACTTTTCACAACTCTTTACATGGGTTGGTCATTCAGTTATTGGAGCTGATTACATTCAAGTGTGAATCTTCAAGCCCTCCTGCATCTAGATGATGAACACACACAACCACAATGCAAGACAGACAAGCAACCATTTTCCCTTCCAAAGCATTGGAATATTCACAGAACACAAAGGGAGTATTCCGTGACATTGAGACAAAATTTCTTCATGATCAACTATCATGTCCTCCACCTCCCAAGATCTACGTAAGACATCAAGTAAGTATTATGATCCTAATCATTTTACTTATTCCTTTTGTAGATCTCTGGTTTCTTTCAATAGTTTATTTTCCTCTATTGCCTATACATCACCTTCCTCCCACCAACCCACTATTCAACCATCCCAAGCCTTTTCACCATTCTAAACCTCCTTCTTAGTATCCCTGAGTCTTCTCAACCATATTACGACCCAAACCATACTACCCTCACTCTCTGTGTAATCACAAAGAGCCTAAAACCCTCTTTGTTTAACAATTTACTATCAAATTGCCCCTACCGACGTTGGTCACCTTAACCGTCATTCGGTCTCCCCTCTCTACCGGCATCGATCACCAGACCGATATCAATCATTGTGTTTTCTGCTAACCTTCACCAAATTACCCCTAACATCACCTAAAATCCACCCAGACCTTACAGATACCTCTTGTGACCTTACCTAACACCCATGTGACCTGTCCCAACCAGAAACATACCTTTCCGATGCTAGATTAGTTTAGATTTTAATACTTTGTTTAATCTAGTTTGTTGATAATGTTTTGAGATACCTAAATCAAAGTGTTAGAAATAGGACCTTTATTTCTCGTATTTACTTTCATTAATTTGATAAAAACAATGGATTGACAACCATCTAGGAAGTATCACACTTCCCGGAACTAGCAATCATTAAGTAGTCCATTGTCATTTGCTATTTAATATCATTTGGTGGTCTTGCTTTGTATCTACAGGTAGTCCTTCCCACATAAAAAGGAGTTCTCCACGATCATCTTGGATAAAGTCAGTAACGTGCACATTCAACCTTTGACCAACATAATCACAAGAATTCCTCCTCGACTGCGATTACCTCTCCCGCTCCTTATCAGTACTTAAGTGACCTTTCTTCTCTTCGCCTCTCGCCGCTAGGTCCGTCATCCTTCACCAAACCCGCTCCCCGCCTCGCGCATGGTTTGGTTTAGCTAGCCATGACTTTGCTTCCAAGTTTAAGGTTACCATCAAAATTTTAATTGTCGTGGAATGCCTTGCAGATAGGCTCCTCTTGGGATAATGTAAAAGCTGGAACTCACTACCTTCGGGCAAGAATAAGTGGAAATTGAGTACTCCAAAATATAGCTATTCAGAACACCACGAAACCAAGTGTCCACAACGCACATCCAAATCAGATCAACATCATAAAGGGCCTGAAATTCTTCCTACGTCCAAACAAGTGTGTGAAACCTCCAATTCCTTTTAGATGCATAAACAACCAACCACTCGTATAACTCTATCTAAAGATAACAAAGAAACTTTCATATATACAAATCATATAAGTTTAGCTCCACCCACATGCGTGCATCAAACTCAGATCTAGTGTTGAATCTCCAAGCATATTCTTCTTCTAGATCTACTATCCACTCCTCAACACTTGATAAGGTCAACCGATACATCTTCATCACGAAACATCCTAAAAACAATCAAAAGAGGTCCTGTAATGGAACCAATGATGCTACTTAGAATTTACTGTGAATAACCCAGGCGCGTTGGCACATCACTCAGCCTAAGTTGAGCGCTCACCCAAAGCGCAAAGGCACCAGGTCCCTCTTTAGAGTTGCTTGTACATGATGTTAGCATGATGATACTTAAAAATATTCGATTCATAATTAGTAGTAAATAACCCACAATGCATAAACTAGATCTAGATCTTAGATTGTATGAAAGACAAACTAAACAATAACTATGATAAGATTAACCATACAAGAGCCAAATTTAGTTATATCTAACACCATTATCGAACCAATATACTCCATTATATTAAATATTGTAAAACACTAAGCTTCTTAAACTATATTAGTATCTCCATGTGTCATTTGCCCGTCAAAACCAAACAACACAACTCTACAATAATTCACCGCCACTAAACCACACAAATCAATACATATTTATAGGGGTGGGGACTTTCCCTTCACCACCCATGCACTTCTCACAATAAGTAACATGCCGATAATAGCCATGCACCTTTACAATAGTATGCACAACATGCAAGTGTTCTAACAATAGATGTCCTATAGTTAACTCCAAGTAAAATTTCTATTATTAGCTTAAACTATGCGATGGCGCTATATCATCACTTGTTCCCAAAATACCATTGCGTGTAGCACAAGTCTTCATATTTAGGTGTGCTCCGCACGTTATCTCCAAAATAGTCCTTATCCACAAAAACGACTAAGTCCTGATCCAAAGTGTTTTGGCGCACGTTTCCTTTCCTATCTTCTCACGCCTTCAAATGTGCCTTATTCCTACGCGTGCATCCTTTTTATGTCTTCTCCTTAGAGCAACATTCTGTCTGCTCAACATAGATGCAGTTGGAGGAGTAACTGTGCGCTCCATTGTTCTCATTTATCACACTTTTGAATATGACTCGTATAAAAATTTCATATACCCTACTGAGTACCGAGGGTTCATACAGGTCAGATTCACTTAGAAATTCAACAAACCTCGATGGTTTCCTCAACGCACACCTAACATGTATTTTCTTAGCTAACAAATATGCCTTGTGTTAGATGTTCATTTGCCTCCAATGTCTTCCTAGTTTTGACATCGGTCATATAAATTTACAAAGCACCATGTGGAGAGACACTACAAATATTATATATGGTCCTACTTATAATCGTAAAATGTAACTTGAACATTCAATGATCTCAACATTTCCTTGTTGTGGTGGTGAATAAAGTCATTTATAGTGAACAAATGGGGTGTAATTGGGTTAATCTTTCTTTACCTTTTACACCATCTTACACACCATTTGACTACAACCCATTTCATAACTAGGTGTTTTTGAAACACTATTTTTGTAAACTTGTGTTTTTATGCTTATTTCCAACAACATTATCAAATTTGAACTATGGCTAAGAAAATGTTTATTAATGTTTACCCGTCATGTTAATACGCTCATAATGGATGGGTAAACAAACTTTCATTATGTCGTGTCAAAATGATAATTAAAAATTGAATAAACATCGTAAGACAAACATGCAATAAACACAACTAAATCATATATTTTTAAGTGAAGCACCTTTGCTTTTTATCACTAACATATGATTGTAACATTCGTTGTAAAATTCAACTGCCAACCTAATACTCACCAAAAAACAAGGTGTAAAACTAATATTTATTATCAAAACAACACACTTAGACTTGATTATAAAAAAACACTTGACCTATAAAAAGGGCAACCATTGATATCTAAACAACATAAAAAAATAAATAAAAAATTCAACGTAAAATTGATAAAGGTTATCCACTACCAAGGCTTAGAACATAGGTCATCCAAAACTATCTCAATAACCCCATTTTTTTGGGATTTAAGTTTTAAATGGTAAATTGTGTCAGGTTACTTTTCATATAGTTTTTATACACATGGTATGTGTGTTTTGTTGAATATCCAAGTACTTATGATCATGAGGATGATTACACTAACAATCTTAGTGATTGTGGAAATTTTGTATCTCTCATTATCCCTTCTTTTAATGTTTCAATCAAATTGAATGCTAAAGATAGATCAAATGATTTGATTTCCTTTCCATCTCTTGAAATAAATAATAACAACAAAGCTTTGGATCCCTTTCCTTCTCATCAAAGTATAGGGAATGATATAATTCGATCTGCTTTCACTTCTCCTCCTCTTGACATAGAAAATGATACAATTGAATTTGTTATCTCTTACATTCCTATTAAAATCAAGAATGTTATAAATTATTACCCTACCACTCTTTCTTCTATCACACATATACATATAACAACAATTACGAGACACATCTCTTACTTTAACTAACATAAGTCTTTCTTCTTACTCGCCTTCATATTTCCACAATTCATTCCTCAACCACATCTCTTTCGGCGTTCACATCGCACATGCGATTGCTAGTTTTTATCATTTCAATGAGGACGAGGGCCTAAACAATGCTCCAATATTTGTAACATTTCAATGAAGAGAATGAGTAAGTTTAACTATGATTAAACTGAACATAAAATACTGAAGCATGTCGATGTGTCCCATTTCAGCTGGTTAAGTAGGCCGTTATAGTAGATACACTAGCTATAACCAATTACGTCGAATTTTAATTTTTTTAAAAAGGCTTCCTTTTCTTCACGAAAATAAACTATCATTGTTTTAATTATTATAAAAAATAGTATGCCACGAGAAAGCCCCACCACCATCCACATAGAACAACCCAGATATTTTATTCCCGCACATTAATAATAATAAATTGTGCTTTTGTTGGTCCGTTAAGTAAAACAAATTAATTTTAAATACTAAGACACCAATATTTTATAAGCCAAAAATCTTCCACCTCTCCATATTTCAGATATTCCCGCAAAGAAAGAGAGCTGTCGGAAGCCGTTGATCTCGAGGAATAGATGACGTGTCGGCACGCCAGTCGTCGATTACGGAAGTACAGCACGCGCGTCCTCGGCGTCTTTTACACAGAATACAACCGGGTTGGTTTTCGCGGGTTTTTGACCGCCAAACCGCTTGTGAAAAACCAGGGTAATTATTGTGCAGTGAAAAAAAAACAAAAAAAGGTTAAGGCAAAAGGGAAAAATGTGGAGAATGAATGAATGAAGCAACAAATGAATTTGGGGCTTCTTCTCCTCTCCACGAAAGAAAGCATTCTCTGTGGAGAGGAAAGAAACAACACGTCAATTGTTGTTTTTTATTGAGAGCCATCTTCTGTTCAGTCGATCTGCAGAAAGATCTGCGAAGTTTGTACGGCCGAATTTTGATCTGGGTGTTGTTTTGTCGTACATAGTTTGTGTTGTTGGTGTGTTGGGTGGTGTTTTTACTTATGATTTGATGGATTACAATGTGGGTTTTGGGAGGCAACAGCAGCAGAGGAGTTTTGATCCGTCTGGTTCTGAGCAGCAGCAGTATGGAAGGTCCAGAATGACATTGGCTGTCAATACCGAAGGTATGCATAGATTGTTTGATTAGATTAGATTGTGGGTTTTGAGAATTGATTCAGGTTAAATTGTGGGTAGTGAATGGCATTGGATGTTTGTTGGCTAATCTAGTCCAGTGAGCTTAATTGTGAAGGGTTTGTGAGTTTGGGTAGGGGAATTGGATCCCATCAACGGTGGAAATCGATTCCCACATGTTTGGAGTAAGTTTGCACTGTTGATGGGCTGTGGAAGACCCTCTTTTAAGGAAAAATTGCCTCTGTCAGCTGTCTACATCAATTCCCACATGTTTGGAGCAAGTTTAGATCATTGATTGGCGGCAATTTTCCACCGAGATAGTCTGTGAGGTGGGTTCCAGGTAGGTAGTTGTTGATTAGAGGAGCAGGACGAGAAGCTGTTGATTGAGTGATTGTGTAGCTAGTAGCATTTGTTTTGGAGGGTGTGAAGTGGTATTGTTGGGAGGGGGTGGAGTATCGGTCAATTGTGAGGTGTAGCATTTGTAGGTAGAGGGTATCAGGGATATCAGGTGGTGGCAATTGATGAAATCAGGTGTTTCTCATGGTTGTCACTTTTTGTGATCACTGTTGATAGGAAGAATTGTGTGTTGTGGCATTAGTTATTTAGAGTATAGGGTGGGTTTGTTGTGTGGAATGGCAAATGATGAAATGGAGTCATGGTTGGCACTTTTTTCTTATCAGTATTGATAGGGATAATTGTGAGCTGCAGCATTTGTTATTAGGAGCATAGGTGGGTTTGGGGTGAGGGGTGACAATTGATGAAATAGTCTCATGGTTGGAACTTGGGGAAAATTGTGAACTGTAGCATTCGTTATTAGGAATATAGGGTGGGTTTTGGTGAGGAGGTGGAAATTGATGAAATGAGCTCATGGTTGGGGATTTTTTCAGACCAGTTTTGATGGTTTCAGATCCCATGGCTGTGCTTTGCAGGGGATGGGGATTGATGAGCTTTGTTCGCCTGGGATTGGCTGTAATTGCCACCACATGTTTGGGATTTGAGATAGAGAGAGGAACTGAACACTGTGAGCAACAGAGCAACAGGGAGAGGCAATTGGCGATGCCACTTGGGTCTAGTCATCGGTGAGAATTTACAACTAGGGTTCAGAGTTCTGATTCCTCTTCTCATGTAATAGGTGTAGTGTGGAAATTGCCCTTATTTCTGTGAGGGGATTTATGCCATAGCATGAACCTAAGCCGGGATTTCAATATGTGGGTGAATTGAGGTATTGTAGAGTTTGGTAGATTACGGGAATGAAATGTATGTGGTAAGTTTTATAAACAATGAACGTCGTGATTAATCTGAGATACAATAAGTGGATGAAACTTGGCATTGACTAAGTTTTCAAATTGTTATTTTTATTGCTTAAGGGGAATTGATGAAGCTTGTGGGTCAAGGATTAGCTGTAATTGCTATGCTTAGGTTTTCAGATAGAGAGCGGAACGCAGTAGAGTTGCTACAGAGCAATAGTGAGAGGCAACTGGCGAGGTCAATTGGGTTTAGTCATTGGTGAGAATTTTCAACTAGGGTTTGGAATTCTAATTCCTCCTACCATGTGATCAGTTTAGTGTATAATTTATCCTTATTTCTGCAGGGAGATCTATGCCATAGCAGAAAATCTAACGCTGGATTTCATTATGTGCATAAATTCACGTACTGTAGATTTTGGTAGGTTACGGGAATGAAATGCATGTGGCATGTTTTGTGAATAATGCACTTTGTGATTAATCTGACAAATGATAGGTGGATATAACTTGCCATCGATGAAGAGTTTCAATTGGGATTTCTGGACCATTGAATGGGTTAAAAGCTGCAAATTGTGATTGACGAGGTGATCCAAGTGGGAGTTCTGGGTTAACACACCAGGCAATTGATTTAGAAATGGGCTTGGTTGAGCACTAAGGGCTGTATAGAGAACAATATGGTGAGGTGGTTGGTAATCTCAATTAGATCTAGCCATTGACGGGGATTAAAATCAGGGTTCAGAATTCTGTTTCTGCTCCCGTGGGATCAATTTATTGAAGAAATTGGTTGGTGAGCTCAATTAGGTTTAGTCATTGGTGGCAATTTACAACCAGGGTTCAGAAGTCTTATTCCCTCTCCCCTTGGGGGTGAAATTGTCCCTAATACCATGACATAGCACGGTATTTGGGCTTGGAATTCCACTAATGTTATCCTGTTCTATGGAGTTCAGTAGGTTGTGACCAATGAAGTGCGCGGGGTGGATTTTGCAAAAACTGCATACACTTGGTGTTTAATCTATAACTTGTTTGGAAGGGAGTTGAAATTTGTGATTGATAAGGTGCTCCGAGCAGGATTTATTGAACACTACATTGGTTGATTAGTGTCACTTTGGTTTGATGGCTGCAAATTGTGAAGGATGAGGTGATCCGAGTGGGATTTTTGGTTGGATTCATTGGGTGATTAATCTGATATTTGGCTAGGTGGTTGTAGCTAGTGATGGATGAAATGATCTAAGAACTATTTCTGGATCACTGCCATGGGTTAATTGTTGTCACTATGGTTATGGCCTTGTTTGAGTATTAAATGCTTGTGTAATATAGATGAAAATGCATCCGGTATTCAATCTAAAATGGACTTGGTCTAGTAGATAGCAGGTTGTGATTGATGAACCGCATCAAGAAAAATTGTGTAAAAGAAAGTTGTCTTGGGGAAATTGTCATGAAAGGGGTTCTGAATGGCTTTTTTTGTAGTATATCATGGTTGCAAATTGTGAAGCAAGAGGTGATCCAAGTGGGAGTTCTGGGTGGTTAATCTGACATTGGTTAGGTGGTTTTAGCTAGTGGTTGATGAAATGATCTAAGAATTATTTCTGGAAGACTGCATGGTTGATTGATGTCTCTTTGATTATGGACATGGTTGAGCATTAAGTGTTTGTCTAATAAGCTGGTTTTAGCTAGTGATTGATGAAATAATTTAGGAATTATTTCTGGAACACTGCATGGTTGATTGATGTCACTTTGGTTATGGACATGGTTGAGCATTAAGTTTTTGTGTTATATAGAATCTAGATGAAAATGGATTGGGCATTGAATCTGAAACAGACTTGGTCTAGTAGATAGCACGTTGTGATTGATGAACCACATCAAGAAAATATGAGAAAAAGAAAGTGATCTAAAAGGGGCTTTTGAATGGCTTTTTTAATAATTTATAGTGGGTCGGACATCTTACAAATTACACAGGACATTCAATGTGGAAAAGATTTGGCATTGTGCTTTGGTCCAAGCGTTTAGTGGTTGTGAAAATGACAAAACACATTTTTCAAAATGGATTCGAGTTTCTGTCTAGTTGCTTTTTTGACAATAAGCATACATAGTGATGTAGGTGATTGTCCAAAAATGGACAGTTATAGTGGTTAGGCATTGCTGAACTGTATTTGCTGAGTTTTACTAATTTACTGAACTATAAATGATGCAATTGCAGGGCTGAATAATCTGAAATGGATTTGGTGGCTAGTATTGATCAAGTAGTCTAGGTTGAAATTCTGCAATGTTGAATGTGTTTGTAATTTGAAATGAAGTTTGTTTGGTGTCTAGTGGGCAGTACAATTAAAGAAGTGCGCCAGCTGCTTAATCTGAGATTGATCTGGGCTAGAATGTTGAAACTGATGATGTTCACCAAACAAATTCTTGTAATAGTGGTCTAGATGATTAACACGGAATTCATTTTACAGTGGCACAGTAAGTTTACACTGATGACACATACCTTGCAGATTTTGTCAAAGGTGCACCAGCTGGTTCTTGGGATCTTCCTTCTCTGAGAATGAGGTTGCCAACAGTCAAGGCTGATGCAAACACTGTGTAGCAAGTGGCTATCATCTTTTTAATTGTTTCCATCTGCCCTAACAAACTGTTAGAAGTGTTTCTCAGGTGGCATTATACAAAGGATACTGTTTGGAAAAGTGTCATTTGCATTTACAGCTTTTACTCCTAGATTATTTTTCTGTAATAAAATCTCACTTGATAGAAAGACTTTGTCAGTGCCCAAGATAATAAATACTTTATGCCATTTATATGTCAGTAACAATTGTTGATGAAGTACTATATGCCGTGGACCGTGCAATTCCTTGCTGGAGTTCACTGGTTCCTGATGCCATTACCCTGGACTTGGTGTATAATGGCTAAATACTGTAAATTTTTTTAATACTGGGAGGATACAAGTAATGAAAGTAAATGTGGGTTTGGATTTGCATTTGCAAGACATACATGATATTGTGCATTCAGGGAGGTTGTGCTTAATCGCATCTAGTGGTCAGTGGATTGCAACTGATAAGGTGCATAAGCTAAATTTTGGCATTGATGTGCCATTATATTATTAATGTCACAAACAGTTTGGTGATTACAATTGATGAAAACGTTTTTGTGGAATTTCTTTAAGACTGTTTGGATGATTAAGCTGAAAATGGGTTTGGTTTAGTGTTCAGGAGTCTTTGGGATTGATGGAGAGTGTGTTCCCTCTTAAACAGATTTTAGGGTGTGGGCTGAAATTGATGACATACTACTAGCAAATTTAAGTTAAAGAGTACTCTAGGGAAACCAGGTACATAGAAGCTGTTCAGGCATTCGGTAGTTATGTACCAACTAATTTCGTGTTCTAGTATTTTTTGTTTACATTTAACATGACAGTCTCTTTGAAGTTGTCCCGTGGTTTGTAGGTCTAGACTTAGAGGGTGGTATGTTGCAATTTGTCATGAATGGTAAAAACCTTACTATGCGGATAGGCGTTCTACAATGGCAGCAAGGGGTGGATCTAATGGCCTGACCGTCTAAAGTCTTATTTTAGACTTTAGATTTTATGTCCATTTATTATGCCGATAGGTGTTCTACTTTGGCATTGGCAGCAAGAGGTGGGATCTAATGTTGTGACGGTGTAAAGTTTTATTTTTATACATTAAATTTGACGTCTGTTTAACCATCACAAGGTAATTTGACCATAAATTTGACATCCATTTGACCGTCACTTAAAAGTCTGGTCTTTTAATTTTAAGAAGTCAACCAACAAATAGTAACATGTAGACCATATGGTAGAGTTAATCAATGTGGTATCCCCGAAATCCAAAATAAGAGTCTTAAGATTGATATCTGTTTGTGTTTTTCAAATAAATGTATTTAGGATATTTGTAGTAGTTATATAAGGAGTTATGTCAGTTTGAATCATCATAATACTAGTTATATAAGTAGTTATGTCAGTTTGGATCATCATAATACTAATAGGTCATATGCTATTTGGGGTTACTGGAAAATGGAATCTGGGTTTTGTAGACTACTAAGAACCAGCTTACTATTGTCAATATCATTGTGTTGAAGGGAACTGACAATATGGTGTTACGTTTTGCAGAGACAATGTGGCATATGAATCTGCAACAACAGTATGAGGGTACAGAGGCAGATATGGGACCTTACCCGGAAAGGCCTGGTGAACCAGACTGCACATATTATATGCGGACCGGTCTCTGTGGATTTGGCACTAGCTGTCGGTTTAATCATCCTCCAAATAGGACGCAGGTTGTTTTCCCTTTACTTCCTTGGCTAAATTATGTATTTGATTTTGAGAGGGCTCAATTTTTATTTTAAACATTGTTTGTGAGAATGATTTATGAAATTTATGGTTTTCTTAATGTGAAATGCCAGGCTACTTCATCTGCAAGGAATAAAGGCGAATATCCTGAAAGACTTGGGCAACCTGAGTGCCAGGTATTAATTTCTGAACTTCATTGCGAAAATGGAAAACCCACGTATACTATTTTTTTAAAGATGCTTTCTTTTTGTTCAAGGATTTGAAAATTCCAAAGTGAAATATTGTTACAGCAACATTAAGGACAATTTGTTTTCTCTTAAATATTGATTACTCTTATTTGAATTATAATTTGAATACACACATTAATGTTTAGAGTGGAATTTTGATTGGAAATAATCTTATATCTTGCTTGCTAGTTGGGAACATCAATAGAAGAGACTTAATATTCAGTTCTGTGTCTTTGACTCAAATGTATATCATTCTTATTATTTTCATTATTCTTGTGGTTTATTGTACTGAAATCCTTTTCATCTTATTGTAATTGTTTTTAAATTGGCTTTTGTAGTATTACATGAAAACAGGAACTTGCAAATTTGGTGCTTCATGCAAGTTTCACCATCCAAGAGACAAAGCAGGAGCGGCCGGACGAGCAGCACTAAATGTTTTAGGCTATCCGCTACGTCCGGTTTGTAATCAGTCTTCTTTGTTTGCAAAAATGCAAGTGAATAACATGTACATTATGATGGGTTAAAATTTTCCTTTTCGTAGCGACAGTTATTTTTGGCCCACAACTTAAGCTCAATGCCTCACATACCTTTGATTAGAAGTGCACACCCAGCTTCATAATTGATGGAGTGGAAATGAAGCTGGTATAATCTTCTACTATATTAGTTCTGAAATGATGCTTGCTTGGTAGAAATTAGAACCTTCAGTATCTTCCATCCACTTCTTCCCTTGTCGAAATTCGATATGACTTATATATTAATTTTGACATCTTTGTAAACATATTTTGGCTGGCTTCTTTTACATATAAGGTAACCATACCTTTGGTCTCATCTACTGACTGCAGAATGAGAAGGAGTGTGCATACTATTTGAGAACGGGACAGTGCAAGTATGGTGCCACTTGTAAATTTCATCATCCACAACCAGTTGGTGCATTAGTTCCAATGCGCGGGACTTCACTTTTCACACCTGTACATTCTCCATCAACGCCTGACCTCAGCACTACCCAGGAGGATTGCCAACATGGCCAATGGCAAGGGCGCCTTTATTCAGAGCCCTCGTTGGCAAGGCCCTTCCAGTTATGCATCAGTAATCCTTCCTCAAGGATTAGTGTCGGTTCCTGGCTGGAGTACATATCCTGTAAGCTGTTTTTCTGCAATCACTTGTACGAGTACTTGGCTATTTTCCTTATTTGCTATTTGTCTGACCCTTTTTTTTGTTCAAAATATTGCAAAGCGTTTTAACCTTCTTGTTTTTATCCTTCCTCTTTCTCTCCTAGTCCTCAGAATGCAACCAGGCAGATGTATATTCCTTGTGTTGGTTTGTATGGTATTCGGATTCAATACGGATTAACAAAGTGAAGATACTTGTGTTTTCTGTATTTGGATGGAATAGAACCTATTTTAAAAAATTTAATAGATGAAATGTAGATTGTTTGCATCTTGCTTTGATGTGCCTTGTTGCAGATGGTTGTGTATACTGTTTTTCATAATTCATATCTGCTGTTCTTTATGTGTACTGGTCCATAGTATGTTCAGCTTTGAACTTTTATGGTATGCAGTGGCTAATGACAGCATGCTTTATTAATGAATTTCTAAGTAGAAATGAGGAAAAGGCAGTTTGCAAGTATGGAAAATACAGTCGTTCTGTAACCTCCTTTACCATTATCTGCTTTCTGCAAGTGATTTTGTTTAGAATTTCGACCCCTACCAATCTGTTGGATTTATAGTGTTTTGTGGGTATGGATCTTTGTTGGAGAGGTGATCATTTGAAATGTTAGAACTAGAGGACCATTCTTTAACTTGACAATCTCTTTTTGTGAGGCAGGGGCAGGTAGGTTCATCTCCAGATGGTCAACAGCAAGCAATAGGAGCCGGTTTAGTCTATGGTCCCACACCCCAAACAGATCCCGTGGTTGGAGGAATTCAAGGGACCTTCTCTTCTTATCCACCTGGATCTCCAGGAATGGGACCTCCAACATTGCAATTGCCATCAAGCAGTACCCACAGGGAAAGCATGTTCCCTGAAAGGCCTGGTCAACCAGATTGTCAGTTCTACATGAAGACGGGTGACTGTAAATTTGGCATGACCTGTAGATATCATCATCCTAAGGACAGGAGTGTTCCTCCGCCAAACTGCATCCTCAACCCTATTGGCCTGCCCATACGACCTGTAAGATTTGTATTTTATTTCCTTTCTGTTTTGTATTTGTGTTTTCTATTTAATCAGTGAATAATTCATGCCCGGCTTGCTCAATGGTTGGTTATTTTAAATGTTTTTAATGGGCTAATCTTGTCGCTTGGGATTCTCTGTTTTCTGCTGTTTGTGTGGATGTCACATGATTGTTTTTGTCTCTTGTTTCTGCTAAAATAGTTCATATTTGTAAGAATAGTGTCTATGACACCTGTAATAGTACTTTTATCTATACTAACATGCACTAGATGTAGAATGCAGAGTTCATGTTTACTTCTAGCTGTGATGTTGTTGTATGTGGTGTATGCTGCCACTTTATTGTGGATACTTGTACGTGCTGAATCAATTGTCATACCAAATCATAATTTTTAAATTTTAGTGATGCTTGTTTCATTTCACACATACATAAACTTAATTTACCAGCAGCAGTGAACACTTTCTGTTTTTCTAATAATAGGCCAACTTTAGATTTTTTAGGAGAAGTTGGGCTTTTGGATTTGTGTGTGTACCCCATATTCAATGTTATGTTGTGTGGACAAAATCTGGAAGCTGATCTGAACTTTACTCCGTGTCTTCCTGCATGTAATTTTCATTAGTAACTTGTGTGGAAAAAATCTGCAAGCTGATCTGAACTTTACTCTGTCTTCCTGCATGTAATTTTCATCATTAACTTGTGTTGATGGGCACAAATTACTATATTGGTCTGCACAGCAAATGCACATGCTTTTTCAGATTTTTAATTTATTGCATATATCCTCAGGATTGTAATATGATACATGGAGGGTACTTTAAACGCGTTCCTGCCTTTTATGTTCCACCCCGTTGTCCATAAGAAATATCTTATTCTTTTTGACTGCATGCAAGCATTCTGAATCTTTGTCTTGACCATGTCATACAGGGGGCACCAGCATGCACTTTCTACACCCGCTATGGTATCTGCAAGTTTGGACCAACCTGCAAATTTGATCATCCTATGACACCAATTGATGTTCCTGTTGGTCGTCATTCAATAGGATCGTCATCATCTGCTCTTGTTTCTGCTTCTTTATCTTCAGAGTTGCCTTTGGAATCTGGTTCAGGAATATATAAGGAACGTGCTTCTAAATCAGATGCTCATCAGCAGTCTTCTGGTGGCGAAGATGAATAATGTTTTTTTTTCTAGCAGAGTAGTGGCTCTACGCTTTTTTGCAAGGTTGACAGACCTGATTTGCTAATGTGAATCAGGTGTTTGTCTTGTCAACTAAGTGCGTAAGCCAAGCTAACACTGTCTTTTCAGCTTATTGACAAAGTAAGCAGCCACTACATTCCTTCTTATAGTTGTGACAGAAGCCATTTGAAATTCATTGGACACTGTGCTGGAGCCCTTCATTGTTGTCAATGTCTGTAATTTGTCATGAGAAGGCTGGACAGATTTCATTCACTGGAAAATTTATAGCCTTTGTTTTCTGCCATGAAAAAGAAACACTTTTCCGATGTTGACTTGGGCAAACACTTTTATTTTTTCTTTTTGAATTGACTTCTTGAGCTCAATGACCTGCATGTCCTTTTGTTTTCTCAAGCTCCTCTTGGGTCTCAATCAATGACCCAAACCTGCCTTCTTCGATTTACTGTTTGGTCGTGTTCCTTTTAGCCTATAATTCATTTTGTGTAGCTCAGTATTCATTTTTGCTATTTTAAATACATCTTCATTATCTTTCTACAATATTTAGATTGTATCTATTAGGCTTGTAGAGTTGTAATTAGTGCATTGTTTTCATTGGCCTGTATATTTTATTAGAAGAACCATCATCCTCTGGGAGTTTGCTTCCGTATGCTAATTGAGGGGAGCTCTACTTTTTGGTTGTGTAGATACTCTTAAGGCCTGTGATTATGTTGTCCATTGGTAGTTGTGGTCTTTCATTGGATTGTATTCTGTGTTACTAGCCATGTATAGTTCACCCATGTTTACTTTCTCCGTCCCCTTTAAGCTATATGTATCTGTACTATCTCACTGCTATTATTTTATTTTTTGATTCTCAAAGGCACCTTCAAAATGCTAAGAGTCCATGTGATCTCTCTTTGAATTTTTAGCCTACCTTCAGCTCATACATTTATCTTGCGATTTCTTATGCTCAAATCAATGCGACCTGGTTGGTGGTGCGAGCACATTTACTGGAAGCATTGAATGGCTTTGCACCCTTTTGGGTCAAGGTATTTTTATACTATATTCTTCAGCTTTTTAATTTTATAATTTCGTGTATGGTTTGTTTAACTGTTTGACTCTTAAAACTTGGTAACTTACTGGTGATGGCTCTGGGTGTTGTATGTTTCAGACCTGCAAAAGAAAAGGTGTCATATTCTTGTCTACAGCTATTTTGAAGAAATGGATTGGAATAAGCACAGAGCCAATTCAAAACACGTAAATTTGCATGCTTTAAAGACAATTGTTAGGTTCTCTCATTAATGAGAGAAAGAGGAGAGCTTGATTAAACTGATCAACGCCGGACATTTTGGAAATTGCAGTTCTCAATTATATGTATTGTATTTTTCTGCATTTGGATCCTTAAAATGAAAAACTTTTCTCAGAATATGGCTATTAATAGATTTATCATTTGGACCTCATGTATTTGGTATTTTGTCTATGTTCACAAGGTCTTGCCTTCAGATATTTTTACTCTGACTTGTGTTGTATTAAATTAATGGGGAAGTAATGTCTGGTGGGTGCATTGGATGATTGCATTATGCAATCCCTTGAGAGTTTTAGCATTTATACATGAGCGACTCTGTGGTTGTGAAATTGTAGGGGTAAAGGTTAAGAGTAGAAAACACAATTCTATTTTTGTCCCGCAGACTAAACTATCCATGGTGTGATTATGTATATGTTTGTAAATATAATTAGACATAGAATGATGAGATATGGTCTGTCACGGGACATGGCAGGCTGTTTTTAATCGCAGCTGTCTTAAGAAAGCAGAAACCATTAAATGCATTTATAAGCTTTTTTGACGAACATACATGTTTAATACAGTGAATGCTTTTTTTGGGTACTCGAAAGGAAAATATATAAATTTAATAAGCAACTGCCCTGTACAGTATGAAACAGAAATTAAAATTTGCATTCTAGGAATTCGGTTGAAACATTACAAAGTCATATTAAATAGCAAATTTAATAATCCATAATTTTCTTCCATTGAAGTCAATTAGAGAGACTGCGTTTGGCTAGGATGCTGACAAACTTACCTATTCAAATCAAGTCTGCATGAGACCATTGCTGGATTTTTTTTTCCAATGTTTCAGAACCTCTGTTGCCTCTTCATGGGCTCCAACATCCATGTTATAATTTTGTAGTCCAAAGAGGGATAACATTTCTTTACATGTAATTTTTCTGTAATTGCATTGCAGAATGTGTGCGTTTTGCTATAAGATTTGAAAATGAAGAAAAGCCAGATATTTCCTACATGTTTTTGTTTTAGGGTTCAAGTTCTGGATAGACTTTGTTCTGTTAATTAGATTCCTACCTGTTCTTGCCCTTGTCTTTGTTAGATAGTATCAAAATAGACATTTTTGAAGTCCATTTGTGCTACCAAAGCCATTATTACAAAATGATGGTAGCTCATATGTGGAGGGTGTTCAATCGTGGAAAAATTGAGTTCGGGCCAAATTAAATTAACTAAGCTCTGTATTTGTTTGGATTTGAAAATGCACTGTACCATCACAAGAATCATCTGTAGATTTTATCTATGGGCAGGGTAGAGAATTATTTTAAATGAAGAAAATGAAAAATAAAGCTAACTGATATTTCTGATTTTGTAATCAGAAAAATAACATCTATAGTCGGAACAAGTGGGAGATTCCTTGATATCTTCTTTCCACTTTTGTTATATAGTGGTTGACAACACACAAGTATTGAAGATGTGATTGTTTTAACAATTTTATGTATTTGTAGTGGGCAAATAAAAGAGATTATGCTCATAATTTCCATTCTTGTTTTTGGATTTCTGCCGCATGATGAAAATGAATCAGCATTAGTGCATAAAAATAGAAAGGAAAAAACAAAGAAACATGAATTTTGCACCTATCGAAGGCGTGAAATCTCAAATAATGTTTTATCCAACTCGTACATTCATTCTAAACTCCTATACAAGCATTTCTCACACTCCCTTTGACTGGATATATGTTTAGCATTTCTCATCCTCAAGACAAGACAGGGAGAAGCAGATTGCTCTAAAATAAATACGCATAATCAAGCTTACTAACAAGACTTGACGAGGGGAGAATAAACCATTGACTCTCCTTCAATTTACTCTTGCATGCCCACAATGGTGCGATGCAAGTTCACAACATTTAAATGCAATTTTAACGCATTTTCAAGGGAGCAATAAAATTACAACATTTATGCAACTAGGAAAAGGGAGCAAGGAGAGTGATTCCTTATATGAATAACAAGCAAAAGAGTAATTCCAAACTCCTAACCATCTTGTCTAAGAATTGATTAGTCAAGCGGATAACTGACTTGACTTACAAGACAATTAAGAACTGAGCCCAACAATTACATACAACTCCAACACAACATAAAAAGGCATTTAGTCTAGTTTTTTAGTACCAAGATACACCATTAGCGTTATCATCTTGTATTATTACACCAACTCATTTCATGCACGCATAATCACTTATAAGCCCGAATTATTACATTAAGTCATTCTATATGATATTTAGGGTTTCTTTAGTTTACTCATCTCGACCAAGAGGAGTAATTAGCATGACAAAGAAGATTTACACTTGACTACCATCACTATAAATTTGGTTTTCTATTCTTTTCAATATATTAAGATATTCATGTATATGGTTTGCAAATAATAATCAAGAGACCCAATCCCCTAGAATAAGATTGATTTAACAAAGTAGCATATTTTTGTACAACTTACATATATATATATATATATATATATATATATATATATATATATATATGTAATTGCATTTTCCTTTTCAAATGTTTCCAAAATATACATTATAATTTTACCAACCTCTCATATATGATTGAGTAAAGATCTTGAAGAAAACCCAAAAAAATAACTTCCCAAAAATATCTTGCTCAAATTCCTTCCATAGTCCGCAAGACACTCAAAGTTGAGTTTTGACTTGCTCATGCAATTGAAAAGTTTGATAGACTTTTTTGGGGTTATGGGCTAGTCCAAGACGGACCTTGTAGAAGAAATGACTTGCTCTAGCATTATAAATCTCTCGGCAAACACTATGACAGAGTTCAGATTGATTTCGCACATGAAATCTATGCCTCACTTAAGCCAAGTTTCATGTTGCTTTTGCATTGAATATACCCACTCCTTGCCTTGGTGGGTTTCTCAAGTGCTTGTGCACTTAAAATTTTGTTTGGACTTAGGCGGAACTTGAGAGTGCTTTTGCATTGGAAAAGTACGCCAACAACCTCGCAGGTTTTGAAAGTCAATGTGCAATTTGCAAGTTAAGTGCAAAAGTGCACAAGAGTTTCAAAAGTCATACGTACACTATGTTGAGAGCATTTTTGTTTTTGTTTTTGATGATACCGCAATACAATTATAGTATATAACATTCACAACATGTTAGTACTTAGCATTTCTCATCCTCCCTATCACTAGATATATGTGTAACGCACAAAAATTACCAACCAAAAACACAACCAAAGATCATGACATTTTTGTTTTGTTTTTGATGATACCACAATACACTTACATACATTCACAAGACATTACTCTAATCACACTTAGTACACAACGACACCCACAACTACAACTCGATTTGTTTTCACATTCATAACACACACTTGTGACATGATAACATATGCTTGAGACAAGATAGGAGAAGCGGATTGCTCTAAAATAAATATGCATAATCAAGCTTACTAATTAGACTTGCTAAGGGGAGAATAAAGCATCAACTCTCCTTCAACTTCATTCAAGGAGGCACGATAGACCTTTGGTTCCTCTTGTAATGAACACACATGTGCGCGCGCGGCACACACACATACACACACATGCATTAATACAACCTTATCTCTCCATCGAAAAGATTTCCCATTATATTTCCATTAAAGAAAATTGTGCACTCCTTGGGTCCATGTTTTCTCAAACAAACTTGCATAATGATAAAATCAATCTTGCATACATAGCTTCTTGTATGCTCACAATGGTGTGATGCAAGTTCACAACATTTAAATGCAATTTTAACACAAGTTCAAGGGAGCAATAAAATTGCAACATTTATGCAACTAGGAAAAAGAGAGCAAGGGAGTGATTCCTAATATGGATACCAAGCAAAAGAATAATTCCAAGCTCATAACCATCTTGTCTAAGACTTGATTATTCAAGCATATAACCGACTGACTCGTAAGACAATTAAGAACCGAGCCCAACAATTATATACAACTCCAAGACAACACAAAAGGCATTTAGTCTAGTTATTTAGTACCATTATACACCGTTATCCAAGTTATCATCTTGTATTATTACACCAAATCATTTCATGCACGTATAATCACTTACACGCCTAATTTATTACATTAAGTTATTCTATATGATATTTAGGGTTTCTTTAGTTTACTCACCTCGACCAAGAGGAGCAATTAACATGACAACAAGGTTTACACTTGACTCCCATTACTATAAAATTGGTGTTGTATTCTTTCCAATATATTAAGATATTCATATATGGTTTGCAAATACTAATCATGATACCCAATCCCTTAGAATAAGATTGATTTAACTAAGTAGCATATTTTTTACAACTTACATATATAAAAAGTATACTCAAGATTATAATACATGATATAGAATAATTGCATTTTCCTTTTCAAATGTTTCCAAAATATACATTATTTATTACCAACCTCTCATATATGATTGAGTAAAGATCCTCAAGAAACCCCAAAAATATCTTCCAAAAATATCTTGCTCAAATTCCTTCCATAGTCCGCAACACACTCGGGTTGAGTTTTGACTTGCTCATGCAACTAAAAAGTTTGACATAGAATTTTTCGGGGTTATGGGTTAGTCCAACATGTCAAGGTCCAACACGGACTGGCGTAAGAAATGACTTGCTATAACATTAGAAATCTCTAGCGAACACCATGACAAAGTTTAGGACTAATTTTGCACATGAAATCTCTACCTCTCACTTAAGGAAGTTTCATGTTGCTTTTGTATTGAATATACCCTCTCCTTGCCTAAGCGGGTTTATGAAGTTCTTGCACACTTGAAAAGTTTGTTTGGACTTAGGTGGAACTTGCAAGTGCTTTTGCATTGGAAAAGCACGCCAACAACTAGGCAAGACCCTTGCAGATTTTGAAAGTCAACGTGCATTTGCAAGTTAAGTGCAAAAGTGCACAAGAGTTTCAAAGTCATACGTACACTATGTTGAGAGCATTTCATTTTTAGGGTTCGAGGCACAATTTACATCTAAATAGTAAAGGTGCGAGGAAGGCCCGTAAGTCTAATTGATAAGGGAGCATACTTTTGGGTTGGTTGTGCAAGTTAGAATTCGATGAACAAAACATAAAAAAAATTGGGTTTTGGAACTCCAAGAGCAATTTGCACCTAAGTTACAAATTGATAGAGAAGTCCGAAAGTCTACAACACAAAGGAGAGGCTTATGTATTTCAGATTTAGAACTTCATGAGAAATTTGCATGCAAGTTGGAAATGTGTTTGAAAAGTTCAAAAAAATTGAAATACAAAGAGCTCAAGACCAAATTGGGGACCACAACTTTGGGAGCAATTTGCAACTTGCAAAAATACTTGGAAAGTTTGAAATTCCACTTTAGTTCAAAGTCACAACACTTAGGGAAATTTGGATAAAAATAATCAAGTTTAGTTTTACAAGTTTGAATCTACATGTGAAATTTCAAATATTAAATCCTACAAATATGAATTTTACAATGTTAAACATAACTCAAAACAAAATATTTGGGCATGCCCATAAATCAAGGTCTCCTCTATGGTACCCGCAAGCATGTTAATATCATATATCATCACAAATTGAACTCACATGGATTAAACCTTCCTAATGAGCTACAAAATAATACATTTCACTTTTAGGGGTTGAGAGACAAAAGAAGAGATTTTAAATTGCTTTCAAAAATTCAAAGTTCATTTGGCACATTCAGAGGGTAGAAGAGACAAAATTTTTCACACATTTTCAAAGCTAAGAAACAATTCATTTTTCTAAAGAGATGTTGATCGGTCATACTCGACACTTAGCGAAGAAAATAGGAATGTCTGCAAGGGAAAGCAGAGCACATTCAAAGGCGCGGAAGTATCGGAAAGGATCGTGTGAAGAACAAAAACAGGTTCGGGACTTAGCCATTTTTATGGTGAGGATCTATTTTTGAGGTAGCGCATGAGCACACAAACCGGTCAAAGACTTGCGCGACACACATTGGCTATTTTTGGAGGATCAACTACAAAGCGCTTTACATGGAGCCAGGAATAGATCTACTACTGTTAGTTAACTAAAAGTAGTCTATTGTTAGCGCACTTGCATGTGTGGCTATTTTTGTAACAACGTGTGGCTAATAATAGCATGTGACCTATTTTGGGTTTAGATAAGTGGTGAAGGGAAAGTCCCCACCCATATAAATATGTATTGTAAAGCAGAGAGAGAGAGAGAGAGAGAGAGAGAGAGAGAGAGAGAGAGAGAGAGAGAGAGAGAGAGAGAGAGAGAGAGAGAGAGAGAGAGGAGAGAGAGAGTGAGAGAGAGAGAGAAGAGAGAGAGAGAGAGAATCAAGAGAGAGAGAGAGAGAGAGAGAGAGAGAGAGAGAAGAGAGAAATCCCCAGAGATATAAGATATGAGAGAGAGAGAGAGAGAGAGAGAGAGAGAGAGAGAGAGAGAGAGAGAGAGAGAGAGAGAGAGAGAGAGAGAGATTAGAGAGAGAGAGAGAGAGAGATGAGAGAGAGAGAAAGAGAGAGAGAGAGCAAGAGAGAGAGAGAGAGAGAGAGAGAGAGAGAGAGAGAGAGAGAGATTTGCGCATGAGCGTATACTATTAGCGTTATTGAAGGAAGCTTCGTGTGTATTATTGAATTTAATATAATGAAGATTATAGATTGAATCAAAGTGTTATCATGATTATAGTTCAGTGTTGCATGTTTTATTTCATCATGGTTATCTTTTAAGTCAATGATTCTCTAGATCTAGATCCGAACATGCATCAAAATAGAATGATATATTAGAACAGATCTGAATGCTTTAAGTCTTCATCATGCTAACATCCTGCAACAATAAACCTAAAGAGGGCCTGGTACCTTTGCATGCTTTGGGTGAGTGCTCAATCTAGGCTGAGTGATGTGTCAGCGTGCCTGGGCTTGTATTGGTGAATTCTAGGTTGCATCATTGGTTCCATTACCAGGACCTCTTTTTTAGTTGTTTTTAGGATGGTTCACGATGAAGACATATCGGTTGACCTTAGTAAGTGTGGAGGAGTGGATACACGATTGGAAGAAGAATACGCACGGCGGTTCAACACTGGATCTGAGTTTAACGCATGCATGTGGGTGGAACATAATCTGTATGACATTTTATATGAGATCTTCTTCGCTATCTTTCCAGTAGAATTATACGAGTGGCTGATTTCTTATGCATCTAAGTGGAATTGGAGGTATCACGCACTTGTCTGGATGCAGGAATAATTTTAGGCCCTTTATGATGTTGATATGATTTGGACTCGAGTTGTGGATATGTGGTTCCATGGTGTTTTGAATAGTTATATCTTGGAGTACTCAATTTCCACTTATTCATGCCCTAGAGGTAGTTGAATTCCAGTTTTTATGATATCCAAGGGGAACTTACTTGCAAGGCATTCCACTAAGATCAAGATCCTGATGGTAACTTTGAATTTGGAGAGTAAACCGATGGATAACTAAACCCCACCCATGCAAGGGGGAGAGCTAGTTTGGGAAAGATGGGAGACCTAGTAGGAGAAAGGAAGAGAGAGGAAAGGTGGATTAAGTATAATGAGACATGCGAGAGGGAGGTAGAGAAGCAGCGGGAGGTTGCAGAACAAATGGCATTGTGGAGAAAGATAGTTTGGGAAGGAGTGGAAGTTCATGCCAAAGACGTGGAACCCGAGCATCAAGAACTCCCCCATTTGGGAAAACATGATAGGGAACCCTCCTTGGCCTCACGTAGAAGCACGCCAACAGAGACGACCTGGGCCGCAGGCGCACATCTGAATCCACCTGGCAACCTTGCCCTTGCACTTGGTTTTCCAAAGATCTAGTACATCACATATCAACAAGCTAATTCAAGCAATGGGAGAGTAGGAGTGAGTCTTATAAGAGGCACAATGATGGCAGCACAAATGAATTCATTGTTATATGGGAGTACCTTTTGGGTGTATCATCATGCATAGCATAAATTTTAGGTGTGCAAATTTTTGGACTATCTTCAAGGAGTAGTAATCCGTCGCAGACTGTCGGGGTACAGTTCAGTTCTACTATTGGGACACATGGAAGTACATATTCTTCCGGTCCAACCCCAAATACAAGGTTCAAGATCATGAGGCATAGGTAGCTCTAGCTCCACCGGATCCGGTGGTTCTGGGAGGTAGAGGAAACACATGAGGTTCTGGATCAGGTGGACAAGGTCCGCACTAACCCCAAAATATTTACATGGAGATGTCTCTTCATCTTCTAGAGTATAGGGGCATAGAAGATGTTGATTGAACATGTGCATATGTGTGAAATATATCATGATGCAAAAGGAATCATGACTTATGAGCATAGGGAAAGCCAATTTTCTACTACGTTACAAGGGCGCACACACAACTGGTACATAAAGTTTGACCCGATAGACTTGCGTAGACTATACAACTTTAAAAGATGCATTCCTTAAAGAGTTTCACATCCCTGAGTTTGAGCAGAAGAGTATAAGTGCACTCAAGGATATTAAGCAAGGCACTACTGAAAGTGTCAGAGAGTATGATGCCCATTTTAAAATGTTGTTATCTAAGCTTTCTTATGATATACACGCAAGCCAACATGCACAATGGTTTGTTGGGGCTTGATTACCCCTTTTAGAAGGGCATTATCACATAAGACATACACTGATCCACGTGAAGCACTTGAAGCAGCCTTACGCACTGAGGTAGTTGGAAGCATAGACATTGGGGTGAGCCCATTTTTAGAAGCACAGATCGTAGCTATGGACAAAATAGTTGGAGAAACTATCAAAAATTCAACACATGAGATGTGCATGCACACAGGATTTGGTGCACAAATTGTGAAGTAGAAGGTCACACAAAGGATAGTTGTCCTTAATAGATCAAGTATGCTCATTGTTGTTGGATTGTGAGATATGCCATTTAAACCATGATGTTAGCCATTGCCCATTATTACAATGCACGATAAGGAAGAACATTTCAAGCTACTATAAAATCTATAGGTCCATGACTCATGACATGGAAGATTGTATGGACTGATTGGTCAGATCCATGATGCTATAGATATTGGTGTACATAGATGACATGAGTTTTAGATAACTCTAAGGGAAAGAATGAGCATCAGGACCGGGATCACAATCAGGTGCATTATGATCGGAATGAAGGGCATTTTAAAGGTGGTCGTGGCAGAGGTCGAGGATACCATGGTGGATTGGAGGATGAGGTCGTGGTGGTGGAAGAAGTGAGTTTCCTCGTGGAACATGTTATACATGTGGATCTCCTGACCACTACAGCGTGAATGTCCTCAAGAATATTACATGTTCTTTTTGTGGAAAGAACCATAGCTATGAGGAGTGCCCAGACTTGTATGAGCATCTTAGTAAGCAACATAAACAAGAAAACAAAGGCACATGGATGGTTAGGATACAACACATGCTTGAAAATCAAGTGGATGCCTAAGTTGGAAGCAGAGTCCGAGGCATTGCAAGTGAAGATCATGACCCGCGGCCGAGGCGGCACATGCAGAGAAGCATTAGCCAAAATCCTACCATCACTAAGGAGGAGGTTCTACATGCACAATACCCAGATCCGCCCATCAAAAGGAGGTTTATCAAGAAACCATGGAAGTTCTCAGGAATCTTCAGGGTGAGATACAATACTTAAAAGAGCAATCATGGAAGATGGAGTAAAAGAAAGAATCAGAGATGGTCCAAACTGATATAGATGACTTGAGAGAAGTGTGTAAAATGTTGTGCTAAGAAAATATCATTCCATTGTTAGGGAATTGGTTAAAAGGAAACACTCCGCGTAAGTATTGAGACTAGATGACAGATCCTGCATGTGAATCTTCCCCCTCATAGCCTAGATTATGACAAGGAAATCACTTTGAATGCTGTTGTGGATGGGTGGCTATTGAGTAATATGATTGATATAAGGTGTGGAAGTCAATGTTCTTACTTAGATGCATGGGTACAAATGGGAAGACCCCATTGCAGCCATCCTCTAATGTATTGTTCATGGCTAATCAGACTAAGGCCACTCCCATAAGAGTTTTGAAAGATGCATCCATTACCATACAAGGAGCCAAGTTCACTGGAGATTTTGAGGTTTTAGCACTGGCAGAGTCAGATAGCTTCCCAGCTCTATTGGGGCATCCTTGGTGCTATGCAAATAATGTTGATCTTCGGTTCAACAAGGGTTATATCAGTTTTGAAAACAAGGAGGAAAGAGTTATTATCCCTTTAATAGATGGAAAATCATGCCCTATGTTGAGCCCTTAAGTGAAGAAGATCTGAATAGGATTTATGTACGCACCATCCGAGATCCTAAGTATACTTGAGCCATCTAAAGAAGGAATAATTCAGTGGGAGGATGCACAGTCCATTAACAATACTACAAGTGTTGCTTGTGATAATTGGGCTCATAACACTTATGAGTTAGTAGGGTGTGAAGTAAAGAGCATATTTCCTAGAGGGCAACAAACCGTGTTATGTCAGGAGGATAGGTAACAACTGGTACCTTGTTACACGGAGAAGGAGATCCTATGGTATTCCTACATGCCATGGAGGAACAATGGATAGACCCATTGAAAGAAGAAATATGCTAGCATATACACTACGTGGGACAACAACACGTTGGTGGGTGGCCCACAAGGATAATCTTGTAGGATGGAATGAAATTAGGATTTCTCTTACTACTAGGTTCTTCAGGAGCAATGCACCTACTCAAATCTGCACTTATCATGGTAATCAACCTGTTCAGCACCACGTTTAGAAGTGTGAGAGACTTGGGTAGAGGGCAAGAAGATTTACCACCTTCGCTATGGGTGCACAAGTTTTATTCCACTTTACAAGGATGTGCATGTGCTTGGTATGTATATGCAAAACTCCATAGAGAGACTGGAAATTGGCAGGATTTAATTACAGAGAATGGCCCAGACATTTGACTTCTTCTCTACAAAGCCTCGGTGGAAGAAGCATTAAAAGTCATAAAGTGCTTAACTATGGGAGATAGTGCTAAGGTTGAAGAAATCCTTTAGAGTTATTAGATGAAGGAAACTCAGAGCACGTCTTTTGTTGAAGAAACAAAGGACAATGCCACACTACTTCAACGTGCTTGCCTTGAGAAAGAAAAAGGAAAAATGGTCTACTTAGTGGATGATGAAGAAGTAGAAAATCTGGATGTAAACCATTCAACAGGTAGGCGTGAGGTATTAGAAAATGTAGATAAGACCACACGCGCCTATCATGAACCTATGAAGACAAAGAAGGTGAATATTGGATTAGATGTTGAGCCTAAGGAAGCCATAATTGGAGACTATTGGTCAGACTTTGAAGTGGCAAAAATCATAGAGTTACTAAGGGATTATTAGGACTTATTCCCTAGGGGGTACCATGAACTTAAAGGCATGCATGAATCATTAGGGGAGATGAAGATAAAGCTTAAAGAGGGGTGCACCCTAGTTAGAAAGAGACCCTACAAGATGAACCCCAACTTGTGCATGAAAAGGTCAAAGAAGAGATTGACAAAATGTTGAAGTCTAGAATTATCAAGCCCCTTGATGAGTTAGAATGGGTTAGTCCAATGGTGATCAATATCAAGAAGGATGGATGGATTAGGATTTGCATGGACTATAGGGAGCTGAATGTTGCATGTGTGACTGATCCCTTTCCTATGCCATTCATCGAGGAAATACTAGAAGGTGTCAGTAGGGCATGAAATCTATTCATTTATAGATGGGTTCTTTGGGTATCATCATGTTAGGATTGCCCAAGAGGATCAGAAAAGACTATGTTTACTACTGAATGGGGTAGCTTTGCCTATACTGTAATGCATTTTGGTCTAAAAATGTGCCTGCTATATTTTTTCGCGCATAGTTGTTCAAGCATTCAAGGAATTTATTCACAACTTCTTACATGTCTATTTAGATGATTGATGGTGTATGGATTAGTTAAGGATCATTGACAATTGTGCTTAATGTTTGAAAGATGTAAGTTGAGTATCTCTTTGAACATCAAGAAGTGCATATTTTCTATACACCATTTGGAATACTATTAGGACACATAATCTGTAAGGAAGGTTTGTTGGTTGATCCAACCAAGGTTACAATCATTATAGGCCTAAGAGAGCCTACCATTCAAGAGTGAGGTGCATGGATTTTTGGGTCATACAGATATTACAGAAATTTTATCAAAGGATATGCCAAATTTTCTGCACCATTGGAAGAGTTACTAAAAGGGAAAGGTACATTCTACTAGGGAGAACCACAACAACATGCATTCGAGACATTAAAGGAAAACTTACTACCACACCTATTCTGTGTTTTCCTTCATGGGACCAACCATTTCATGTACATGTGGATGCCTCTAGCATGACCATTGGGCGGTGTATATGCTCAACTGGAGAAGGTATTATAGATCATCCTATCTATTTTGCTAGTAGAAAGTTGATCTCGCAGAACAAAATTACACAACTACAAGAGTGCAAAGCTTTTTCAATGATCTATGTGCTACATAAATTCGCCCAAGATCTACTAGCTACACCATTCATCTTTTATACAAATCACATGGCATTGAAGTATTTGGTAAACAAGCCCGTTCTACAAGGGCACATATGCAGATGGGTGCTCTTATTTCAAGAATTTGATTTCACAGTTGTGGTAAAACTAGGGAAAAGTAATTTATGGACAGACCATTTATCTAGAATATAGTCAAGAGAAGAAGCACATGTAATTGAAGATACCATGCCGATGCACAGTTATACAGGTTACAACAAGTGCCATCAGAACTAGAGGACATTGTTGTCTTTCTACAAAACAGGTATGACACCAGAAGGAATGAAATCCTTGGAGAAGAAACAACTTGCTATACACATAACCCCTATATGTTAATTAGTGGTGACCTATACAAATTAGGTCAAGGGATGAAGTATTACATTATTGTGTATTGGAACATGAGCACAAAAATATTATGGAAGAAGCTCATGGTGGTATTGCAAGTGGCCACTATGTAGTGATGCCACTGCGTGCAAGATTCTACTCACTGGATTATGGTGGGAGACCCTGTATAAAGATTGTAAGGAATTTTGTAAGGCTTGTGATCATTGTCAACATCTTGGGAAACTAGGCCAATGAGATGAAATGCCTCTAAGACCTATTACTAGTGCATAACCATTTGAGAAATGGGCTATAGATTTTGTGGGTCCTATTTCACTAGCTACATGTAGAACTAGATCACGCTACATCATAACTTGCACAGACTATCTGACAAGGTGGGAAGAAGAAACACCTACAAAGGATTGTACAATGGCTACAACAACCAGGTTTCTTTGGGAAAATATTATTACAAGGTATGGATGTCCTTTAAGTTTGACCAGTGATAGGGGCACACATTTTCTTAATGAGACAATCAAAATTTTATTGGATGAATTCATGATTGCACACCATAAGACTACACCCTATCATCCTCAGAAAATGGGACTACTGAGGCTTTCAACAAAATTTTGAGCCAGACATTGACAAAAATATGTGATGTTGGAAGAAAGGATTGGGATGATAAAGTATTTATAGTACTTTGGGCATATTAGACAACATATAAAAGGTTGAACAAAGCCACACCATTTTAGTTAGTGTTTGGTGTGCAGAAGCAATTCTTCCTATGGAATTTATGTTACCTTCTTTGTGTATTGCGCATGCTTGGAGGTCTAGCTGATGAGAAAGCATTAGAAGAATGGATTGAAAAGTTAATCAAGTTGGATGAGTGACGATGAGCCATAGCACGTTGGAGTCAAAAACAAGAGAAGGCTAGAAGAAAGCATGGCATGATAGGCACATCAGGGATAAAATCTTGAGATAGGATAGATGGTGCTCCTTTATGATTCTAAATTTTTGCACCATCCAGAAAACTCAAGGTACATTGGTTGGGGCCATATGTTATCACTCACATACTGAATCAAGTGCTTTCAATTAGAGGCACTTGATGGAATACGGTTACCCGGTTACTTCAATGGGAGTAGGATGAAGCCCTACTATAAATAAGTCTTCTTGGTGTTTGTAATAAGGCAATGTTGCCATTTAGATTAGGTTTTCAATTATGCATTTCCTTAATGTGTTTCCTTCTTTGTTGCTATGCTTTGTCAATTTAGTTGGTGTGTTTGTGTAATAAGCACGTTTACGCGCCATAAGCTAATTACTATTTGAAGAATTTTTATGTGCAGAGGACTACACATACCCTTAGTGTGGGGTAGGTTGTTGATATCCAGGTACATGACTATGAAAATAAGTACACATGAAAGGAACTATCTACAAGTGCTATTCAAGGTTGGAGAATTGAAAAAAGAGAGATTGCTTCTGGACACAAGGACCATAGATAGAGATGAATGAAGAAACAAGTATAAATGCAAGGTAAGCAGAGGCCGAGAAGACTACCAATGGAAGGCGCAAAGTGATGAGGTACTCAGGTGTATGGAAGTGCACTGAAGAGAAGTCTGCAACCAAAAGGTAGGAGGGTGCGCTAGAAGGTTATAGCTTGGGCACAAAGATGTACCACATGGAAATAATGAAAATGGTCAATTAATGAGAGGATTGTTGGTAGGTGGAGGAGCAATAAATGCACTAAATTTTGAAATTCTATATAAGGATGGGATGCGAGTTCATTTTTACATTGCAATTGAGAGAATTTGAAAAGGGTTAAGTGTGAATGAGAGACAATCGTGTTGAGGTGCGAAGAGTGTGAAACCAGACATGGAGAGAAGGTTTGTGCATGAGAAGCTTCATGTTCCCATAGGTGAAGGGTTTGAGTGAAGTAGACACGTTACAAATGAGCTAGGGCATGTGATTTCCACTAGGGCATGAAGATTTAAACTAGGGTTTCAAATTTCTTGATTACAGAGGGAAGAAAAGAGAGATTTTTCAAATGGCACCAAAGAAAGCACCCACAGTAGGAGATAAAGGGAAGAAGAAGGTTGAAGTGGAAGAAGAAATTGCTCCGAGAGTAATTTCTCATAAAATGCAATATCAGAGGGCATGATTGTGGGACAAGAATGGGATTCCCATATCCGCCAATGTAAAATCAATGATTACAACCATCAAACATCAGATAATAATAAGGAGCTTGATGTGTTGTTGAGCACAAAAATGAACAAGTGCACGAAGAGGATATGCCAATATACGATGACGTTGGTGAGAAGTTACTAAAGCAAAATGGAGTCTACTAGTTGTATGAGCTGCCATACTTTGGAAAGTATGAACCATTGTATTGGTGGTTGATGAGTAGAGTCCATGAGGACTTCTTCTACTTTTTGGATGGAGGGTAAGAATCACAACTGCTTTGATTTCAATAGTGACAGGACTAAGGGCCTAAGGTTGGATCTGGATAGTGATTTAACTGATAAGGCCGCAATCCTAGAGACAAGGAAAGAGTTGGGGTATACTAAAGGTTGCGTGGCATGGACATTGACAAATTGAAAAAGTACCCAAAGAGTACAGAAGCGCACACTTCTTTAACAAAGCTAAATGACCAAGGAAGGTGGTCACAGGTAAACACAATGTGGTTGCACATCGCAAAGAAAATGTCTCAAGGAGTGGTCTACAATATTGCAGATCACATAGCAAAGAAAATCATTGAAGAAGCATAGACATGTGACAGAATAAGTTTTGGCATTGTATTATTGTCTTTAGTATTTATGGAGATTAGGTACCTGATGGGCCAAAGGAGAAGATTTGGGAATACCCCACGGAACATAAGTCACATGCATAAAGATTTGGCAAGTACTTGTGTGCTGGATCAATGAGTGGAACATTCAAGTAGAGGGTGAGATGTGGCACGATAGATTCTACATGGCATTTGAAGAAGAGTGGCACATACCCAAGGATTTGCCTTCGGTGGTGGGTAAGGTAGTTCAGTTTGTAGTCTATAAAATTTTTACATCGCGTAATTTGTGATGAATGAAAAAGGAATGGTGCAAACTGCCATATGGAGCCCATTGGTGCAAATGCGTGCCGCCTAATATGCCTTACCACAACAAGATATTTCTAGGCATTAGGTTCACCGCTTTTAGATGCGTGTCAGGCCTAACCTTCAATGGAAAAGATAAGGTGGAGATACTACCGCAAATAAGAACACAAGACCACAAGATTTGATTAAACAATAAATGAGGAAACTGCCTTGGGCCCAGGAAATATAAAACTTCCTTTCGAAGGTGGTCAGTTCCCCTGCTAATATGAATTAACACAAAAGACTGCAAAATATCAATTAGATTACTTGGTTGAAACTAGTAGGAGAAGGCTGGTTTCTGGTTATAGTCAGGGTAACCGATACCGGTTTCTGGTAACCGCCGTCGGTTGGGTCTAGGACCTGTAGGTTGAACTGGGTAGGGGAAAGGCTGGTTTTCTGGTTTTGATCAGAGGAACCGATGGCGGTTACTGATAGCCGATGCCGGTTACTGATAACCGATACCGGTGGGTTCTAGGATCTTCTTAGTAGCTATGGTGTTTTGTAAGGCTGGTTTATGGATGATATTAGGAAATGGGATGATTAGAAGCAAAAGAATAACAGTTAGATGCAATGACACGTTGGGTAGTAGATTCAGAGATGGATTTAGGAGGACTGAAATTCACAGAGCATAAGAAATGTTATAACAGAGGACATGCAAGATGTGACTTACTGGTTTTGACAAAGATGCAAGTTGATCTCCTTGTTGTCAGAACACTTCTCGGTATTTCCACTCGTCTCTCGCTCGTCAAGTGAAGATCTCGACTCTGTTCCTCGCTCGCAATGCTCTCTGTTGATCCAGAAATCCTTTCGACTGATCTCCAAAAATGAAATTCCGATCCGTTGTTTTGGTTTGGGGAGCCCATTTACAGGGAACCGATGGCGGTTACGTAACCGACGGCGCGCCGAGCAGAACGGCATCGGTAAGGAAAAAGTAGGCTATTTTTAGTAAAATAGCCTAGCCCACCTTCCCCGCTTTCTCCCGAGAGATCAGCCATGGGCTTGGTCAAGTGGCTAGAAGGTCGGCTTTGGGTGCGAGTAAGGAGGCATTAGTTATGGATGTGAGTCTAGACCAAGTCATGGGTCTTAATTAGGTTAGTTTAGGGTTAGGGCTAGGTCATGATGAGGTGGCAAAGTGAGGTGGTGGGTAAGGTGATGTGGATTTATCAATTATAAGGTAATTAATAAATAATTGTGTAAGGTTTAGGTGATGAGGTTAGATTGCGAGATGAGATGCGGGTCACAAGGGGTCGTAAGACACAAATTTGGTGTCTACATTAGCCCCTTATTGTCGTGTAGCTTGTTTTGTAAAGTTGCACAGACAATAATATGAAGTGGTTACTCCTGTTAAGGGTATAGGTAATCCCCCTCAAATCTATCACAGATTGAGTGAACGAGAAATCAGGGATAGGGTTGATAACGGGTAAATGGGGTAGAGGGGATGGTAAGATGGTGGGGTAGGTTCAAGGAAGCAGACGCATATTGAAATGCCATAGTACGACTAGGGTACATGATTTGACGAGCAAACCAGCAGTGCAGAGGCAAAGGTCGATAGTTTATCCAAACAAGGGTGATATAATCCTGGTATCCAAGGCATAGGAAGTAGCCCTGTGGTATATAATGTAAGGTACAGAACGTTTAGGCATGTTCGGCAAAGCACTCAAAAGGTTGGTTTGGTTGAGATAAACGTCACGGCCCAGGTCCTGGGCAAAGTTGGTCGATGATCAAGTCAAGGACCCTAATCATGCTAAAACACGAACAGTGAGCTCGATCAACAAAAACTACCGGATGGGTGGATAAAAGTGTATGGTGTTGATTTTGGGTAAGGGATGGAAGTGGGCGGCCGTGGGTCGGGCCAAGTTGGGTTGCTGGGTCGGGCCTGGGTCGAGGCCTGGTAAGGGTAAAGGGAGGCCTGGTCGGGCCAAATAGTGAGGGCGAGGCGAGGCCTGGGTCGGGCCAAATGGGGCAGGCGAGGCCTGGGTCGGGCCAAATGGGTAGGTGGCGAGGCCTCTCGGGGCTGAGGCCGAAATGGGTGGGCGAGGCCTGGAGGCCGAACAGTAGGCCGAGGCCTGGGCCAACAGGTAGGTTGAGGCCTCAGGGTCGGGCCAAATGGGTAGGGCGAGGCCTTGGGTCGGGCCAACAGGTAGGGCCGAGGCCTTAGGTCGGGCCAACTAGTCGGGAGGCCGAGGCCGGGGTCGGGCCGAATGGGTAGGTAGGCCGAGGCCTAGGTCGGGCCAAATAGGTAGGCGAGGCCTTAGGCCGGGCCGACAGGGTAGGCCGAGGCCGAGGTCGGGCCAAATAGGTCAGGCCGAGGCCTCGGGCCGGGCCAAATGGTAGGCGAGGCCTCGGGTCGGGCCAAAGCCAAATGGTAGGCGAGGCCTTGGGTCGGGCCAAACAGGTAGGCCGAGGCCTAGGTCGGGCCAAATAGGGTAGGAGGCTTAGGGGTCGGGGCCAATAGGTAGGCCGAGGCCTTAGGTCGGGCCGAATAGGTAGGTGAGAGGGCCGAGGCCTTAGGTCAGTAGGTCGAGGCCTTAGGGACAAGTGAACAAATGGTGTGCAAAGAAAGGTGGATAGAGGCGATATTGGTGAAAAAGAGGCAAGGAGTAAATAAGGGCAAAGAATGGGGTGAAAGTTGGGTAGAGAACCGATGTCGATTCCGCATGACCGATATCGGTTAAGGGACCGATACGGTTCCTTAGGGCAAAATGAAACCGATATCGGAAAGGCGAAAAACCTATAAAAAGAAAAAAATACGGCTTGTCATTGTCACTTTTGTTATTTGCAAACCAAATCGACTTGTCGACGTGGAGAGTTGAGATTAGAGGCTTGATTGAGTGAGGTGGAGCTATTGTAGACAAGTGAGAGAGTCGATAGTGGGCCCGATTAAGGAGGAGGCAAAGCAGCTGATCGGGCCGGGACCCAAAGCAGATCGTGATGGAGCCATGGCAGTGCAGCAGAGGAGCCGGAGGGGCCGGACCACCTGACCGCCACCACCCATCCCACCACGACGACGTGTCATCGCTCGGTAGATTCGAAACTCTTTAATTTGGTGATTTGGTTGTATTATGCTAAATTGGGGTTTGGGTAGAATTAACCTTTTTAGGAAATAATGAGAAAATGGAAATGATTTGAAAAAGGGAGAGGGTAGATAGGCTAGATAGGCTAAGGTGGGTAGGTGGGTAAGTTTTTAGGGTATTTGGGTGGGTAGATGGGTAGAAATAGGTAAAAATGGGTTTTGGGGCCCGCGGGGTTCGGCTCCGGAGAAGACAAAGTGACCGATGTCGGTCACTAAGTCGACCCAGCACGGCCGCAAAATTTTAGGGAAAGGGAGTGTTGCTGGTGACCGCGCCGGCCATGTATCGGCCGGGCCGGTGGCTTGTGTGTTTTGGTTTGTGGGTTGGGGTGGGTGGGTTGGTTGTTTTGGGTTTTGGTTGGGGGTGGGTGGGTGGGGTGGGGGGGGTTGTGGGTGGGGGTGGGGTTGGGGGGGTGGGTGGGTGGGTCGTGGGTGGGGTGGAGAAGGGTTTGGGGGGGGTTGGGTTGTGGGGTGGAGAAGGGGTTGGTGTAGGGGGTGGGTTTTGGGTTTTTGGGTTGGGTTTGAGGGGGTGGGAGAAGGGTTTGATGTAGGGGTGGGTTGGGTTTTTGGGTTGGGTTGGGTTGGAGGTGGAGGTGGGAGAAGGGTTTGATGTAGGGTTGGGTTTTGGGTTTTTTTTGGGTTGGGTTGGGTGTGGGTGTTGGGTTGGGGTGTTTGGGAGTTGGTTTTGTGTCAGGGGTGCATGTGTTTTGTTTGGGTTTTGTTTTTTTGGGTTTTTGGGTGGGATGGTTTTGGGTTTTTAGTGGTGGTAGGTCAGAGAGGGGGTGGTAGAGAGTCGGGTATGGTCTGGGGATAAAAAGGGTGTTTAGATGATAAAGTAGATGTTGTAATAAAGAGTAGGTCTAAGGATGTGGGTTGGTTTCAGCAGCACGCGCCAGCTGACGATGCGGATAGATGCCCCGCTGTTCAGTGCGGATGAGGCCACACGATCCGCGGCTCATCGGGCCATCATGCGCGAGGTGGGACTCGGTGGAGTCCAGAGGTACAGAGCGATAGAGAGAGATCACACCGATGGTCGCCCTCATCGAGAGATGGGATCCGGCGACAATGTGTTCCATCTCCCGACCGGGAGATGACCGTCACATCGAGGATGTGTATCGCATCCTTCTCTGTTACCTATCGAGGGAGAGGCAGCTCTTCTGTAGATTCAGAGATCGCCATGGACAAAGATACCGCAGGTTTTTGGGGATGCACCGCGCATCGACCTACCATAGCGAGTATCGGTACGGTGACATACGTACCGTGCGCATCGACACGAGACACGACCGGGCCGTGTTGATGATGGTGGGATCACCCGCTTCGCCTCCCTGACTCGCAGGGAGGCCGCTCCCACGAGCATTGATGGGGGTGCTGCTGAGATGGTGGAGGAGCACACCTGTTACGCCCGGGCACCAAAGATATCCGGTGCAATCAGACAGGAGCTATGGGGCTATCACGTGAGGAGGCGATCGGTATTTGCTCTACATTTTTGTCAGATTGTTGGGCATACGAGCACATCGTATGATCGTGCAAGAGGGTTACCCAAAGAGCCTGTGGCCACAGTCATATACCGATATGGCTTTCGTGAGGTGGTCGGGGTCGTGGGCCACCACGAGCAGCTTGTTGCAGTCGGGATGTGGCATACTATGACATTTCACAGAGGGCCTTACAAAGAAGAGACATCAGATGGAGACCCCACAGAGGTCACCACCCGGCAGAGGAGCCCGCTTACAGCTGCGCCTAATCCAAGACACATTCTCGGATAAAGCAGGATCGGAGGCCGGAGAGTACGAGAGGATACCCCGGAGAGGGTACGCAGCAGATGGGGCCGCGACAGACGAGCCACCTCCCTTCCCTCAAGACAGAGGGATGATGTAGAGGCCCCACCGCCCGCACCACACCTTGGATCCAGATTGGGCAGCTGTGAGAGGTCACAGTGAGGGTGTAGATGATGCCGGGTGCACGGAGCATACAGGGTGTGGTGGGCTGGGCAGAGAGCAGCCAGGATAGTACCGCCTGCATCGCCAGACTTGGCTGCAGTTATAGGAGAGAGAGATCAGCTCGTGGGGGGTCAGCTCTTTGTAGGGCAGCTAGTCGCGCACAGCAGCACGTATAGGTGTCTTACAGGCAGCTAGCCCTGTGCTCAGCACAGCACAGCAAAGACCACCACCAAAGACCACACCCACACAAAGTGTGTGTAGTGTACAGCAAAAGAAGACAGTGTACGCAAGACCACCGCACACACAGCACCACCAAAAAGACCAAAGACAGCTCTGGGGGCATTGGTCAGAGGTGCCTGGGGACCAGCCCCAAATCCCAAAGCTGGCTCGAGAGCGCTATATGGAGGTTAGAGCAGAGGCCCGATATTATCAGATATTCTCGATGGTACCTGAGTCGAGTATCGCTTTATGCAACAGATAGGCGTAGACCTCTCACACCCAGAGATCTCAGGAGGCGCAGCCACACACCGGCGTGTCCGTGACGGCAGGAGGCGAGAGGCACCACAGGACCAGCGGGGAGAGGTGCCGAGGGCGGTGGGGAGAGCCGAGAGATCCTGCACATGGTTGTTGTATTTTAGAGATGGGCACCGGTCTCGCGAACCGGTGTATTGACAGAGGCTCGCGTGCCTATGTATTATTCATGTATTCATTCATTCATTTATCAGATACCGCTCGCGAGCCGAGTAGGGGTCAGATAGTGGATACCGGTCTCATGAGCCGAGTATATAGCTATTTTTGATACGAGGGACCGGCCTGCGAGCCGAGTCGAGATTTTTTTGACAGTTATTGCGGCCTGCGTGCCGGCTTTGTTGTATGATGAGATCACAGAGGCCCCGATGTAGGGCACATTGTATTTTTGAAAACTTATATATATATATATATATATAGACGATGTTTTGATCCACATGCAGTGTTCAAAATGTGTTTAAATATTTGGTTAATGGCTGGTAATATATAGAATGTGTGATGAGTTTAATTGACATGTTGATAGATGGATGATGCTGATGTTTTTGTTTTTTTGTACGTATATATGAATGTCATGTTATGTGATGAATTGGTGGTTTTGTGACATTGTGATATATGTAATCGATGAGTCGATCCAAATGATGTATAGATTGATAGTTTCTGATATCCGTAGTCGATGGTTTGTGTATTTGTATAAAATAAATGATGTTAATGAAATTGTAATGCTATGTGTGGTGGATGAACAAATGTGGTAAATTGTGTTGTTTATGCAGAAAAGAGGCGGGCGCGACAAAAATTTAGGTGAGAAATGAAGAAAAGAACGCGTTGAGAAAAGATAGTGTGTAACCGATATCGTTAAGGAACCGATATCGGTAGATGATAGACCGATATCGGTTAAGTAACCGATACCGGTTATTTAGGTATGAGCTTTTCTAAAAATAGAAAAGCTAGGGTGGCAACTTAAGTTTTAATTTTAGAGCCATGCAAGAGGTTAAATACGCGAACGCGACGCTTTTGACGACTGAGACAGGTTTTGCATGAGAGATTTGAGTGATAAGGAGAAAAGAGACAAGGAAAGTGAATGTGATCCGAGATTCAGAAGGTAGAAAGACAAAGTTTGAAAAGGGTGGTGATCATGGCAGAACGAGGAGAAGCATCCAGCAGGCAGGGACAAGAGGGAAGACAAGGGCCACCTCAAGTTGCTGCAACCCAAGAGGTAACGCTTGTTTGTGATTTAACTACCGCATGTTTTGGGAATGAAGAGGAGAATAGTGGGTAGATATGAGAAAGAAAACATGATAACAAGGGTATAGATGAGGTAAGTGTTATGGGGTAGGTAATTCGGGGTTTTGGGTATGTCTTGTATATATAAAGGAATAAACGATCAAAATTATTGTCGTAGGTGGTTGTTTTTAGGAAGGTGTATGTAATCGAAGTGACCGGTGCAATCGGTTAGGAGAACGGTATCGTTACATCGAACCGATATCGTTATGTATAACCGATACCGTTGCATCGGAGGAATTTTAATGTGAGAAAAAACTCGTGGGGATTTCAATGGTTGTTTGTTGTTTTTGTGTATGCAGCAGAGGCGTGGTTGAGGATGAATGATATGTGCCAAAGCCGTCATTCACTTAATCCGAGCGGATGTAACACCAAATGGAATGGACATTGATAAATCGCTTGGGGTTAAGTGGAATCCGTTATTATTCACTTAATCGCACGTAACCATGGTATGTTACAGCGTTGATCGAGAGATGGAATCCCGAGACAAATACCTTTATCCGCCAACAGGAGATGACAAGAATATCGAAGATGTGTTCCGTATTTTGAGACTCCCTATTACAGAGAACCAAGATATCGTGCACTACCTACGGCACGTGCACTGGGAGCGATAACAGATTTGGTCCATACGCACGAGATTTGACACAATGAGGTTTATCATTTACGTATGGGGTAATGTATGCAAAGACACCCCGAGGAGACAAGGTTAGCAAAGTGATATTAATGATATGTAGGGTATTATGCATTACCGAGGGTAAGGGGGAAGATTTCCAAAGGCATTGATGTGTGTTATCCGGGAGATGATAGAAAGGAACGTGACTTTTTGCATGGGCACCGCATATTTGGCGGAGCTATACAGGGTTTATGGGCTCAGAGGTGAAATCACAGACGACGCCGGATTGTTCATACTTATTACATCGTTGGGCCTATGAGCACATTGTTTGTGTGCGACCAATAGGCCAATCCCTCCAGGCAGGAGAGACCGGAGTACAGAGGTTGGGATTCAGACGATGGGTCCAGACAAAACAAGAGGCAAGATCTCAGGCCGTGACGGGTGACATTGAGTATTACAGTGTGTATGGGAGAGAGTGATGGTCAGTGGATATCTGCTGAGGCCTTACGGGAACTATATGGTAACAGAGAGCATAGCTGAGGAGTTAAGGGGTGTAGAGCGAATGAGGTGGATCGCGGGCACAGGCCAGGTGAATATGAGAGGATTCCTATAGATCGCGTGTGGCGACAATTTGATTTGTGCAGATATACCCCCGGCTTATAGACCATATATGAGGATCGACGCAGAGGCAAAGATTCTCACCTCCCCACCCAACACCTCCGTAAGGTCCTCAAGAGGTAAAGCAATGATCGCAGGTAATGGACGCAGAACGACAGAGGCCTATAGATTATGGTGGGCAATGAGAATCGCGAGGTATACGTGATTGTCCCGACATAGCCGTGATTACAGCAGCAGAGAGGGATCGTCTCAGCAGCTGCTTAGTTCAAAGCAGCTCCAAACGCAGTGAATGAGACAAGAGGATTGTTAGTGGTCATGAGTCACAAAGTGGGGAGACTAGAGGTCGGAGTCCTCCATGCGAGAGGGCGTATTCATATGTTACAGGAGAGATTGGCAGATCAGTGGGCGGTACCAATAGCCGTGGTACCTTTGAGGACAGAGAGGCCCGGCGAGAGGGGTCGACGATCACGATCATCACCTAGTTCGGGATGAGGCGTGAGGGTCTGAGTAAATGTTAGCAAGGTATAAGAATAAATAAGGATGCCGACCTGCGTGTCGATGATAGAGAAGATGTATTTGTTTAACATCTAAATAAAACTGAATATGTATGTTGATTTGAGTTATGATAATAATAAGAATGTTTGTGTTTTGACTTTTGGTGTTTTGAAAAAGGATAAAGAGGAATGTGATTAAATAGAAAAATACACGTAAATATTTATTATACCACACATGATAGATTATGGTAGGGGATGGTCGAGCTAACCTTGGGAGACCCCATGTCTCCGAAGTGTCGCTACATAGCCCATCGCACAAAGCAAGGAGGGGCCTCAGACCGATGTAGTTCTCCCTTAGGATCAGGGAGAGGCGAATTCAGGCAATTTGGTACGGTTTAGGCAATTGGTTGGTTGGTAAAAATATTAAGATTGGTAAAGGTAAGGTTGATGGTGTTGGTAATGAATTGGTGATGTTGTAAAAGGTATAAGGGAAGCGAAAGTTAGCCTACCCAAGTAGAAGGGAACCATGTCCTGATTAAGGTCAACACACAATCCTAGATGCGAGGCAAAGCAGAAAGAGTGCTCCGTAGGTGAAAAGAGCTAAACAAACCACACAACGTAGAACGAGCTTGGAGCCCTAGGTACCGTGCATAGACGAGAAGTCAATAGGTGAAAAGAGTTGTGTGATCACAATATATCGAGCGTACATTACGTCCCTTGAGTTGAAACAAATGGTGAGGTGAGGTGGATGGTATAGCTGAGGTGCAGAGAACTTATTACAAAGTGAGTGTTCTGACGAAAGAGAACCTACCCTAAATAGACAAGTCCATGACTCAAAAGTCCTTTTGAATGAGGCTTTTATTTTATTGAATGTAGACTGATCGATGCGGGAAGTCTACAAGGGATATTGATTGTATTATTCTTGAGGTCTTCACGAAGCTGATCGATGCGAGAAGCTTCGATAGAGGTCGATCGTGTATAGCTGTCCTTCGAGGGAGCAACCATTTATAGTAGCAGATATGATTTTAGTGCATAGTCTGTCCTTCGAGGAGCAAATATAGAGAATAAAGATCAATAATTTGGCATATAGCCTGTCCTTCGAGGGAGCAGTCTATATTTAATTTAGATGACTAGATGTTCTTTTTAGCGTGAAGCATCTAGTTTAGTAGGAAGTTTGACTCAAGAAAATCCCATAAGAATACGGCTTATTTTAATACTTTGAAGTCATGGACTAGACTAAAAAGGGGAAGGCATCGTTAAGGGGAGGTGAGAGGTGAGCTTGATTTTATTTCGAGATGTAGGAAACAAGTGCATGTGGTGGTATGGGAGCTCAAGGGACGAGCAGTAGGCGGATAAGAAGTGATATAACACTAATTTCAACAATAGAATGGTCGAAGATGCAAGGCATTATGGGCTCAGCTCAGTTTACCATTGCGAAGCTAAACGATAAGTACCTGATCCATAGGTGTGAGTGATTATATAAGGCCCAATCCAATTGGGAGCAAATTTTCCACGTTTGCTCTTTTCTAGTTTGGTTACATGTTGATTCTCTTTGAGGACAAGATCACCAACCTTAAAGGTACGCTCATGAAGTCGCTTATCATAAGCACGTTTAATGCGTTTTTGATAGATTTGAAGGTGATCAAGAGCCGTAAGACGCGTCACAAGAAGCTCCAATTGGGCTAACCGCCTCGCGGAAATCATCGCTGGTGAGAATATCCCAAGAGATATTCTAAGGGAGGGTATTTGTATTTCGAGAGGCAAAACAGCCTCGGTACCGTATACCAAAGAAAAAGGTGTGGCATTAGTGGAGGTACGAATACTAGTGCGATAAGCCCAAAGGGCAAAGGGGATGTGATCGTGCCAATTTCTTCCGGATTCATGACAACTTTCATGAGGATTTTGGTTAGTGTTTTATTAGAAGATTCTCGGCTTGCCCATTGGCTCGTGGATAGTAAGGTGATGAGAAACTAAGTTTGATACCAAAGTTGTCACAAAGGTCTCAGAACAACTTGTTTTTAAAGATTTACCATTATCTCGTTATTAAAGCGATGAGGAATACCAAAACGATGATAATGTGATGGTTAATGAATTCGACAATTTTTTTTTTTTTTGATTGAAATGAGTGGAATAGCCTCCACCCATTTTGTGTAATATTCGGTCCGTGATTATCCAACGGTGACGCTTGTGAAGAGGTCGGGTGAATCTCACCAATAAGGTCTAAACCCCATCAGTGAGAAGGGCCAAAGATCTCGAGCGACCTGGAGCGGGTGGCTAGGAGTATGTCAAGGTTGGCATGTTGTCGACACATAACACAACGCTTAACATATTTCAGAAGCAATGTTATTGAGAGTAGGCCAATAATAACCAAGGCGAAGGATTCGCTGGCCATGGCAAGGCCGCTAAAATGTCCACCACAAATACCGTCATGGACCCGCTGGATGGTATGAGTGGCCTCCGCGCCGCTAGACAAAACAAGGAGGATGCCATCAAAGCCACGTTTATAGAGGAGTCCCCCATGACAACATAACGCGAAACACTTTTAAGAAAAGCACGCTTTCGTTACTAGTAAGGTCGTGGGAGGACAGAGATTGTAAGGTAGTCGTGAAATTGGTGGTACCTGTATCCCGCGAACTAGTAGACACATGATTTATCATACAAACTACCGGGGTTGAATAGATGGGACAAAAAGTTGTTGGACCACGACGAATAATTCAGAGTCACATAAGCGGCAAGGAATTTGCGAGGCTAAGCAAGCCATAGTGTCCGCAAATTTGTTAAAGTGGAGCGTGGAATGGTTTCAGATAGAATAGTGAGTAAATAAGGCTAGAAGTGAATCCACGTAGTGTTTGTATTTTTGAAGTTCCTCATTTTTGCATTGGTAGACGCCCCATAACTTGATTGACTACCAATCGAGAGTCGCCAAAAATGTTGATAGATTTGATGCCTAAGTGTAACGCAACTCGAGACCTGTAACAAGGGCCTCGTATTCCGCCGTATTATTAGTGCAAGGGAAATCAAGCCGAATGAAAGAGGCATAGGTTCAGGGCCGAGAGGAATGAGAACAACGCCGGCTCCTCCGCCGCTACGATGGCATTTAGATCCATCAAGAAGAGGGTCATTTGATACAACTCTTCCCTGAGTGAAAGAGTGGCGATGAGTTCGGCTGGGAAGGTAAAATTGGTAAATTGTTCCCCATGTAAAGGGGCCTCCGCAAGTTGGTCTGCAAGAGTTTGTCCTTTGATTGACTTCTGTTGTACGAATTCAAGGTCAAGGTCAGCGAGGAGCATAAGCCATCGAGCGATACGTTGGTTTAGATGCGGTTTGCGATATATAATGAATGGGGTCCGTGTGTTGGTGATGACAAAAGTTTTGTGATTCAGGAGGTAATGTCGGAGTTTGGTGGCTACAAATGATAGGGCAAGGCACAATTTTTCTACATGTGTATACCTAGTCTCATAATCCACGAGGGTACGACTTATATAATAAACGGCTCGTTGCTCGCCGTGTCAATCCCGATGTGCGAGCATAAAGACCTATAAAGATGGTCATGGGCAAGGAAAGATAAAGGTAGAAAGGGCGGTCGTCCCGGGGTGGGATAAGCACGGTGGTCTGCAAGAGATAGGATTTGAGAGCTTCAAGGCTTGGTGACACTCCTCACCCATCAAAGGCAATGTCCTTTTAAGAAGGTGATGAAAAGGTCGACACCGATCCGAGAGTCGGGAGATGAAACGCCGGATAGATCGAGCTTACCTTGTAAACTACGCAATTGTTTGAGATTTTGGGTGGGGGCATTTCTAGGATAGCTTTGACTTTAGATGGATCGACCTCAATGCCACGCAAAGAGACGATAAAGCCAAGAAGTTTTCCTCAAAGAACACCAAAGACACATTTCTTTGGTCAAGTGATGTAATATCAGAACAAAGCGATCAAAAATAATGGTTAAAACATCGAGATGTTCACTACGATGTTTAGACTTGCCGAGAAGATCGTCGACATAATCTTCAAGGATAGTGTGCATAATGTCATGAAAATGTAGGTCATAGCCCACCGATAGGTAAAGCACCAAAGATTCTTAAGGCCAAATGGCATGACACGATAATGTAAGGTTCCCAAGGAGTTATGAAGGCAAGCTTGTGTGATCGGGCAGGCAACCAAAATTTGGTCAGATCCTCGAAAAGCCATCCATGAGAGAGAGCATCTCATGACCTGCAGCTAGATCAACAAGTTGGTCAATGCTAGGTAAGGGGAAGTCATCCTTAGGGCAAGCGAGGTTAAGATCCCCGAAACTCAGTGCATATCCGAAGTCCCCCTGTCGCTTTAGTGATGTGTACGATGTTAGAAATCCATTGAGGATAGTCAATAGCAAGATGAAGGAAACAGTAAAGGAGTCGCTGAGCTCCTCTTCGACCAAGAGAGCAATGCGTGGATGCATTTTTCTCAATTTCGTTTGACCTGTTTGGAATCGGGGTTTAGGTGATGTTATGGACGGCAATGGTAGGATCAATTCCCGGCATGTCACGTAAGACCACGCGAAAGCTTGGTCATGAGCACGAGAAAGGTAGTAAAGGCGGCTTGTTCTCGATGTGTTAAGGGATTGTCCAATCTTCACAATGTGAGGATCCTCCTCCGTGTGGATGTTGATTTCTATAGTAGATTGCTCAAAGATGGTTTGGGTTTCGATGGTAAGGCTCATCTGAATATAAGAATCATCCGCGCCAAGGTAAGTGAGGATGGAGTCATCATCCCGCATTCAACAACATTAATCAAAGGCTTAATCCTCTTCGATCATGTCTGGATACAGAAGGGGAAGAGAAGATGGGTCCTCATTATCGCGTTGATAAGTGAGAGGACCTATGAAGATAGCATTTATGAAAAAAAAAGTTAGGAGGGATGGATTCAGGGTCTATAGATTCTGTGGGTGATGATGGCAAAGTGGGTGATGATGGTTTGGTAGGGGCGACGTCTTCTTCTTCCAGGATACAGCTGACAGGAGGTGTCTCCTGTGTAGGTGTTTCGGGAAAACCGAGACCACTGCGATCATTATGTTTACGGGTAGTCACGGGAATGAGTGTATGTCGGCCTTGTTCGTAAAGGCCAAAACCAAAGCCTTTCCACGCACAGCGAGTCAAGAAGGTGAGGGCGAAACGACGATTTGTCAAGTATTGAAAATCGGATTGGAAGGGAACCACACCAAGAGGAGGTTCAGGGGTAATGGAGGATGCGTCAACACCCCCATACGTTAGGTTAGTGCGGCAATGGGGTGGTCCGTAAGAGATTACCTCCCCACGCGACGGCCGTAGGTGGATGTGCATGTAATTGTCCGTACTCCGCTGGGTAGGGAAAGAACTAACGTTATATAAAGGTACTCTCAGCCAGTAAGGCGCACCGAAAACATCTACTAAGGGGCCGGAGGTTGGAATGTTAGTCATGGGGAAGGGAAGTGGTTTTTGCGATGGTGGTTTCATCACCAAGGCGTAGCGCTGGTTGAGGTGGATGGTTGAGGTACATTCAAGAGGATGGTTGGGTTGAATGTATGGGTGTCTTGATTGGTATAAGCACATCGTTAGGGCGGTATAACATATGCAGGTTTTAAAGGGGGAGGGTCAGCTTTTACGGTGTAGGACTTCCCTCGTACTCAAATTTTATGCATCTATGTAATGTCGAGGAACGCATCCCATGGCTCGGATCCAAGGACGACCCAAAGAATATATTATATCGAACTCTCCTCCAAGACATAGAAGAGTTCGGGTAAAGTACGGGTCCTACCCGAATGTTGAGGATCACGGTGCCTAAGGTAGAAGTAATAGCGTCATTGAATGACCGCAACATGATGGGGTGGCACACATGCAACTAGAAGGGATATTCATTTGTTGGAAGGCTTTCAAGAGATGATGTTTAGGCTAAGCACCCCGCCAATCATAACACGACGCACCCGAATGTCCCTGATGTAAGCCGAGATGAAAAGAGCAGGTCGGGATCTTCTCGTACCAAAGTCAACAATTTCATCTTCGGAGAAACCGATCGCAGCAGTCATTGTTACAGCAGACAAGTAAGTTGGGGCAAAGTGGGTTGTTCGGGTGAGAGAAGCAACGTGATCGGGTGTTAGAATGGAGGCGACAGGTGTGGTTTCATTAGGTAAAACCTCTATCCTCAAGGATCTCAACGAGAGCTTGTCGATGAGATTCAAGTCCGAATGAGATCATACAAAGGTCATTTTTACTGGGCGATTGGTGAAGTCGTTTAATCATATTTCTGGTGGGCAATGCCATTAGAGACGGATAGGCGGGTCTCGCGAATGACCACTTTAGGTGGTGGTGCACCTGGATGTTCGAGGAGAAAGAGATGCCGCAGTGTGTTTTCTTTTGCTTTCCCATTGTTTTTCCGCCTCGAGTAATGACACTAATCATATTAATCTCGTAGACCCGAGATAAGGAAGATGGTGGGATAACTCATGGTCTTCAAGAGGTGGGGTCAGAATAATGATAGATCTTGGTGAGGCGGGACAGATGGTATAGGAGAGGGAATGGAAACTAAAGGTCTCTCCCTTCGTAAGTTGTCTTTCTTAATCTTTCTATCCGGGAGAGGTGACTGACGAAGGATGGTTTTTAGAGCTTTTGCATCCCTCCACATCATGTCCCGGGTGTGCGGTGATAAGCGCAGATTTTAGACTCATCGTAACCCATAGGTCGGGGTTTAGACGGTCATAAGGTCTAAGTGGAGGTAGGGAAATGGTCGCATTCTCCACCAACATAGCAAGGATTTTGGCGTAAGATCCTTTGAGTGGGTCAAAATCGAAGAGGATGAGGGTATTGGTCAGGCGGGTTTTGCAATGTTTGGGCGTGGTCGGGTTCGCAGCACGGGTGGTGGTTTAGCCGAGGGGTGTCGATACGTGGTTTTCACTAAACGTGATTTCTTTCGGGCGCAGGTTATGTTCGATGATGAGGCCGCAGATGATGTGGTATCGTAAAACAACCACGGGAAATAGGAGGACCAAAACAAATCTTTGATGATGGAATTTGTTTAGGTCGATAGGTGGACAGATAATGGAGTGACGGTGTTGCTATACCCGGAATTTCGTATGGGTGCGGAAGGCGAGGTTGTTTTGAAGAAAACGCAGGAGGTATGATATATTGATGTAAGGTAGAGGGATGGGGTCCCAATATGGAAGGTAGGTATGACGATGATGGTTTTGATTGTGATAGGGCACGGATTGAGTTTGTCTCCTAGGTGGCGGGATGGATTTATTTTTCGATAGATCGAGTCGCTTAAAGCGGGTGCTGGGGATCGGGCATCGTGAGGTCCCAAGCGTAGGGGAAGATCCGGTTAAGTTGATGGAAGTGGACGGGGCATTTGGTAGAGGTGAGGGGGTGAAGGTGAGAACAGGGGCATTTTAAGCTTCGTAAACACTTCGGTATATGGTGGAGACATCAGATCACTACCATTTGCATTTGAGTAGAAAAAGGGGTACTCAAACGCTCCCATGTGGCCCGTCTATCTTCTCGTGGAATGACAATCCTCACGTGTGAATATGAACTTTTGTACGGAAGAACGACGGGTTGTGATTCCACCACATCGTGGGTGTGACACAGAGGTAGATGAGGCATCGTATCAATAGATGTTAAGAGGTCAACCGGTCGTTGAAAAGATTTAGGCGATGAGGGACTAATAGGCAGGAGGGTGTGTTCGAGGGGATCTCGTCATGTTTAAAGAATGTGGTGATGTCCTGTAAGAGATTTCTGCTCTAAGGATGTCAAAAGGAGTGGCGAGCCTTCCTCTTGTGCAAAGCAAGAGCGGTAGAAGGGGACGTTTGGGGAAATAGATAAATTAGATAACATCCGCTTCGCACCTCAGGGGATGTGGTGTAAGAAGACTCATCGATGAGAAGAGAAGTCCTGGCAAGCTTAACTCTTTTTATGGGTAAAGGAATGATTTCACTTTGGCTTGATGGTGGTGAAGGAGGTTCGCACTCGTGTTGGTGGAGAGGCTTGATTCAAAATTTTTCAATAGAGGCTTTTGGCCGAGAATCAAAGACTACATGGATCTCATGAACACTCTCCTGGCCAAGATATCTTGGTTTACGTTCATCGCTGGACGAGTGATTCGGGAATGGCTTGTTGAAAATTTTCAGATTTGTTAGCAGGGCGTTAGGATTATCGAGGGCTATATCCCCGCATCAACC